>BSBK01003072.1:880000-1326126 GCA_027943335.1 Chamaecyparis obtusa | reverse complement strand
ATATATATATATTATATATAAAATATATTTTATTAAAAAAAAAAAAAATCTCTTTTATGTGTGGGGGGGGGGGGGGGCTCATGCCCTCTCCACGCCATTACCAAGCTGACGGTGGCTGCTAAGCCACAACCATGGTTGCGGGCAAGCAACATGTTGCTAATCACAACCCTTGGGTTGTGACAATAGTCATGTTGTCGTCGGGGTAGGGGATGGGGTCCCTGCCCCCTTAAAATTATTATTTTATTTATTATTTATTTATTTATTATTTTTTTAAACTTTAATTTATAAAATAAATCTTTACCAATAATTAATTATGTAATAGAACAACAAGTCCTCATTTTTTAAAAATAAAATAAAATAATTTCAAATAATAAACCCCCCTTTTTAAAACACACACACATATATATTTTCCTCAATTGATTTTCTTTAATGGAAAACTAGGGTTCTTGGCAAAACTAATTCCTCTTAAATATGATTTTCACATGTAATTTCAAATTTAATTTTTATGCAAAATATTGAGAAAAAATATCAATCTTTTCTGGGTAAATAACCTAACTGGAAAAAAACTCACACAATTTCCTAAAATTTCTTCCTAGGTTTTCAAACCATCCAACAATAATACCAGATCTAATTTAATATAAAAATAATTTAAAATTTTACAAAAACAAACTTGATTCAAACAAAAACCCAATTTCCAATCCATTCACATAAACAATTTCAGACCCGAAGCAAACAATCTTTTCAAAGGAAAGAATTTTACAAAAGAAAGTTTCAAACCCTACCTCAACAACACCTGAAAATTTGAAAACAAGAAGGATCCAATTCAACCTTCAAAATACAAGCTTTCCAAAAGTCTCAAACAACTCCTTCCAAATCCAGGCTTTCCAAAAATCTTCCAAATTCATCTAAGAGAGCTCCTCCCAAACCTGATAGATGCAATTGAAAATAATACCCAGAAACCCCTCATAAAGAAGACCTATTCCTCCTAGGGTTTCTAAAACATGCAATCCCTAAAAAGAGAACTCAACTCTCCACTAGTTTTCATCAAATCACTTGCATGATTAATTATATTTTGTCAATAAATGAATGCACTTTTCTAATCACAATTCCAATCTCAACTTTAACTTAAAAAATCTAATTCAATTTTATTAAACTGAAAGTACAACTTAAATTGCATATAAAAATTTAATTAACCAATAAATACTTTAGCACATAAATAACTATGAAAATTGATAAATTAAATATTAAATAAATCAACTATGCCTTTAATTTCATATTTGGATTTAATAATTAATTAAACCCTTTAATTCCAAATTTAGACCTTTAATTCAGTCTTTTAATGAAACAAAGGTATTTAATTAACCCTTAATAATTAAAATATCCTTATATCTAATATTTTCATATTCATAAAATATAATCATTATAATCTCATAATTACTACTAATTTAATTATTTAAATCAAATAATCCAAGCAACTAACTTACTTGACACAAAACACGAAAATCAACTAACTCCATATCAAACAAACACCAAGGAAGGGGCTCATGAATTCACGTCACCTTGACGAATTTAGATGGGTAGAAAATAAATACATGTCCATTATTTTAGGATAATCAATGGCTTGGGTTGGGATTTTGATTTGTATGTTATCTCCCATCTCTTACCATTGAGATATTGGGATAGGGCATGCTCATCCTTGCAATTCAGGGAAGTAGATGTCCGGCACTTGCAAACCTGCATAAAAGATGAGCATGTACATACATGTATAAATATAAAAAAGCAATGGCAGGGATCGATCGATCACGTGGATCTCACAAGCAAGTAACTATGACTTTGTCCCTCAACCACATCACACACTTCAAATAGATATATAAAACATACACGCCAACCACACACATGCAAGTATGGGGTCAGTAAAACCATAATCATCAATGATATCCTAACATATAAATCATCATCACAAAATAACCATAACATATAAATATAACATCATCATTTGCATTTAATCAACATGAAAATAACCAAAAACATCTATTTCACAATTATTCAATATAATCTCATACATTCATAACCTCAAATATCTTTGAAATAAATAACACACACACACATGAAAATGGCCTAAAAGAGTTTGGAAATAAAACTGAAAAGGAACCTATGTGAGGGGTATTACACATTCCATGTGAAAAACATGCATGACACATGAGCATCCCAAATCTATGTTCTAGTCTTGGATTTGTATTGTTGTATGAGACAGTAAGTTAGTGGATTTCACTAGTTAGACATGATCAATAGATTTTTCATTTCCTGTAATTCAATTTTTTTTATTAGTTCATAGCTTTTTTTTTGTTTAAATGCTTTTCATTCACACTTAAGATAAATCTTAGTTAATTATTTGACTTCCCTAGCTCACCAGTTTAGTGAGGTGGCACAATTGTCAATCAAGATTTGATGTAGGAGCATCTTGGGTGTAAGAGCAATCTTGCATCACTCAAAAATATTTCTGGTTTCTTTTCAATAAGGGCTATCTTGTGTAGAGCTGCTATTTTTAGTAAGTTTTTCTTTGAGCTCAGAATGCTCTATTTTCTTCCCTAGAGGTTCACTTTGGTTATATCAACCTTCCAATAAAGTTTCATTGCAAGATCAAGTTTAGTTTTGAAGATATTAAAATTTTTTGATATTGGTAGTAGGGTACAAAAAAATTGAACTTAGTTTTGAAGGCTTTAGAGGCTTTGAAAGGGATCAAAACCTTAGTTGATTAGAGCTTGCATTAATTAAGTGTTGTAGAGCACTTTGTGCCATTTTTGAAATGGGGTTATAATAGCCAATCAGGTTAATGGACGATGAGTTATGGTCTCCGGAAGTTGCGCTGCCTAAATTGTTAGAGTTTTAGGTGACTCTACAACATCCCCAAGATCGAATGCAAGACCAAGATAACTTCCACAAGAGATTGGAAAGATAGTTAGATTAAGATGCAAGAATGATATTATTGATAGTGGACATGATTAAAATATACATAATATACCTCTTTATATAGGAAAGGTAATAAGAGACAATGACAAGAAATTGATAAGCTATCACCTATGCAAGGTGTAATCACATGTCCACCAAATATGGATCATCCTCCATTATGCAATGAAGTATGTGCCATAGGATGAGGATGATAATGTGATATGTGCACTTTAAGGTGGATCTCACACCTAAAGTGGAGTTTCTCCTACACCATGTGTTTAATTAAGGTGCAAACTCCTAGGTGTCTCAATGACAAACTACAATGCAATACATTATCCTAAGTAGGATTAAGTAAAGTGTAATTAGGAATATTTAATTACTCCAACATACCCCCTTAAGTGCAACTTAGGGGAATGCACTTAAACTCACAATGCAAGATGGGTCCTGACTACTAGGTCATGTTAGCTACCCATGTACAATATGCAATGCAATACATGAAATGAAATCTCTCATAAAGAAGAGAAAGAGAGAAAACCTCATGGAAAAAACCCTCCCCCAAAAAGAGAGAAGAAAACATAAGATGCATGGATAGATGGAGTACTCAAGACCCCCCAAGAACTACATACATCATGTATATACAAATAATTATCCCCCCATAAGAAGGATAGTTGGAGACATGATATCCCCCCCATAATGAAATATTTCCTACAAAAATGGCGAGTGTTTAAAGACAAAGTATAGTCCAATGACTACAAACAACATTTCTTCCCTTGGGAAGAAGATATACAAAGTACAAATGTAGGAATGCTTCCCATTATGGATAGGAACTAGGAAGTGGAATCCAAATGAAGTATGATGATGATACCATGAACCAATCCATATCAAAATGAAATGAGGAAGAAGGTCTTCAAATATACATCTCTGAAGAATGAATAGGAATCTCCAAGTTCATGGAATCTATCACATCATGTGACAAAACAAGTTGAAGGAGAAGAATCAAGAATGTCAATCTTCAAAGAAGGTGAATAAGTATCTTTAATTGTGATGAAACTATCATCAAAGAGAGGAGAAACCCCCTCAAGTATGTCTCCCAAATTTTTAATATGAGACTCCACAAACAATGAACCAATATCTAGCAAATAAGAATCCCAATCAGGAAGACAAATATATATCTCTTGCAATGAATCACTAGAATCACCAACAAGAGATGATTGTGTGATATTAACTAGAGAAGTAGGAGATGTAGGAGGAGTCACTGGGTCATCCTTGCTCTCAATATATGCATTATACTCAATCTCATCTAATGTATCATCATCATAGAGAATATTATATGCATCATCTATTAGATAACTGAGAGGAGGGTGAATTAGTTATGTTCAGTTATCCTACAGTCCCAAATTCCTTTCAGATGTATAGTATCAACTTGAACAAATAAACTAAATAGATTGGTAATAACTAGACAATGCCTTACTGATTAATTAACTAATTGTCAGATAATCTAAACCAACTAGTAGTTAATATATACCGATCTAACCAGTTATTGTAATGTGTAAAATAAAATATCAAAACATCACATCCATACACATTGAACACTTGATTTTTAATGTGGAAACCCTGTTAAGGGAAAAAACCACCTGGACTGGTAACCCAAAATATTTCACTCTTATGAAGTGAGCTTGGTTAAGAGCCTACCCTGTTAAAGGTTACAAACACACTGTAAGGTGTGCCTTGTTAGAGGATTTATCACTAATAGTTCTTTGTGAGCATACATTCACTTGGGTCAACAAGAAAACAAGTAACATTCATAGAATGCCAATAGAAAAAGACAGTTAAGTCTCACTCAGTTAAGAGATTTTGACTGTAACAATGGTTAGAAAGCAACAATGTATGACCTGATTCAAATGCAACTTTCTTTTCTCATATTCAGATCTATGCTAAGCTCAACATCATTATGGTCATCATAATCTCTTCATTCTCCTTCTTCCTCGTACTCTGTTTTGCTCGGTTATCTCCTTCTGTTACTCAGTTTGGTCTGCAAAATCACTTGGTTCTCACTCCAACCTATCTGACCAGCTTTGCATGCATGCACCAACAATTTTCATCCCTTATGCGATTCTCTCTCCTCCTCTATTTTGAATTTCTTGTCTCCTTATATAGACATGTTAAATCATTTTCATTTCAGCCAAAGATTTTGCCTCTTAATATCCATCATTGGTTTTACCCCTTTAACCTTCCTCAAAACTTGTGCCTTAAACTATTTTCAATCTTCGTCATCCGATCATCCTTGAATTTTTTTAGTCATAGATCTTCATAAAAAATTGTCTTTATCCTTGGAATCTTTTAGATTTGTCTAGCTCATCATCGCATGTCGAAAATCACATGTTTCACTATATTTCTCCTACTCATTCAATACCATGATATGTCAGTTTCTTCCTACTTGGTTAATACCACACTTGGTGTACACTACATCTTCTCGGTGTACACTAAGTTCTTCATATACTGACCAAAGTAACTTGTACATTCTTGATCTTCAACACTTAACAGAATCATGTAAGTCAATCAAATCACTATCATACTATCATAGACTCATCAATAAGTTGCCCAATAAATACCTTATTCATAACTTACTCATACATCTCATCTTCATGCTAATATCTCCTTTCCTTCACTAACACCACCTCTTCAGATGTTAGCAACTATCATGATAAGTAAAGTCAAAGCTAGTTGACATCAATGAAAATATAAAAAATGATCTAATGTCTCACATATACCTTAGAAGCTCGGTGATCATTATCACATTATCCCATTTTGTTCTCCAAGTAGTCTATTAGTTGTAGTTCCAACTTCATCAAGTGGAATGAGATAGTCTGCAACAGGATCATTTGGGAGTGGAAGAACATGTGGATCTCCAAAATTCTCCCAAATAATTTTCCAAATTGTGTGTGGGCATTGAATATGCTTGATTTTGGAGTAGACTGAATGGAAAAAATATGAGAAGAGACTCATACCAATCAATGCTTTAATATGACCATTTTTATCTTCCCAAACTATTTTCTTCCACTTTGTCTTTGGCTCAGGTACAGTCCTTAAATATGAGGCAAGAAATTAAGCCATCTACAATGTGTGATGATTCCTTTTGCCCATTACTTATAATTATCCCTAGTCAAATATATTATAACATGATGTCTACCATATCCCATGATTACATTAATGATACACTTCTCACATTACAAATTGAGATCAACAAATTATTACACTCCATAATTAGACTATAATAGACTTAGATCACTATGCAAAAGACCAAGCTAAGACTTATGCATTATAATTGCAAAACTAAGCCAAATTTTGAAAGTATAATTTTTGATCATTGTCACTAAAATATGATTCCAGATCTGGAAAATATAGAAAAAATTACGCACTCTCAAAAAAAAATTACACTTGAAAAGGAGTTCATATGAGCACAAACAAGGCCTTGGAAGTTACAAAAACTGAGATTTGTGATTTAAAAAAAAAGTCAAGAATAGAGATCAGAAACCACCTACACCATTATGTATATCGTGAAATTCTACCCCAAAACAAAAAAAAAATTCTTGAAAAAAGGAGTCCAAATGACTAAGATATTGTTGTTTGAAAATTGCCTCTGAAATTATTTTTTTCAAATTGCCATCACCGCACTTCCAAAATTCAAATGGCTCTAGATTTGGCTTTGGGCATCTAATTTGGATGAAAAAAAATTTGATTTAGGGGTTTTGGACCTTCTTAATATGATGCCAACCTCTGATTTGCACCAACAAGCTCCAATATTGACCTACAATAGAAAGCCACAAAATACAAAACTCCAAAGTTTCTCCAAATAGACTATGTAATGGTGATGTCCAAATACCTTTATTCTACACCCACAATTGAATAAAGACAAGATTGATATTGTTGAGAAGAGGTCTTCATACCTTGAGAGCTCTAATACCATTTATAGTTTTAGGTGACTCTACAATACCCCTAGGATCGAATGCAAGACCAAGATAACTTCCACAAGAGATTGGCAAGATAATTGCATTAAGATGCAATAATGACATTATTGATAATGGATATGATTAAAATATACATAATAGGCCTCTTTATATAGGAAGGGCGATAAGATACAATGATAAGAAGCTGATAAGATATCACCTATGCAATGTGTAATCACATGTCCACCAAATGTGGATCATCCTCCATTATGCAATGAAGTATGTGCCAGATGAGGATGGTAATGTGATATGTGCACTAAAGGTGGATCTCACACCTAAAGTGGAATTTCTCCTACACCATGTGTTTAATAGAGGTACAAACTCCTAGATGTCTAAATGACAAACTACGATGCAACGCATTATCCTAAGTAAGATTAAGTAAAGTGTAATTAGGAATATTCAATTACACCAACAAAAATAGAAAATTAAATTCCTACAAAATTTCTTTTTGAGTTCTAAAAGTTGTTTGGGCCTATTCTAATGTAATAAAAATTAATAATAATATCTTGGAGATGGTTGGCCTCAAAATTTAGGGTTAAAATTTCTAGAACCTTATAGGGTAGTTAAAATTGCCTATATAAGGAAGGCTTATAGGGTTATCTAGGGTAGTTTTTGGAATATGCACCTAGTGGCTCTGGCTTGCAGAATATTGCAATGAAAAATACCCATGTGGTTGTGCATGTTATACTTTTGAACATTGTAATTCCATTTCATTGGAGATAATAGAAATCCCATTTCTTGTTATTCTCAATTATGTTGTGTGTGTGTTTGTGTTAATAAGGGGAGTACCCTTCATTAAGATCGAACCCTTAGAAAATATAAAATTTGATTATCTTATTGAGACATAGAAACACTCTCAAATTGTGGGTGATCTATAGCGATAGTAACTCTATGGATTAAGGTCAATTCCTTGATGGTACTCACCTAAACTATCTTGAACAAGGAGAGGGGAAGAAGGAAAACTTGAAATTTAAACCTAAACTAACAAGTGATGCACTGAATAATGAACTAAGATTTATGACCTATCAAGCTCACCAAACCTTCAATCAAATAACCCATATGCTCTCTCAAATCAACTAAATAGACAATGCATAAGTATTTCCTATAAAGGGTTGAATCTAATGCTTGCATGGAGGAATACCCAATTGGCTTTCTTTGCTACAAGCTATAAATTTATTTTATTTTTAAAAAACTAACACAATTTTGGACCTGCATTAACCATGTATCCTCTGATATTGAATTCTAATGAATGAGATAGATTAAAGGACCTAAACCATAAAAATAAATCAAATCACTCATTCATAACACAACATTAGAAGTATCGAGAAGGAAAATTGTTGCCATCTTATTGAAAATCTAGAAGCTTGTTGTTACAAAACTCAAAAAATGATCCCAAAAACCCTTCTTCTTGTTGTGTGCAAGAAGACCAAGAGAAAAAGAACTAACTGCAAACAATACAATGCAATACCTTATAAAAAGTTCAATTTCAAAAGGAGGTGGAATTGAAGTCCAAATAAAATCCATCTCTATCTCTCCTCCAAGATCCAAAAATATCTACAAGGGGTTGGATGGAAGAAAAAATCCCACAAAAGAGGAGTGTAACAATGAATAACCAAAGTCTATCTCTTCTAAAAGGTTTCTCAAGTGATATTTGATCCATGTGGAACTCACAACTAACATGGAACTCCTAATAAATACCTTGATTTTATCCATCCACCATGTAGAAAAATAAAATTCCCCTTTTGACCATAATTAACTCTCACATCAAGGTGCATGCAAAAATTTCTCTTCCCCATAAAATGAACTCAAACCCTCTTAAGCTCCAAAAAGTGCATGCAAATTTAAACTCCTTCAAACTCAAAACTGCTTTAACTCCTTTAAAATCTCATGCCTTTGTTTTACTGGTATGAGACTCTCCACATGTAGGTTTTATATCAAAAGACCTAAATATCTTGGTTATTCTTTGTGCTTTAATATCTTTTGTATACTTCATGAATAGATCTTTTTTCAAAAATAATAAATTAAAAAAAAACCTATGTGGGCTCATACTTGTCTCATTGTTCGTGGCCCCTATATCCATATCTTTGCATTTCATTAATGGTTTTTAAGGCTTTTTCTATAGTGGATCTCCGTGAAAAGACTAGATACAAGACTTTAGCTTTACCTGTTTAAGTAAAATACAAGGATTCCCTTATTACATCACGGTTGTATTTGATCTTATTTCATCTCTTTATGCTGAATTTTCTTATATGTTGTGTATTTGATCAAAATGTGTTTACCTAAAAGCTATATTGGTCATAATTAATATTCAAAACCCTCTATGGTTTTGGTATACTTGTTTTTATATGCAAAGAAAATGTCTCTTTTATGTTACATTATAATTTTTTGAGACAAAACACGAGGGTTTGCAAAAAAATCTCTATTTTCCTTGCAATTATGTCTATAGGGTCATGCCTTCCTTTTCATACTTATTGTGTTCAAACATTTTATAAAAAAATGTGAAAAACTATAATAAACTTGTCTTTCTCAAAGTTGTATTTTTGCCAAAATATAGTGAACAAGCTACAACCTAATGCCTATATCTCCATGCTAAAAGTTATATGCTTCTCTAATATCTCTTCACATGTCAAATTTATGATGATGTTAATTACCTTACAAGTCATTGTCATTTGATATTACTATTTATACAAAAAAGTTGAAGGTTTCTGACCTTCTGTTATTTTGGATATTTGTACTATTACAAGTTTTACTCCATTCATATTGTCTTGAAAATTATTAATAATAGGGTATCATTTGATATGTCTTATTTTGTCCCTTGCTATTACATTGATAATTATGCTTTATCATTTATTTCACAGTCATATCCTATGTTGATAATTACCATTATATGGTTAAGATCATCTTCTTGTATGAATTATTTTGGATGTCCTCGATTGCCTGGATATGCAATGACACCAAATCTTATGAAAATTTGTTCTTATGGCACCTGAAATCACTTCCTCCAATGATATAAAAGTCTTTACATTGTTCTCCTATAGTATCTCATTTCTCCTCATTTTGTCTTTGATTTGGTATGTCGTACATCTCCATAATAGAGTGGTGTCATTTTTTCTTCCACTTTTGCTCACTATTTTTTGGTCTTTGAGTAGTGAATACAATTACCATTGTTTTTATACTTTAGGAGTGATGACCTCTTTATTGGTTTTGTGCATTGTCTTTACCCTTTTTAGCTTGGTTTTTACCATATCCTTCAACATTTATTTGATCTATTCCCTTCACTATTTTGTGTCCTTGCTTCTGAATATATTGTTTAGGTGTGCCACTTTGTCTTAAATAATAGATTTGATGGTCCTCCAATTCTTTGGTAATATCTCTATTTTCGGTATGTTATAACCTCTATATGGTAACTATGATGGCAAGGAAATTTCACTTTACTAGTTGATGACCTACTTTGATGTCTTTCCCTACTATTAAACATCACATTGGCTTCTTGATTTTGTCATTGTCAAGGACTCCTCTATGATTTAAATGACCATATTTCCTGAATGACATAGTTTTTCCTCTTGTAGCATCTTTAGCACCTTTTACACTGTCCTTATTGAGAATTATTGCTCTGTTATTCAATATATCTCCATTTCTTTACCTTGTCCACTTTGTTCATTTGCTATTTTTTTGTTTACATCAGTTCTATTGTATCATTGAATGGAATTGATTTCATATGTTATCCATGTATCTCTTGGTCATAGCCACACCTCTGATGAGGCTCATGAAATCACTGTTCCCTATATTGTTGACTCCAATGTGGTTACTTCTAGCTTCATGAAATCTTCCCTATGAATTTTGAACTATAACTAAAGACAATGGGAAAAAGAAAAAATGGTCTTATTTGTTCAATTGAAATCCCCTCCCTTTCTAAGAGTTTCCTCATGACACCATTGTTCCTCATCAAATCTCACATTTTATTCTACTTTGCTCTTCATGTACCCTATAACAACAACCATGAAATCCCTTCCTCTTTGATTTATTACTTGATGATATTTATACGAATGCTTCTAAAAACACACAACAACAATAGTCTAATAATGGAACAATCATATCTCATTGTTATTTACAACTCTTTGTTTGACAATGTCTATTTTCTTAAAGCTCATTTTCATTTTCATGAGAAATGTGTTGTTTAAACATGGTGAACTTGTTATTCTTAAGTTTTATCTAGTTTGTTTAAACCCATGATATTCTATTCAAAAAGTTCATTGATGTTTCCTTTCCCAAAAACCACCTTTCTTTTCCAATAAACCTAATGAGAGCCATTTATGACCCATTTTATGCCATATTTTAATCCATTTCATGTACCTTCATACTCACTTCCATAGTATATCTCTGTCTCATTTCATCTCCTTTTAGAATTTTATGGTGCATATGATTTAATATATATAAGTAGTATTAATATAGTTTCGGGATTAAAATATGGAAATTACTTATTGATTGTTTTCTAATCAACATTATTATTCTATATTGTGGAACATATAGCTTGCAACATGCTTATTTGTAAATGCATACTTCTTGTCACCATTTATATAGGAACATTCTTATATATTTACATTTAATGGTTATAGAAGGATAAAGTGGGAAAGGGAGGATGTATGAGAAATGTGATATGTGAGGGGAATATAGGATCTATCCCTAATACAAATTCCCAAAAGGAGAGATCCAAATTGATTAATCACAAAGAAGTGATCAATACACAAATGAATCAAACTATGGAGAATATGAATAAAGGAGAAAATATTATAATTTTCTATAGAAACTATGTGCTTGAAATCTTAAATAAATAGAAGAAAAATACAAACCTCAAAATAGGGTAAATTTGGAAAAAGACCATTTTCTGATGTTTATGCACAGTTTCAGGGAATTCTGCAACCTACTCCAAACTAGAAAGGCTGAGACAAAGAAAACCCAGAAAACTTTTATCTCACGGAGTCAAGTTGACCTTGACCTTAGAATCAAGGCACAATCTTACCCTAGGGCACAATATTACCCCCAACTAAAGGTCAACCTTGACTTGAAATAGCTTCGATGGAAATTCTGTTCGCGAATCTTAGAAGTTTTCTGAAAAGGGTATCCAGATCTGAACTGCAATTTGCTGTCCTATACCTGTACCTGCAAAAAAAATAGTTTTTGTTGTTTGGATGGGGGGTTTTCCTTGGTCAAACACCAATTTGGAATCAACCTTGAAATGTAATTGAAATTGCAATATATAAACAAACTAAATGGAACTATTCACCTTGCTTATGTTGAAATCCTTGTGGAGGATTCGAATCCTTGAATCCACAAGTATGGATGCTCCAAATGAATGTAGAATTGTATGTAGGATGTCTCAAATCAATGGCATTAGATCTTCAACACCAATCTTGAATGGATCTTAGCATAGGAAGAGGCTTGGATGAATGTGAATGGAGAAATCTTCAAGAGGGCTCCAAAAAGATTGAATCCTTCAATGGCTAACAATGGATCTCCTTGATAAATGCTTGAATGCTTGAGGATGAATGAATTCTTGCTTTCTTTCTTTCTCATTCTTTCTTTCTTCTTGATTGCTTGATCATGAAAAAATAGATTGTAGATTGATTTCATGAAGTTGCTTGATTGTGGATGGATTGAAATGAGAGAGGAAGGCTTCCTTTTATAGTGATCTAGGGCACAAACTTCTAGAGAGGCTGACATTGGAGAATTAAATCCCAATTAACCTTAATCCCTAGAAATGGACCTATATTAAATGAAATTTAAGATTTTACCATTCTAAAATCTGAAACAGCCGACCCGGAAGTGGGAAAATAAAACTTTCCAAAGCTCGATATCCCAAAATCTCTGAAACTTGAAAATTGGACCCAAGGTTAGGGTCGAGGTTGAATCTACCCTAGGTTAGGGTCAAGGTCAACCCTACCCTAGGTTAGGGTCAAGGTTAACCTTGAACTAGAAGGTCGACCTTGACCCTGAGGTGATAGATCTCAAATTCTCAAGACCAGGTGCCAGAAACAGGCTGGAAATAGGTGGAGAGAGAAGTAGAACAAGGGGGAAAAAGCCAGATCCATGCAAAGACCTATTCAAGGCACTTGACATGACCCCAGACCACTTAATTAGAGGGCTAAATGTTCTTAACATGGAAGTGCTTCCATTTTAAGATGATACATTAAGCCCCCACTTTAGCAAGAGTATGGACTCGATCCAAACTCTTGGTAAAGGAGATCATAATGAAAAGATAATCTTATTAAAATCAAAGAGACAAAGGAATCCTCAAGCCCCCAAGGACTCAAGTTTTCATAAAATCCAAGATTACAATAAGAGAGAAATCTCTAGAAAAAGGGAAAGAGAGAGAGAGTGTGATTACCTCACCCAATGAGAATTTATGTCCCATTGTGAATCACACAAAGAAATGACACAACTGGAAATATGGAATTGAACCACCTAGTGAATGTGGCTACTCACTAGTCAACCCATCAAGGATTCACCCTTAGGAATATTCTATTCCACAAGAGTAAAACCAAAAGAAAAAGAGATCTAGTCTTAAGGACACCTTCGACCTTAAGGGATCAAGTTTTTTGAAATTGGAGGGATCAAGAGATCCTAAATAAAAATCCATGCTTTAAGGATTAGTCACTAATCCATAAAGGGAGACAAGTATCTTGAAAAATAATATATGTATATCGAAAAGTGCGCGTGTGCAATAGGTGAGTAGAGCATATGCCCCCATGTTAAAGTCATTGCTAACACTTTAACATGAGCAATGGATTTAATGGAAACATAAACAACTCCACTGATTACATTTCCACTATGAGATGCCCCCAAACAAAGACAAATGAAGGGAAATACCACATAAACATACATAGAACATAGAAGGGATCTACCTGTCATGGGGTTAGTATGATCATAAGATAATATATATATGATATTATTGTAAATGAATTGACATCATTCCCCAAAAGAAAGTAGAACTACAATCATAATGGAGGAAAGATCACATAAGAGATACTAAGAAGAATCTTTTCGAACCATGGAGACCATTACAAGCCTTTGCTTGAGTATGATACTTCTTACGACATTCATTAGTAGATCAATTGCATTTTGTCTTACTTGAAATATGTTGAGAACTAGGAGAAGCAATTATTAGATCCTTCACAGGTTCTATAGGAGGATTAGTAATATTCACAACAAACTGATAAGCAACACTAGGATCTTGATTAACAGAAGTAGAAGCCATGGATAAAGGAGGTATGGAAGGTGTAGGCAAAAGACCATGATTAAGATCCATAGGAGGTATGCTTAAATCAAGAATATTGTGATGCTTATAGGCTTGATATGAGCAAAAAAGATTATCAGGTCAAGAAGGACATGAATTAGGTAATGAATCCCAAAAGAAGTCAAGAGTAGCACAATCCCTGGGCCTAGAAGGTTGATATAAAATATGATTAATCATCTTCACTTCTTCATCATGAATTAATTTAAGAAACTTATGAATAGGTGAAGCAACAACATGCATGGCATTTAACCACAACAAACCAAGCTTAACTTAAAATTGATCGAAAGTAGGAACAACAACAAAGGTAGTGTTCACAATTTTGCCACAAAGTTCAACCGGCAAGTTAATAGAACCAAATGATGGATATAGAAAACCATTACAAGTTTGAATCCACACATCCAATGTATCATAAGAATCACATTGCAAGTTTTTCATAAAAATATTTTCTTCAGTAATAACATGGACTAAAGATGTAGGATCAACTAGACAACCACAGGTAGGTATTGTTATCCAAAATCTAACCACACAACACAATAGGCACTAAAAGAATTTTACACATTCAAGTTGTCTAATTAACACTATCTTGTAGGTTCTGTTAGTTTGCATCTACTTACTACATTTGTTATCAAATTTTACTTTTGTACTCTAAGTATTGATCAAATTATTACAAAATTAGAAAATTTATCATTGATCATTACATTGTGCATCCATAAGAATGTAGTACAAATGTCATTTGATTCATATTACATGATTCAATAAATAGAGTACATTTGCAAATTAGAACAAAAAACTAAAGTGTGTAAAAGGTTCCCATGCATTGCCTCGTATTTGTGTTGGTTCTGCTGGTATCTATCAGGTCCCTGCATCTAAGTTGTACCCGGGTCTCCATCTGCATTTCGGTCCTTAAGGAAGCATCACTTGAAAAAAGAAAAAGAAATAATTGTTAGATCCTGTCGAATCTAAGCAATACAAGGAAAACAATTACATACATCAGCTATCTGATACTATCTGCATATCAATCTAAGAACAAATGTAGCAAGTAAATGAAAACTATCACTATGAGAAAGTGTTAAAGGGACATGTTCTAGAATGTGAAACCTTTCGCTTTTAGTACCTATTGTGGTGTGTGATTTCATTTTGGACAACTAAAGAATCTGAATGAAAGGGACTTAGTATGTTTATAAATTAAGAAACCTTTTTCAGAATATGTATCTTATTGGTATTACATGTAATTAACAAGTGTTTTACAGATAACAGTGGACTGATTCACTTTTCAGTCATATTTTGAAGATGCAGAACAAGCTGGTTTCCTGTGCTACAGGAAGTTCTAGGTTGCTGATCTCCAAAAGAATCAAATTGTTTCATCAAAAGGAGATGTTGATTTCATGTAAACAAAGTACATTTTTCACAACTTTCAATGATTTAAATACTGAATATTTTCAAGTACTTCAAGGGTGAATCATATTATGAATGTTAACAAAATGTTATGATTGGGTGTCACGAACCCGTGTTCAAACCTCAGTCATAAGCATTTTGTTGTTGATGAGTGTCACGATCCTGTGCTCGAACTTCATTGACAGGATATAGAACATTTACATCTTGCTATACTTTATATCATAAAATGACAAATTCAGTATCAAAAGGAGGTGTACAATAATCTGCTACAGGTGCTTCATTAATGCTGGTGTTATTTTTCTCAGAATGCCAATAGGTCACATTCTTCAGTACTTGTCAGAAATCATAAGAAAAATAATTCATATGTTCAATTTCTGACAAGATTCATATCAATATCAAATGCTGGAATGTAGATCATGTTTCTGAAAGGTTTGAATTCAAGGTTCAAATAGTAAGGTTTTTATGCTGAAGGCACAATAACAATTTTTCAAGTTCATGTTCATGATGGAACAGAGTGTCTTCTTTGACATAATGTTGTGCATTTACAGTGTATATGAGTGGCAACAGTAAACATCTTCTGTAAAAAGGTGCACATTTTCAGATATTCTATATTTGCAAAAGAAACAGTAGGATCACTTGAGGTGTGACATTTTTGCAAAGTTACAGTTCATTTTCAGAACAGAAAATGATATATATAATGTTATTCAGCTGTAAGTGTATATGCTTTCAATATTTCTTTTATAAGAAATAGTTCAGAGTTTCATTAAAGGTATGGATGTATGTTTTTTTTTTGGAACATAATCAAATTGAAACCAAGAGTATGCCTTTCAGCATCACAGAGAACTGAAATGTTCAAAAATGGAAATCATTTATGCTTTGACAAGTTGAAACAAAGAGTTCATATCAGATGAACAAACATTATGAGAAGTGAACTATTTTATTATATTAGTGGAGTTCATGTTCTGAATTTCCATGTTACATAACATAGACAATGAACTTCAGATATTTTATTGCAACAAAAAGAGAGTTTTGACCCTATGTTTATGCTATATAGTTCAACAAAAAGAAGTATCAAATAATGCAGTGATCCCACTATTTTGCAAAAGAGGAACATGAACTTCTAAATCTAAAAATAATGTTTGAATATGTTATATTCAAAGTGTATTTATGCAGAGATCTTCTATATTATCAGCAAAGAAGAAGTCATGGCGGGTTCAAATAGAGAAGAGAATCAACAATGACCCATATTTTCGGCATGAGATCTTCCAGATTTTGCAAAAGAAAGCACATTTTTTATAGCAGGTGCCATGTTTAAAAAAAAAAAAACATCTTTACAGAGTGAGGTTTGAACAAAGAGTTAGCAAGGCGTGTACAACATGAATGCCATGTATTGTACAAAAAAATAAAAATAAATGAAGGTAGAGAACAAAGACATGTTTATTAGAGAAACTGATCCTTCTATTAAACAGAGAAACCCACTTTTGTGCAAAGAGACTGAGGGTTACGACCTGATATCTTGTGCTTTTAATCTTTCTGAAAACATATGTATGTAAACAATGCATGTCAAACAACAGATAACGCCTTTATTTCATGCAAGAATAAACTTTTCAAACAATAGATCAAGCCATTTTTTATGCAGAGAAAGATTCAGTTACAAAGGCACATTTTCAGAGCAAGAAATTGATAGAGAGTTAAAGAAATAAATAACTTACAGTTCCAGCAGAGAGAAGACTAAGTTCCTGATGTTCTGAAGGGTCAGATCCCTTTCATGTTGCAAAAAATCTTTAACAGAACTCATAGTTTCATCCATCGACCAGCAGTGCTAGGGTTTCGAACCCTCTCAAAATGCAGAAAATGATAAACACAATGCCCTATCATGTGTCAAAATGAGAAATTCTAAAGCAAAATAAACTTTCATTTGGAGTCCGCTATGTGAAGACTGACAGAAGGTCAGTAAACTGCAGAATAGAGTGCCACGTTCCAAGCAAAGGACCACATACATTGTAATTTTTATGTCACAACATATCCTCATTTATAAATAACAAGTGGGTTGAGTATTATTTACTCTCCACTTTGTTAATTTTAATTTTGAGTTTGCTAAGTCTTAAATGTATTGGTTAAAAATAAGATAATTGTTTATTAGTTTTTTTTTATATTTATATTGAAAAACTTTTAACAATTATTCTTTGGCATAGCAAATATTAGAACTTTTCTAATATTTGTTCTCTTTTAAATAAATTTGGCATAAAATTTGTATGAAGGGTTTGTTCCTTCTATTATAAAGCCATTTTTATTAAAGGAATAGTTAAAATTTTGGCTTAATTTGTAATGTAAAAGGAATTTAAATTCCTTATTTTTTCCCAAAATTTAGGGGGAAGGTGGACTTTTCTTTTTGGCTAAATTTTTCGCATGATTTATGGCCAAAATTGAGCATTTTTAGGGGAGATAGGCATTCCTAGATTAGGGTTTTGGAGGCCTTTTTAGGAAGGAAGATTTTCTTTTCTAAGGGTTGCAGACTTTGAAAAGAGGGCATTTTAGTGAACATATTGTTCCTAGATGTTTTTCAGGCCACTTTTGTAACCATTTTTGTAGAAATTGTGAAGGAAATATACCAGATTACAGGTCATTTTTGTATTCAGATTATCATTCCTTTCCATCTTCTTTAGTAAGTGTTCATATTTTTTATTTTGATTTTGGAAGTGAATGTTTCATTGTTCCTTCCAGATTGATAAATTTGATTAATCAAACCTTATTTGAGAAATGTATGTTGCTAAGAGTTTAGTAATTTTTGGTTAATCCCTGATTATCAAATTCATTAGTTTATATGGTGAAAAGTGTTCCAAACATCTGAATTTCATAGTGAACTAGGTCTGGAGTTGTTTTTCTTTTCTGGTTTCTGAATCAGTCATTGGTGTTTCACCTTTATTTTCTAAGTTTTAAAGTTCCCTTTACCCTTTTCCCATCAAGTTTTTTTTTTTAGGTTAGTAAAGTGATAGCCAATATTTTATAGGAACCGGCCTAGAGTCCGGAGATTCCTCTCTAATCATAGTCTACCCACAGCTAGGAGAGGTTTCCATTATCAGCTAGAATTGTTGTTAGCCTTATTGCCTGATAGAGGTAACAATTCTAAGCCTGAACAGTATCATAAAGTCAACATTGTGAGTATAAAAAGCATCATAAAATGTAATGTATTCTTATCAACAATAATCAAATCTTTGTCTAAAAGAGTAAAATCAACTAAGCTAATCAAAACATTAAGCCAATTACTAGGGCTACCATAATGATAATGGAAAAGCCATGGTGGGTCTAGGGTGAGGCCTCACATCCTCCCCCCCTAGGCATTAACTTCCTCCTAGAAGTTACGCCACTTGGGGTTAAACTTCTAGGGTTGACATCTAGCCTAGCCTATTGGGTAAATTTTGAATCACTAATCTCATGCGATGAGGAATTCTAATGTTGATTCATGTTAAGGATATGTTTTACCTTATTTTAATCAATTCTAACATTTAAAGGTATTAACATATCATGATTGAACTACTTACCCAAACACCACAATCTAATATTATATTACATAGTTATCATATCTTCTTCTAGCAACAAGATCACATAAAGTAATTCCATTCAACACACCAATGTTGGATCTGAGGTCACAAGGAAATACACTAAAACAAGGGACATCTTCCTTACAACATATTCCAAATGTAAGCTAACATCACTCTAGATGTTGGTCCCTATGAATTTCAATATCTGGAGTATAAGTCCAATATTATGCTAAAGGTATAATTTGTCACTCTACAAATCCTTAGTTTGTACCAACTTTATATTATATTTGTTGATAATATCATAATATCTATGAAGAAAGATCATAAAGTAATCTTACAAGGACTATGCATATCACAATCCATAAAATACTCTTACCAAGGCTACTAGCATGGTCATAGATAGTGCTAATGACAAGGGTGAACATAGTGTGATGGGAAACTTCTTTACAGTTTCTCCGTATTTATGTTAATAAAATATGATGGATTCCCCCAATAAACATTCTCCCTCATACAACCTACCACAAAAGGGACTTTCCAACAATTGCAACCATAAGAGCCTCATCAAATAATCATAAAACTCATAATTTAAAAAAATTTGAAAAGAACGTTCCATCAAAGTGAGATTCAAAAAGTGGCCACATTAGTAAATTTTTTTCACAAAATAAGTAAAGAAAAGTCCTTGAGGCAAATAAGGACATTTAAAATAAAGTTTGGCTAAGCAGCCCAACACATAAATTAATTTACTTTTACATTGTTGGCAATCACAAAAAAAAATCAACTTGTGAAACAAAGTAAAATAAAAGAAAAATAAATTTAGTAATCCATATTCTACCACAATCTTTACATGAACCATGTGACCTTTTGAGGTCACTAAGAGGGAGACAAGGAAATCACAACATACCTTTATTATGACAATATTGAAAATATACTGATTTTGTCCTGACAAGGATAAAGCATTAATGGTTTTCCAAGAAAACATTGATTTGGAAAGAGAGGTAGACACACAAAAACTCAGGAGACAACTGCCTATTTACTAATAATAGTCTCACTTACTCTATAAGTTCTTTTACTACGTCTAATCATATAATCATGATATTCACATTACAACATCCTCCTCTCCTAGAGAGAGAGAAGTTCCCATTGCAAAGTGGTTCACTTATGTCTCACTCTCAACAACATGAAGTACATCATCATACTTACACAACATTTAAATGACCCACTCACTTAGGCCAATAAGACATAAAACCACTCTATTACAACACCTATAAGGCTAATAATTTTATGAATATAGGAATGACCAAAGATAAATAATTCTATGAGAACCCTAATTAATATAATTAATTCATAGGATTATTTTTAGTATCTCAACCCTCAAGAACTTCTCAAGTGGTTCTATTCAGTAAGTTGGTACTCGATGTCCACCACTACGTTCCTAGCTAAATGAACTAGTCATTCACTCAGGGTACTTCACTTATGACTTCACTCATCACAAAAGGCATTCTGATAGTTAATTTATATTACTATACATTTGTTTCATTATGTTCCCATACTACTCTCAATATTACCCCTTAATATCCACTTTACACAACATTCAAAAGCATATAACATTGACTCATGAGGAGGGTTGCCTATGGTGTAAAGACATATAGCATGTTATACTTTAAGAGTCTGATGAATATCCATAAGGATTTAACGAATCATTTTCACAAACATGACTTATGTTTGTTTAGGTCAAGTTCTCCATCTTATTGGACTCGATTAGGCACCTCCATCCAAAGGTTTTATATTCTCATTTGTCATTCATATAGCATGTCTTAGAAGAAAATTCTACTTTATAGCAGGTGATTTACTTTTCAGCTAGCTCTGCAATGCACAAGGAACTACCCAAAAGTACAACCCCTAAATTCTATATTATTCTATTATAAATGCATTAACAAGGTTCCAATTTACTTATGCACTAATAATTACAACAACATAGGATAGTCAGTCATTTATGCTAGATTAAATGTATATTATCTATGTCAGCTCCATTTGAGTCTCAAAAATTGTCATTGTTTGTTCAAAGTTTCATTACAATTCATATTCTTTATTTACAAAACACTGACAAGAAGGTCATTGATTCATAGCTGACATCTACTTCTAGGTAATTCATAATTACCTTACAATTATATTAGGACACAAATGAATTTTAGGTTACCTTTCCACCTTGACCCTTGTATCATCTTGGAAGTAAATCCCAATAAGGGTCTCCACATTCATTTACCAAGTAACTCTATTGACACATGTATAGTCTTCATTTTTACTATCGTATAATAGTCATTACACAATTAGATTGATTGGTAATCTGATACTAAATTCTTAAGAACTCCCTTTAAGTTTTATTCATGAAATCTGAAGAAATTTCCAGGTAGTTGAATCTTCCATTACTCATCTATATTAGTCTTTGCTTTCATATTTCCAAGGTGGGGTCATCATGTGTTGATTGATCTTTTGGCCAAGTTACTCTTTACATTTTTATTCCTAGGGTACTCTTCTGTTATTAACATGCACTTGATAAAATATTTCTTATTTAAGTTGAAAAGAACATATCAGAAAATGTATGCAGCCTAGACTCTCAATAAAGAAGCTGCTAAATGTTTACTCACAAGTAGTTTTAGCTGCTAGCACTACCATAACAACATTTCCATCATAAATAATAAGGTTTTAAATTATGAACAAGATAAGGGTAGGTGGTTCCAATGTTGAGCATTAGTATAACCTTTGATTTATTTTCCATTCAAGCATTATGTGAATCCTACCACAACTAATACTTTCCTTGATACGTGTTGAGTTTATAACCGCGTCTTAATCTTACTTAATAATTTGGTCAAAATAATTTTAATTCATGTTTCCATCAACACTGAACATAATCTGTCCTTAACCCTCTTAAGTTATTCTTCTAGGTATACCCGTTATATTAGTTTATATGAACTTCTTATGCAATAACATGTTTCCAATTTACTCTGACCCCTTAACTTGAGTTATTAAGATATTTTGATGTTCCTAGTCTATCTCCTATAGAGAAACAATTAAGCTGAATTATGGAATCAAATTAACCTAAAGAGTGATCCATCCTATACGGAATTGAAATTATAATAATTTGATGGATCCCAAGGGTCACAAGAATTCCCTTGATAATGTAATGAAGGTCCATCATACTATTTATTAAAACTATTAAAATTTATCAAAATTCTATCTATAAAATTGGGTCTACTTGGAGAAACGCAATGGGTTTAGGTTCCAATGTTGAAACCTAGGCTCTGATACCAAGTGTCATGCCCATAAAATTTCACTCTAAAACACACCAACTATTTTTTTTTAAGCGGGTTAAATAAGTTTATGTCTAGAGGTTAACATTGGGCTAAAGTTGAACGGATCTAATTTACATTCACTCTAAGGTGGTGTTGTCTAGGTTTCACTGAGGATTCAAAAATCTCATCAGGACACTATAAATCTTAGTTTGATTATTTGGCATAGGAGGGACAACTAGTTTCATCGTAAGGACATTATCACCTATAGTCATTTTCCCCATGAACTAATACGTTACCCAACAATTTTAGAAATCATTATAATGAATTTACATTTAATTTATTAATTACTAAAAATTAAATAACGGTTTCCATCTACAAGAAACATACTAACAAACCCCTTCTTAATTTAAGTAAATCTAAATAAGTCCATATTTAATTACGAATAATATCTACGTTAATTTACATGATCTCTAAAATTTTGATAAATATATCATTCATAGAATAATTATATTAATCGTTAATGTTAAATCTCAACTAAATTAACGATGAAATAAAAATTATATTAATTAAAATTATTCAATTAATATAATTAATCACTCCTAAATGAATTAATTATTTAATAATATTATCAATGTTAATTGCTAATATTTGTTTAATACATTTATTAAATTACAAACCAATTCATTAATAAGAAATAATAATTAATTTATATCATTTAATTAATATAATAACAAATTAAATCAATTAGTTGTTAAAAACTAATTATACTAATTAATAAAATATTAATTAACATAATTTATGATTAATAATATTAAAAGGTGTTATTTAAATTATTAATATTAATTATGATAAATAATAATTAATTTAATAATTATTATTTATAACAATTAATATTAATAATATTATATATTACAAGTTTCATAAATTAAAAAAATAAAAATAAAATAAAAACAAATTTAAAAAATACATTGGCAAGTTGAAGGGTTGCGGCCCTTTGTTTAGGGTCCCTGCGGGGACCACCGCGTGGGTCACCACTTGGCGGTGCCACGTGGACGGTAGGGAGTCTGCCATAGCAGACCTATTGTGCGGCCCTCTGCTGCGGGTAGGGGGTACTGGGTGTGGGACACCTGGCCACCTCCCAAATTTTTTTTTTTTTTTTAATAATTTTTTTTAAAGAGTCATGTTATATTTATATTTTTTGAATATATATATTTTTAAAAAAATTGTTCCATAATCCCTACGTGGCATTAAAAAGGTGTCTCCTTTTTTTTAAATATAACCCCTTCTTTTTCCTAGTAGATTTTAAAACAAGATAGTGAAATTTTATTTTTATATACTATTTTTGAGAACCCTTTTGGGGTGACCACTCAGGTGGGTCCCCCAAGGGCTAGCCTTTTGTAGGATAGAATAGGCTTTTTGTCTTAGCATATTAAAGTTATATTTTGTAGCCAAGTAGACATAAGAACTATTATTTTAATGATTATGCAAAGGAAAATGTATGGGAAATTTATCCCATACATTTTCCAGAGACCTGTAGGTCTCTTTTTCAACTCTTTTCATGTTTTATTCTACTAGTTTGTTCATTTTGATTTCTCCTACTTTTTTTTTTCTTTCTATTGTTTTCACAAGTATATTGTTAATGAGATATCAAGGTGAAGTGTTTGATAAGGTGACTAAATGAACTTTGTCTAACAATTGAATATCTACTTTCCTATTAGTCCATTGCTTTCAACAAAATACTATCATTGAAATAAACCAACTACATTGAAAGAGAGAAAATATATTGATTAAGTCATTTCTTACCACTACCTTTCTATTCAAATGAAATCTTTATATTAGAACTTTAGAGATACTACAATTACTATTCTATCTCAAAATCTTACATGTCTACATAAATTTTTATCATTGAGTAAGTAAACAATGCCTTAAAAAAAAAACTACTCCAACAATTCTTAATCTTTCAAATGATAAATACATTGTCTATCTCTTATTCAATAGAACTTGATTTCACTTAAAATCTTTCTTTGAACATTATTCAAAATTTCATAAGAAAGTGAAACTAACCAAAAGAGAACTTCAATACATATCTTCAAGACTTGATACAACATCACTTGACACAATCACAAAACTTGGAGTAATACTCCATTACAATATACATTGAACTTATGGGATTCACAAGATTCCCTTACAATGACATAATCTTGAAACAAAAGAGATCCAACTCAAATAAGAAAATGTCATCAACTCTTCAAGATTTCAACTCCAACCATGAAGTCTTGATTGGCTCCAAAATCCTGCAATAAAAATACATAGGCCAAAGAGTGCTCACCTCCCAACCTAAGCTTCTATGAAGCCACCTCTGAGCTAGGGGAACCATCACAAAGTCAAGGAGACAATCAAGCAAAACTCACAATAACAACAACATACAACATAAAACATAATGAATTTTCTCTTCCAAGGTTAACACAAAGAGTCTCAAAATGACGCAAAAATAAGGGGTGAAGGTGGAACCATACTCGAGGAGAAAGTACATCTTATGATAAGAGCTAAGCCATCACTTGGCTTCCTCATCATGTATCTTTCCCCACAAACACAATCTCACAATCTCCTTATGACCCCCAATATTCAAAACAAACAAAAGAGATGGCTACATGGAGCCCATACATCCATGTTTCATCCTTCTCCTATCCAAGGAGAGACTCTACACCCTTGAATGTCCCAACAATCCCTTCACCCCCAAGGCCACTCTTCCCTCCCAAGGGTGAGTATGGCCTTGAGAACTCCTTCAAAAAATCACTACAACACATACAAGAAAACTTCAAGAACCAACAAATGAAACCATACATTCACAAAGCTAAGAAATCATGCTCTACAACAAGCTCATGATTCACATAACATTCATTACCACAAAAAGAACAAGATCTCAAAACCACAAACACTACAAGAACACAATACTAAATTTTGCATACAAGCAAATAACATACAAGAGAACTCTTCCTCTCAACATGAAAACAAAAATAAGAAAAAAATGAAGAATACCACCAACCTTGATCCAAGCTATAGAATAAAGTTGATGAAGAGCTTTTCCACTTTCCAAAATCCTCTCCAAATTAGCAAATCTCTAAATCTAGAGAGTGGCTGTCAAACTCTTCCAAGAGAAGAGTCCCCTCTAAAAAGGTCTCCACACACTCTCCTAGGGATAGAATCTCCTGCTAATTGGATGGTCTTCCCAAGCTTCTTACATGGTTTCCAAATATGGATCCCTAAAAAGGTTGCCCAAAAAGTGGACCAAAGATTTGCAACATTATTGGATGAAACTCTATACAAGACCATGCATCAAAAGTGGATTTTCGACCATTTTGAAAATCCAACTTTTGGAGGGGTCTTTTGGTCAACATGGGGTTGTCCTATGGTTAAAAATTCCCCTTACTCATAGGTATATCAAGTGGGCATACTAAAAATGGCCCTAACACTTCCCTAGACACCTTTTAAGCCTCCCAAAAACTAATGTGAAGCTCAAATTCGAATTTTCACAAGACATAACCTCAAGCTCCCTAACCAAGTGATTTTCATGGGGATCCTAAAGGGTACCTTCTTAGGTTGGTATTCAACGAATCCCCAAGTGGACATGTCATGGCCACAAGTACACACACATGTGTCAAGTGACACACACAAAAAAAAGACACATCACAAGCCATGTGGCATATCCACTTGGGCATTCTCACATAAATCACAATTACAATTAACATATAAATCAATTACATTTATGCACCATACTTTTAAAAATTAAATACATTACAACGAGGTTCTTGGCTTCTCACTAGAAGAAACCTTGGCTCAAACGGATTTTCACATTAGTCTCTGCGATGGTTCCCCAAATTTACCATGGCCTATTTCCCTGCACACTCAAGTCCAATATCAGTAGTCCAAGGAAATATACATGTAAATTCCATAACTTTCATAATCAAATAATTCTCAATAAATTAATCATAATTAAGTCAAAATTTCACATGGCAAAATCATTCATTTATAACTTACATAAATCTCATCATGAAATATACAATTCATCACTAAATTAAGCTTGTAGCATAATCATTGCATATATAATTCCATTGCGATTAAAAGTCATCATGACACTCATAAACTTCACCTAAGTAATTAACATTTCAATTCATAATAGAAATCTCATTGTATCATAATCAAATCAAAACTCCATTTCCTAGTTACTTACATAAGCGTATAAAATCCATCACTTCATCCCAACATTCATAAATCAAAATACCATAAATTGGAATTCATATAATTATATCATAAAATAGTCATAAATAATTCATCACCTAACATTTAACTTGAAATGAAATACACATCTCAACCTTATTCATTTCTTGATTTTCATTTTCTGAACAACTCATATCGACATAAATTCCCTAATTGTGCATCTTAGTATTCCATCTAAATCAATCATCATAATGTCAGTCATAATGTATCATAAAGTCAACATTGTGAGTATAAAAAGCATCATAAAATGTAATGTATTCTTATTAACAATAATCAAATCTTTGTCTAAAAGAGTAAAATCAACTAAGCTAATCAAAACATTAAGCCAATTACTAGGGCTACCATAATGATAATGGAAAAGCCATGGTGGGTCTAGGGTGAGGCCTCACACGTACTAGCAGTGAAATGATGCGAACTAGCATTTAAATGACACGTACCAGTAGTCAAATGATACGTACCAGTAGTCAAATAACACGTACCAATAGTCAAATGATGCGTACCAACATTTAAATGACTCCTGTGAGATAAATTGCTACGCTTGAGACAATAAAGTGATGCCTGAGACTTGAGAAGTACCACTTATTCACTGTCTTTTATCGCCTATGACAAGCTTTATGACATAATTTACACAAACTGTCATGCCTAGTATCTTCTAAATGACGCCTAATTATTGTGAATTGCCACTTGAAATAGCTTATCTTACGTGGTTTACATTAATTGTTACGCCTAGTAAATAAATTGTCACACCTGAGTAACTTTAAATAATGCTTGAGCCACTGGAAAGTGATGTTCGCTATTGTTAAAGTTACGCCTGCTAATAGTTTAATTACACATATTAGCTGGATAATGACACCTACTGTCTGTTATTTTAATTTGCTATCAGATTGATAAATTTAATTATCGTACTCTCTATCTGTATGTTTTTACTATAAATAAGTAGGCACATAAAAGTGCAAAAGCCAAAGAGTAGAGTTACACAACCAAGCAAAGAGGTAAGACTACAAGCTAAATGTGAAAAGGATTTGCATAGTGCTTTAATTTTAGAGAGTTTAGGCTTGGAAGAAAAGTTATATGCTCATTACATCAAAGTTGTAGAGGTTTACAAGCTTAAATTTCCTACTCTAAGTTGAAATTTGTTACATTAAGTTGTTAAAGTTTTCATTGAAAAATCTTATCAATAATACTTAATTACAATTTCACTTTGTTCTTTTGGTTTCCCCTCATTTTGAATGGCTTTGTTGACTAACTTGTTGGAGGAGGGAGTGGGAACGATCACCACTAGGTGAGTAAAAGCGAGATAAAAGGCAAAAATCACAAAAAAGCGCCTAGCCATTGCTAGCTACAAAGGAAAAGGTATTCATCGCATCAAGCTTGCACTTGTTTAAATTGTGGCATTCATTGAATCTAGCTTAATTAAAATAAGGAATTGACCAAACACCTCAATTATAAGATTCTCTTTGTTAGGAGATTGAAAAAGAACATTGTTTCTTGAGTTTTTGGGAAACTAAGAGAAAGTTAGGGATACGCTCTTCACTTTTTTGGTGAACCAAATTCCCAAAAATTTGCTCTTAATTCCATTTCCTTGCTTTATATGAACATGCTAGTTAAAATAGAGCAATAGAGGGCCTGCCTCCCAAGATTTTCCTTACGAGGATGGTGAGAGGGAACGAACCAAGTGGGAGACAATCACCTTTTCCGTAGTAATATCCAACCCACTATAATAAAAATACACTTTTCCTTAAAAGGGAAGTGGCTAGATTATGTTCAAGTGTCTTCACTTCCTCTAGTAGTCCTTTTGGGGATTACGCAAAATCATGCTTTTGTGCGTGTGGGAAGCCCGCAAGTGGGTATAAGAACTTGGCATAGTTTAGAATGGAATTGTTCAATAAAACCTGATAAATAGCAAGCTACCTCATAGAGCCAAAATGTTAAAAGCCAAATTTTACTATAGATAGACTGATTGGAATTCTTTCTTGTGCAATACTTGTGGAAAATGACCGAGAACATACACTTTAGTGTGATTTTAGGGACATGATTAAAATTTGATGTGTGTGTTGTGATTGTGTTCCCTTTTCAAACAAGAAAATTCCATAAACCTGATCTTACAAGTTTTAAAATCTAAAATTTACAACCTAGTCAGTAAAGTGCTACCTATGCACAGTGAAGTTACACCTATGACCTATAAAGTGCCACCTATGCATAGGGAAGTTACACCTATGACTTTTAAAGTGACACCCGTCAATAATAAAGTCACACCTATAACAGTTTAAGTGACACCTGGAAAAAGTTAAATCATGAATATCAATAGGAAAGTGCCACCTACACATCTATAGAGTGCCACCTACATCAATTCCAGTCAACGCGTATCAACTTTTAAGTCATGCCTAAACACTAGCAAGTGATGCCCAAAAACAAAGAAGGGAAAACAATGGACATCTCCCGAAGGTTTGGAAAGATTTTGAAATCATTTTTGGATACCCTTTTCAGAGATGTTCCTTATCAGTGCAACAAATAGATCATATTCTTGAAAAATATTTATAATGAAAGAACTATTTGAGAAATGAATCAATCCTAGTATGGAGCATAATTATCAAAATCAAGATCAAAATCTCCATCGGAATCAAAATGATGAGGTGTCTGAAGAAGAAGTTTCAAAAGCAATCCAAGATCCCATGTTTATGGAAATAATGAGATTAATTATGAATAGGGATAAAGAAGCATACTTCATGAAGTTATCTCAATTAGGAGCTAAGCTTCCTCATAATTTTTACACATCAACCTTGATGGAGAATGAGGAAAAACAAAAAGAGGGATCATCTAAAAAGCCATCATTAAGATCAACATGTCCTTTGTTGGCAATTTGTCTATACTAAAGTATATGAATTCATATAGTGTTTTCATTATGGCAACAAAGTCATATAGCAGTTTGGAGACATCGCACTTAGTGTAAAGATCATAATTCAGTTAAGTGTTGAAGACTAGACAGTATATAGAGTCCCAGCAGCTCAGAGCATTAACACACGTGTGTACAGATGAATTATGGTATGCACCCTAGAAGTTAAGGTTGTTAGACTATACTTATGCCTATTCTATGAGTGCATAAGTAGATATGCAGAGATGTGAAAGTTATAGTCAGTTGAAGTTGCATAGCTAGTGTGTACCAGTAGCGAACAGAGCATGGAGCCGACAGTTAGCTTTTTGGTTTGCGATTATAATTTAATGTTGTAAAGGCCATGCACCCATTGTATTTAGGTTGCTGACATGTTTATATGTATAATTGTAAGCACGCTTAAGCCAATTCATTTGGAAGTGTTGTTTGTAATTAGTTATAGGGCTGACCTAATTGTATAATTGGTATGAGCGCATAAATATAAGGTGCGCCCATTGTATTCAGTATGGAAGTAGAAATAGAGTTGTGAGAAGCAAAGAAAAGCTATGCAAAGTGAGCATAAGATGTATTGGAGCTTTGCTAGAGGTCAAAGCATCAACACACCAAAGGAACTGATCTGCCAAGCATTGTCACAGTGAACAGTTCACCTGTAGATATAGTGTGTATCTAATTCAAAAGGTTGTAGCCTTCACCATTTGAGCAGTGAGATCTAGGATAGTGAGTCCACTCCCCTAATATGGATAATTGTAAAAGACCCCTAATAGGGTCTGACCCTTAATAAGGTCTATTGTACTTAAAGCATTGTAAAGCTACTCCTAACAGGGTAAAGGATCTTCTAACAAGGATCACAAAATACTAGTGCAAATTATTAGTGGGTATCAAGTCCCACCGGGGTTTTTACCTATTTGGGTTTTCCCGTAACCATATTGGTGTCATGTGTTGATTTCATGTTTCATGTTTAATTCAGTTCTTAAGCATTTATGTTCTACATAAAGATTAAAGTAAAAAGTTAAAATATAGTGAACACTGATTCACCCCCCCTCTCAGTGTTCCCATTCCTAACATCCTTTTCTTTATGATGATGGGCCATCCATGTCTTCATCTTCCTCACAAAAAGAAGAATTTAAGAGCAACAAACCTATCGTGGATCAAAGGAAATTGCAGGATCATCCTATTTGTGATCAAGATAATAAAGAGTATGAAGAGAAAGATATCACTCTCAAGCAAGATCTAATGCACAAACCTCTATATGGCAAGAGTAATCCTTTCATCCTTTGTCCATCTTCTCCCATAGCATGTACTCCATTCATCTTTCATTCATCTCACAAAGCTTCACAACTATCCAAAATTCCTCCATCAAAGAATGAGCCTAATGATGACACTTTTCCCATTGACTATGTCTACCCTCAAGGGCTACCTCTAAAAGAAACCCAAGCTAGTTTACATCTTGCTGCAGATCATTTCCATGCTTCAAGGATCTTGGACCTCAAAGTTTCATGTGCTTCAATGCCTATTATACCCATTCAAAAGGATCCTACATTATTCTTCCAAACATACCCCACACATATCCAAACATCTATCTTGTCATTAGAAGTGGCTCCATGTCAAGAGGAAAGTCCAAAGAGAAAAGAAACAAATGTTGATAAAGATCAAGATCAAGGTTATATACAATCCCCTCCCATATTTGATGAAGGTCCCATATCCATAGAACCTTTTGATGATCCCCTTGCATCCTTTCATGTCTTCCAAGATGATGTCCTTCCATTCCAAGAACAAAGTACCCTTCCAAGTTCCATATTTTCTCCACTTCCCAAGCAAGATCAAGATATCACTTCCACAATTTCAAATAAGCATATTGAAAATCAAGAGCAAAATACCCTCTCTACACCATTTGAAGATCCTTGTCAAGATCAAAGTATCCCATCGTTTCCTTGTCATATTCCTCCATGTTCACCTCAAGAAACCATCATTCTTCCAAATTCTTTGCATCATAATAAATCCCTTCGAGCTTCAGTTGATCCTATCAAATGTGTTCCTATCAAAGCTATTCATGAGCCTATTGGCATAAAGATAAATCTTAAAGATGAGAACCTGGGCAATGCAGCTCCTTTCAAAGATGTTGATATCCCTTTCACACCTTATATCCCTCCATTAAAATGCAACCATATGCCTTCATTATCCTCCAAATCCATTTTGGGTTCCTATGTCCCAAAACAAAAGTCTTCATCCCTTCCATCCATATTAGGTCCATATATTCCTCCATTCCCCATTCCTATCATCCCTAGTTCTCCATTCACTTACCCTACCATGTATCAAGATCAACGAAGGCACACATACTTGAAGAATGTCCAAACACAAATCCATATGAACCCTCCATATTATTCCTATTCATCCTCAATTCCTAAGTCTTTTGGAAGCAATTTTGATGTGCAACATAAAAATAATAAATCCAAGAATCCATATGGGTATAAAAATCACAATGTCCCATCTAATCAACATGTGAATGAAAAGAAAAATGAAATATCCAAAAGGCCGCAAAGGTCCACCAAGCAAAAAGAAAAAAATAAAAATGGGTTCCTAAATCCCTCATTAGAGAAATGCATTGAAAAGCATCACAAAAGAAAGAAAAGTCAAAGACTATGTGGATTCCCAAGTCACTTTTGAAAGACCTGCACACAAAAGAAAAATCAAAATTGACATTCAAGCTTCCAAAGGCTTCCATTTAATCTCCTTCCAAACATCTTCCACTTTCCAAGTCTAGTTTGGTTTCCTATCACCCAAAATCCACTACCTCAAAAAGATCCTTACCTCCATCTATTGTTCCTCCATCATTCCACCACTCTTCAAGGTGTGTGTCAAAGTTGATCTTGCCAACATTTCCATCTACAACATACCTTCTTCTTATCCTCACATTCATTTTCCAATCCTTACTTTCCATACTTCCATCCCTCTTATCAATATCTTTGAGCATCCTAGTCATACCCATGGTTTATTATAGTATATCTTTTAGAAGAGCATTATCCAAAGATCCCGATGTTGGGAAAATATTCAAAAATACAAAAAAAAAGAGAAAAAAAAAAGAAAACAAAAGAAAAAAGTGCCTTGGTGAACACCTAGCAATAGGCACCTGGGTAGCAAAAGTAAAGAGAAACAAATACCATGATGAAAACTTGGTAAACAGGTGTCATGCATAATTCCTCCTTGCACTCCACACTTGGGGGCAAGTTTCATCCATATTTCCTCTCTCACCTTTAATCTTGACAAGGTTGAACACATCCATGAGCATTAAGTATCTTGACATCTGTTATCCTTTCCATCAACTTATGTACTTGTTGCATCCATGTTACCCTATCATGATCTTTCTTATCTCAAATTCACCTTCATTATTCCTTGACAGTCTTTCCATAATCCCAAAACATCCCTTCATAGCATCCATCACCACTTTACCCAGATTGTGTTATCTTATCCACATCTTATCCAAATTGATCCCTTGGTCTTGATCAAAATGAAGAACTTAAAGTACAAAAATTGTTATCAAGAACTTCTTGACATGTCCACTTCTTTTGGATCCCTAATTTTCATGACTGCAGATCATTATCCTATAGGCTATCTAGTGCTACATCATTGGCTTCAATGGCTTATCCAAAAACATGCTTCACATTGCTATATCATTTTTCCTTAGCTTGGGTACTCTTGAGGAGATGGTCTTACAGGTCACATTCGCATGCTTAATCCATCATGGATTTTCCATCTCTAATCTGTCAGCTTGCAAATCCATCCTTCATGCCCTATATCTTGCTAGACATTGGGGGCAAACCAACGTGATCTTGTTTGAGAGCTGAAAAAAAGGAAAGCATAAAGTGCTTTGAGCTACATCTTGCATAAACTGAGCTTTTGTAATATTTTGGAAGTTTTCCCAAGTCCAACATTTTTCCTATCCAACTAGGGGCATTTGATCTTAATCAATGAATTTCAACAAACAAGCATCAATTCACATGACATGATGCATTAAACTCAATTGGATTCAATAGTGCTACTTTCGGTCGCATATCAAACAGACTTCTCAGAGCTTCAGAAGAGAGATATTTTATTGAACCTTTGATGGATATCATTGTTCACAACCAAGTATTTTGATCCTACAACTTGATCCTTGAGCCTTCATTGACTTTATTATTCAAGATTAAAAATTGACAACACTTAAAAGATCAGAATGTTTGGAAATCCTTTTTGAAAATCTTGATACACTACAAAACACTTGAAGCTTTTGTGATGAAATCTTTATTGGCTTTTTATCACATCTTTTTAGCTAATCGATGATGTTTCGACTAGATTGGCCATGATGGAGACATGATATTTTTCTTGCCTTTGAGTGACTATCTTGAGGGAGATCCATCGACTTATGTGAATTCATCTAATGACATGGTCATCAAAGAACCATTGAGGACTTTTCATAGAGGGTGGAGGGCTGACCTTTGTTTTGTAATTACAACATTAAATCCGTTGAAACTAGTATTCATACTCCCATAGTTGATCATTTGACTAATGAGGGTTGTACTAGTTACCTAAGGTGTTACCAAAAAGTGATATAAAGCGGTATTCATATCATCATGATGTGGTCAGTGATGGTTGTACTTGCTATTTGGTCCCATAATGCTCAATGATGAAAATATTTCTCTGTGGCATTTCTTTGCTAAAACACTACTGACGCTTAGTTGCATTGCATTGCATTTTCATGTTAGAATAAGTGCATTGGTTTGTAGTTATTTTTCCAAGGGAAAAGGGGTTTCAGTTAATCAATCTTGATCAATCAAAAAGGGGAAATCAAAGAAAAGTCCATATCATCATATCAAGTTCATAACATCAAATGATCCAACAAATCTGTATATCAAGATACAATGTCATCAACAAAATGATACATCAAGTCCCAATCAATAAAACATCAACATGATACAAACTCAACAACAAGGAAGATCCATAAATCTAATATCCAAGAAGCGAGGGACCATATGTAAAGCTTATGAAAATTGTGCCTGGTTTGCAAATCAAGGGAATCATATCAGTATTCTATATCTGTGAATCATTTTATGTCAATCAATCAATCAATCAACACCAACTTATTGTTTCCCAACTCTTTATCGTGAGGTGGGAACAATAGTATCAATCCTATCAAACCTAGTACCATTTGTTTGTCTCTCTATGTCTTGAGAATGAATTAAGAGTGACCTACCTATCAGTTATCCCATATCAATTTTACTATCCTATCAGATTGACAAATCACATTCATTGGTACTATTATCTGTAATACCCCAAAAATGGGCTATAAGTTCATTAACCTCCTATATCATCAAATCATATGAAATCGACATCAAAGTCCTAATCTAAGGCACATCTAAACATCATCAAATCTAATTGATTATCTTAAATTTTGCATCGGAGAATATTCCTAGTAATATTCCTAATTATCTTAATTATCTTTAATTTTATAATTATTTGGCAATAAATCACATTTATCCTAAAGTTTGATTAATTGAATATTTTCATATTTAATTAATTAGATTTAATATTTGCCACTTAATTGTGTAATTAAATTTAATTATATCTATTATTAATTGTATTATTTAATTTTGACAATAAATCTAATATCATATGAATAATTGATTAAATTCTTATTTAATTAATTAAAGCAAGTTGTCATTATTTAATAATATAGTTTTTAATAAAATTTTGATTAAATAATTGATTAACCCATAAATCAATTGTTTTATTTTTAAAAGCAGTTAAGTTGGAAATAAATCACTTTATTATTAAATTAATTCATAAATAAAACATGCACAATCATAAAAGCAAACAACTATCAATTATCAATTAAAGCTAAACTCTATTTTGAGTTAAAACTTAGCTTTTGCATGTTTTTGTGAGTTAATTATCTTTTATTTAAAAATAACTCAAAAATCAAGATGAGTTAATTTGAGTGATTTATGGCTTTTATTCATGCACCTCCAAAGCCCTGGATTTCTATAAATTAAGGCTTTAGCTCTTCACAAATCATCTCATATTTTGCACAATCACGCTGGAGAATTGGAATTGAAGAATCAAAGCTCTTGCGAATCGACATCTTTGTGAGATCAATCTTATTTTTGCATTCATATTTCATATCATTGTTAGATTAGCATAGCATATCAGTTTTCATATAGATTAATTTCATATCAGTTTTTTTATCATTCTTATTGCATAGAAAATATCAAAAATATAGATTAATTGCATTTATTCCATATCTAGAATTGCATTCAAATCCTTCATTTAGGTGTCGTCTAGGTCACTGATCTCGATTACAATCTGAGAACATTAATCTCGCACTTATTAGAAGGCAGTAAATCGCTTGGTTAGATAGCTTTCAATTTTGCACGATTTTGATTATCACTAACCTCTAATGTTTTACTGAGTGTTGTGTTTACAGATCAGGTATAATTTTCACACACACATTTCTGGCGCCCACCGTGGGGCAACCCACCTTTGCATGCTGGTTTTGATTTTTTTGGGAGCTAAAACCCCAAAGTTTCAAAGATTTAATTTTATCTCCCAAACGGCTTGGAATTTTGGTCTGAAATTTTTTTTGCAGGTTGGTGACATGTCATGGAAGCTATGGTAAAAAATTTAGAATTTTCTGAGATGTTTTGAATTTTTAATAATTTTTTCTTAAAATTTCAGAAAAAATTAATATCTGACGCAAGTTAGCATATTTTTTGAAAATTTTTATATTTTCGGAAAGCTCTTTAAATTATACAGGGGGTCCATTCTTTGTGTTTTAAATTTGGATATGATATCATAGCTCAAATAGTTAATTTACAAAAATTGGTCTGTTTTGATAAAATGGGTCTCTAGGGCACAAATGAAGAGGTTTTTCTAAAATTTTTGCATTTTTGGAAAGTTCTCTGTTTTGTAGTAGGGGTCTCTATTCTGAATTTCTATTTTTGTGGCCAAAATCATATCAAAAAAATTAGATCTTGTTGACTAGGTCAAATGCAGCAAAAAAAAAATAAAGTTTTGTGATGGGTATGCACTTATTTTTTTTACATGGTTCAATGAATGATATGAGTTGTCATTTGGGTTGATTGCTGGTTATTATTACTAATAATAATTGATTTTTAGAGCTAACCCTATGGTTTTCATAAGTTGAATATATTTTGCATATCTTGTTTGCTTGTTTGCTTGTTGGAGAGTTCGTCACTTGCTTGCATGGAAAAGCTCAACAAAAATTGCTAAAAATCAAGTAAAATCTACTAAGCGCGTTGCAAGGATCCCAGGTATTCTCCTTCATTTAATAATATTTTGATTTGGGACTTAAAATAAATCTCTTATGTGTCAAGCTTGTGTGCATCTTTTCATGCTTTTGATCTATTTCTACACACTTGCATAATTGATACTAGGTTGTGAACCCTTAAGGATTCATTAAGTAGTCTTAGAATACTTGTGATTGATCTTGATTGCTATCTTGGGTTATTGGACTCGCTAATTCGCCGGCCCCTCATTTCCGCCCCGTGGTTGCAATCTCAGCGCCATAAAGGGGAGGGGTCAACAGGACAGAAGCGTTAAATGTTCCACTTGGCAACCCTTTTGTGCTTTTAGGAACTCCCTTGTTTTCTAAGTTGTGGACTCATTTTTAGCTTGTGTGAGGTGTTAAGTGTTCCACCTTGTGGACTCATCTCATATTCGCTTTAAACGTTAAGTGTTCCTCTTTCTACTTTTTGGATGCTTTTGGTAGATTTGCTTTCGAAACATACATCTGTGCTCACATAGTAATTAGGCCCTATGAACACTATTTGTGATTCTTGAGAGATTGGATTCCTAGCGAAATCCTTCTTGACGATAGAATCCTTATAGGTAGGGAGGATACTTAGTGCGTTTCACATTCAACTTGGTTAGTGCATCTTCTCTTATTGATCGACACATTCTCTCTCCGGAGAGGTTGATAGATCACGTAGGGTTGATATCACGAGCTTTGGTGAATCAAAATTGGTTAGTGTGTCTTCTCTTATTGATTGATACATTCTCTCCCCGGAGAGGTTGATAGATCACGTGGAGTTGATATCACAGACCTTGGTGGAACAAAACTTTGTCTTAGCGTGTCGGATTAATCTGCTTGCTTTGTTTGGGTTAAAAGTGAAGAGGTGTCAAAACCTTGAATCTGGAGCCAAGTCCCCTTGTGGTATAAATTTGTGAGTCATCTTTAGAGAGGGTTAACCGTAGCGGACAATCCCTTCACAGGGCAAACTGCGTTGACGGAACCTCAAGCGGTAATAGCCATTTTCGCCATGGTAGTGACAGCCGCTATATAAATGTCCTTGTGGAAGAAATCTCCACGGGTATGGTTCATTGTTGGGTTGTCAGATCTCCCTAGCAGCTCTTGAAGATTAAGTTCTCGGACTGTGTCAAAACCCTGGTGCACTGGGATTGGAGTTCACCCCTTTGAATCATAAAAGTTGCAGAGTCAAACCATTACTAAAAACCCTAGAGAGGCCAATTTTTCACTTTCAGGTATATGTGCATTATTGCAAAACTTTTTCAGAACATACACAATTAGTACTCTCAGGGATTAGCACAATTTGGTCACTTGATTGTTCATGCGCAAGGTTGCTTTTGCCCTTGTTCATTATTTTCAGACGTGCTTGGAATCACTTGCTTGCTATTCTGCGTGCTTATTTATCTACTTGGCTATTAAAAATGATCAAATCTGGTATAACCTTCAAAATCTGGACAATACAATTTGCAAACAATCCAAAATTGAAGACCTTACATTTTGCAAAAATTGACGTAAAATCTTTTCTGGAGTCAAAAGTCATTTCAGGAAGTCAAAAGTCGTATGAGTTTTGTCAAGTGTCATTTTAGTATTGCCCATCTGTCGTATGATTAAGAACCCAGTGTCGTACGAGTCTGCAGAGTGTCGTTTGGAAAAATTTGAGAGAGTTGTTAGAAATTGTCAAAATTGCCAGATACTTAGCTTTTTCAACCTAATTCCAGAATCTGTCGAACAAATCATTGTGTCAGGAATAGAGCGATAGCTATTGAGAATCAGTACACATGTCTCAAAGAATCAGTAAACAAGAGGAAGAAGCTCTGATCGCAGCTATAATGAAACAGATACAAGCTATGCAAGTCCAGCTTGACAAACTTGGGAAAGAAAAGGAACCTCTATACTCTTTTCCATTTGATAAAGACTTGTACATATCACCATGCCCCCGAAAAAAATTTGAGCAATATGATATCTCTTCAACAGAGAGTGACACATCTAGCTTTGGAGACTATGATGACTATGACGACAGACAATGTAATGATACCTATGACACCTCTATTCCTAAGAGTCCTCCTCATCGTTCATTCCTGCTTACTACAAATGGGCCGTCACATTGGATAGATCGTGATGGTGATCCATATGATTCTGATTTTGAAAGAGATTTTGATGGCTTTTGTGGACAATACCTTGATGATGATCCATCTACTACTGCTGAGGACTATAAAATACATCGTGCTAGCTTGAAACGTCAATATTATAAGGATCTCTCCTCTAAGAACTCTCAGGCTGAAAATAAAGATTACACTCTCAAGGAAGATCATGTTAATGTTGGATCTTTGTCTTGTGATGGTTCCCTTCCATCCCCTACTTCCTCCAATACTCGTACATTTCCTAAAGCTTCTGAGTCTTTCAAATCTTTCACAGAACCTTCATCTGACACAAGCCCTGATACTTTTCATGTGGTTCCCTATAGTTATCCTCCAGGGCTACCTCTTAAAGAAACTCAAGCTAACCTTCACTTGGCTGCAAATACTTTCAATAATGATAAACCTAAAGAGCCTAAGCCTTCATATGCTATAATGCCTACTTCAGCTAGTCCTTCACCATCTCTTCCAAAGCCATCCATACAATCCCAACATGCTTCCTTGTCCTTAGAAGTGGCTCCATGTCAAGAGGACTCTAAAAATGATAAAGAAAAGAACATAAAGAAAGATCAAGATCAAGAACCCTCCATGTCATCCACTCCTTTTCCCGATGTCTCTTATCCGCTTCATGGTTCTTTTGATCCTATACACCCTTTTTTATGCATTCCACCATGTCTTAAGTCTTCTCCTAAACAAGATCAAGCTACTACTTCCAATGTTGAGCCTATTGAAAATCAAGAGAAAAATTATGCGCTTATGCTATCCAAAGATCCTTGTCAAGATCAAAGTCTTTCATCTTCTTGTTCTACCACTCCATGCTCACTTCCACTTTCTACTCTTCCTAAGTCTTTGCAAACTTTGAACAATCCTATCAAAGAAGGTGCTCATATTCAAGATGTCCATGATTCTATTGAAGATCCTAATGCTCACTCTAAAGATGCTGATATCCTTGGTTGTCATATAGATGCTGATGAACTTATTGATTATCCTTTTGCGTCTTCCACTTCCATCCTTGGACCTCTTCCACCACTACAAAGATCTTCACGCCTTCCTTCCATCTTGGGTCCTTATGTCCCTTCACTTTCCCCTCCTAACTCTCCTAATTTTCCATCCATCTTGGGTCCTTACATACCTCCATCTCCCATCTTTCCTCAAGATCAACATAGATGCATACCCTTGAATCTTTTTCATCCAACCACCCATCTAAACCAGTCATATCCTCCCTCTTCCACAAATCCCAAGTCTTTTGGAAGTAACTTGAATGTTCAATACAAGAAAAAGAAGCAATACAAGAATCCATCAAAAAAAGAATATCACCATGTCTCCTCTCATAGACATGGAAGCATAAAGTCAAAAGAAATATCTAAGAAAAAAACTACAAGACAAGTATGGGTTCCAAAATCCATCATTCAAGATATTCTCTCTAGATCATCAAAAGGAAATAAAAATCCTAAGGCTATATGGATTCCAAAGTCTCTCTTGAAAGAGTCTGGTGTTGAGCAAAAAGTGAAGTTGACATTCAAGCTTCCAAAGGCTTCCACTTCATCTCCCTCCAAAAATATTCTTCCATTCCATGTGCCTAAACCACAACCTCTGCTATCCATTCGCCATATTCCTTCACGTATTCCTTCATTCAAGATTCCTCCATCCTCTCACCACCCTTCAAGGTATGTGTTGACGTTGATCTTGCCTTCCTTTCCACCTACCCTTTTACAATCCTTCCATGCATCATCCTTTTACCTTCTATCATTTTGCCTCATTTTCCTATTCCTCCTATCTTCCAACCTCACTCGCTTTACATAAAACCTTATCCTCCCTTTCCCTATCAGCATCTTTGAGCATATCATTTTGAATCTTTGGCATATCATGGTTTATCCTTTCAAGGAGCATTACATAAAAAGCTTGCCTTCTTCCAAAAAAAAGAGAAATAAAAAAAAAATAAATTGAAAATGTGCCTTGGTGAAAATCTGGAAACAGGCACCTTGGTAGCAAAAGTAAAGAGAAATAAATTCATCCTATGGTGAAAACCACTCCCTTGTGGCACCTTGGATAAGTACCATGATGAAAACCTGGCAATCAAGCATCATGCATAGTTCTTCTACATATTTCATCCATTTCATCTTCTCTCTTTGATCTTGACAATGTTGATCTATACACGAATATTTGGCTATTTTGTGAGTTGTCTGATGATGATCTTGCTTTCATTCCTTCCATGTTTAGCCTTCATATCCATCTTCCTCCATTCATTTTCGCCTATCGCTATCCTTTTCCCCTTTGGTCTTGATCTAAGAAAGAAAGAGTAAAACACAGTGCTATGAAGCCTCTTGACATGTCTACTCCTTTGGACTACATCCTGTCCTTCTTTGGCAGTACACTTTTGTGACTTATATCCTATGCTGGCCTTTCATTGCTTGTCCAAATGCACTTTACATGAAAATTTTTCCCTAGCTTGGGTATTCTTGAGGAGTTTCCCCTTGAGGATTTCTTCCCTTCATTTTCCTTCATTCTCTTATCTTCCATCTCTTCCACCAGCTTGCTAATCCCTCTTGTTCTCCACCTTGCTAGACATTGGGACTGCACGATATGATCTTGCTTGGGAGTTTGCAAATGGAAAAAGATGCTATCAAGTATACCAAGTATCATACCAAGTATCAGAACAATTATCAAAATCAGTATCATAACCAGTATCAGAACAATTATCAGAACAAGCATCAGAACCAGTATCAGAACAATTATCAGAATTAGTATCAGAATCAGTATCAGAACCAGTATCAGAACTAGTATCAGAACAAGTATCAGAATGGGCCTACAAAACAAGTATCAGAACACCTATTGGGGCTACACCTTTCGCTTTAGTTTATGGATCTGAAGTGGTACTGCCTATTGAGGTTGAAATCCCATCACTCAGAATCAGAATGCATGGACTTGTCACTGATGAAGACTACAGAGTGTCTAGGTTACAAGAACTGGAATTACTAGATGAAGCGTAGGCAAGCAGCGTATGATCATCTCAGAGTATATTAGAAAAGAATGTCTAGAGGCTACAACAAGAAAGTCAGACATAGAGAATTTCAGGTTGGCGATCTAGTGTTGAGAGAAAATCCTAAAAATCAATCACATCGAGAATGCAAGGGGAAGTCCAAACCCAACTGGCTGGGTCCCTTTGTAATCACTGCTACTTTTGGCTCTGGTGCCTATCAACTCTCAACGACTGAAGGAGAACAGCTCTGAGAACCAATCAACGTTCTCCATCTGAAGAAATTTTATGCCTAAGGCATTCAGTGCTTGGTAAAATGTCCTGAAAAAATCTTAAAAATCAGAAAAAGTCCTAAAAAAATGAACATCTTGGTGAAAACCTAGCAATAGGTGCCTTGATGATTCACAAAAAAAATCAAAAAATATCAAAAGTACAAAAAAATTGAAAAAATGAAAAATACAAAAAAATGAAAAAAAAAGAAAAAAAAAAAAAAAGTGCCTTGGTGAAAACCTGGAAACAGGCACCTCGGTAGCAAAAATAGAATCTCTACCAAGATGGTGAAAACTCGGCAAACGGGCACCACTTGTTCCAAAATGCTCCATCTATCAGCACAATCTTGGTCTTTCCCAGCTTTCAGTCTTGCTTTAGTTTGTACATATCTCCCGGTTTGTTCCTGCATTTCCAATTTTCAATAAGTCGGCCTGTACACCAACCAGCTCAAGCATTTGCATCCTATCAATGTTCACACTTGGGGGCAATCAATGTCATATCCTATGGTCTCCCATGTATCTTAGACGTGTCATATCCACTCAGAGTCCTTTGAAGCTTCAAGTTGAGTCAGTCAGTCTGTCTCGTCTCTAGAAAGGATTTTGCATCAACAACAATCAAACATCAAAACTCAACTGAAAACAATCTGTGCTTTTCATGCTTTTATCTCCTTGTAGGCTTACTGATTCGCATTGAGATTTTTGCATATTGTGTCCCTTCGAGCTCTTCAATGATGTCCTTTACAGGATTTAGAGAGTGATGACTGGGGGCATAATCTTTTCTTTGTCTTCTGCTTGTATGTGAAAATCTAACAGCTTTGGAAATTTTGGATTGAAATGGTGTCCGACTGTAAGAGCCTCTATCTCGAATTGGATGGCCATGCGTACCTCGACCATTGATACCCAAAAAATTCAAGGAAGTTTGATCTAACTATTGTCTTTTTGAGTAAGTTCTTTCTCCTACTGTGGAACGCAATCTTGCCTAAGGATGTGAACGATAAAGGGTCACTACGGGTAATTCACATTGGATTTAGAATGATCTCTTAGCTGTTTGATGTGTTTTTAACGCAAGGCGTACTCAGGTCATCACAACATTTATGTTTTGATGCTTGTACAAATTGCTATATCAAAATGGACATGATATTCAGGTCATCCTGGCGCTTGTGCCTTGGTGCTTATATCTAATCCGACATTTCGAAAACAAAATCAATATTCATATGTCCATGGTTGTATAACCAGTGGGTGTTGTATTGATTCTTGCGCATACAAATCAATATTCATATGTCTATGGTTTCACGGCTAGTGGGCATTGTATTGATTTATCCGGTTACCTAAAAGTTCAATGATGATAACAAATCGACATATGATTAGTGACTAGGTCCTCGGTCTTAGGTGCATTTCATTTTGCATGTCTCTGGGCATTTTGCATGTTTGCATGATCTCACAATGATTAAATGAACTCCAATGCTTAAACGACTCTTCAAATCGCATCTTCTAGTCTAACAAGAGCTGAATCTCACACGAAGGTTCCTCCAATGAAATAGCAAGTAGAATCCTTTTTCGGGATCAAAATTCAAATCTGAGATCATTCATATTATTAACTACTTGCATATTCGACCTTCAATCATCACAGAAATCTAGTATTCAACTTAACTGATTATCTTACATCACACTATCAAAATTTCAACTTGGTCAACCATGGTCAACTCATGGTCAAACCTAGTCAAACTTGGTCTTTTGGGACCTTCCAACGATGCAGAATGCATTCTCGGATGTAAATAACCACTTCTCAGATCAATTAACATGCTTCTAAACTATCAACGCTGACTTTTCTTGTCAGATTTCAATTTTAATCCCGAAGGGGGCATGGTATTGCACATCATTCAAAGTCTGTAAATCAAATTCTATCGATCAAGTCTATCAATATCTTTCATCAGTGATCAAGACAAACAATCACGTCTAGTTACTGATTCATCGAAAGTCCTCATCGCTCAGGGCAAATCTATCATCACTTGGGGCATATCAGATTCATCGATCCATATCAATCTGGTATTCTCTTAATCTTGTAATCTGTATCAGTTTTTGCAAACATCAGATCATAGTGTTATTTCCTTGGTTCTTCGGCAACTAAAGGATTCGGATGTGATACCTGCTAGTTCTGCTAAGACAATCGAGTCTAGAACGGGTCACTCACTTCTTATCAATCCTAAGGTTTAGAATCAGGCATTTTGACACTTTTTCGCAATAATAGGTTCATTTGCTTCTACAGTGAACATTATCTTTGGTCATTCAAGACCTATTATCTCCATATCAATTCAATATCAATCAACTCCTATCTCAATATCTTTCAATCGGTTTCTATCTTGAGATCGGTTTATCTTTTGAATCAATTTCATATCTTTATCAAACACAGACTATCTTTGAACCACTGCGCTTCACACAGTAATTCAAAGAGGGGCAAAATGTAATACCCCAAAAATGGGCTATAAGTTCATTAACCTCCTATATCATCAAATCATATGAAATCGACATCAAAGTCCTAATCTAAGGCACATCTAAACATCATCAAATCTAATTGATTATCTTAAATTTTGCATCGGAGAATATTCCTAGTAATATTCCTAATTATCTTAATTATCTTTAATTTTATAATTATTTGGCAATAAATCACATTTATCCTAAAGTTTGATTAATTGAATATTTTCATATTTAATTAATTAGATTTAATATTTGCCACTTAATTGTGTAATTAAATTTAATTATATCTATTATTAATTGTATTATTTAATTTTGACAATAAATCTAATATCATATGAATAATTGATTAAATTCTTATTTAATTAATTAAAGCAAGTTGTCATTATTTAATAATATAGTTTTTAATAAAATTTTGATTAAATAATTGATTAACCCATAAATCAATTGTTTTATTTTTAAAAGCAGTTAAGTTGGAAATAAATCACTTTATTATTAAATTAATTCATAAATAAAACATGCACAATCATAAAAGCAAACAACTATCAATTATCAATTAAAGCTAAACTCTATTTTGAGTTAAAACTTAGCTTTTGCATGTTTTTGTGAGTTAATTATCTTTTATTTAAAAATAACTCAAAAATCAAGATGAGTTAATTTGAGTGATTTATGGCTTTTATTCATGCACCTCCAAAGCCCTGGATTTCTATAAATTAAGGCTTTAGCTCTTCACAAATCATCTCATATTTTGCACAATCACGCTGGAGAATTGGAATTGAAGAATCAAAGCTCTTGCGAATCGACATCTTTGTGAGATCAATCTTATTTTTGCATTCATATTTCATATCATTGTTAGATTAGCATAGCATATCAGTTTTCATATAGATTAATTTCATATCAGTTTTTTTATCATTCTTATTGCATAGAAAATATCAAAAATATAGATTAATTGCATTTATTCCATATCTAGAATTGCATTCAAATCCTTCATTTAGGTGTCGTCTAGGTCAGTGATCTCGATTACAATCTGAGAACATTAATCTCGCACCTATTAGAAGGCAGTAAATCGCTTGGTTAGATAGCTTTCAATTTTGCACGATTTTGATTATCACTAACCTCTAATGTTTTACTGAGTGTTGTGTTTACAGATCAGGTATAATTTTCACACACACATTATCCTGATATCCTAATCACTTGTTTGTTTAACTACAATAGACCTAGCTATCTTGGACGTTCAATCATTTATCCAGAAACATCAACAACATTTTCTCAATCATGGTTTTTCTATATTAGCATATCAATCAAATCGGGGCATTTTGTTGACCATTAGCATATCATCAATGTTTTTCAGAAATGAAAACATATTGGATCCAAATGAATCAATTTCATCAAATTTGTCAAATCACGTAATCAATATGTTTTATTTCTGAGGGGGCATCAGAGTATCAAAGTGACATTAAATATCAATAGAATCTGGGGCATCAAAATTTTTGAATCATTATCAGTGGCATATCAGTTTATCATATCAGATCAAAGGCATATCATATCAGGCAGCATATCAATCTCATATCAGTGGTAAATCAACAAATTAGTAAATCAGGACCCAAAAGCGATCAGGACTAAAAGAATCTTTGAATCAATGTTCTTCGCACATCAATTGAAAGAGGGGCATTTGTAGACACTAAAAAATGGACAAGTGCTTTAAAATCAATAAAATGGCTCAAAATAATCAAAATGCATTAAATCTTAATAAAAAAGGATCAAATCAATTAAAATGGACATTTATTAAATCAAAGTGGAAAAAATCAATTAAATCAAAGGAAAAATCAAATAATGAGGTTAAATAATTAAATCAAAGCTTAAAGGGGTGAAAAGCACTACATAATTGATTTTAATCAATTAATTGTATAGTTGTTAAATCAAAAATCAAAATGAACCTATTCCCTTACATGACTAAATTTAATTAATCCTAATATCTTTCAACAAAGTTGAGCAACCAATGAAAATTGAGGACAAAAAGATATAAATCACTCAAAAAGGATGAATCTCAATCACTCATTTTAAAGTTTCAATCTGATCCACTCAATTTTGTCCTTTTGTCAAAAACTTTGAGACAAACATTTAAATTGTCCCCTCATTTAAAAACATTGCAAAGTTTTTAACTCAACCAAAGGTAAATCATGGTTAATTCACTCCACCCCCTACCCTTGGGAATTTACTATAAGTATGAGGCATTTTGAGAGCAATAAGCATCTTAGAAATTCATTTGCAAAGCATCCTTATTATAGTCAATTTCATAGCAATTGAGAGCATTTGAGAGCATTTGAATTATCTTTGTATCAATTTGAGAGTTAGTGAGCTAGAATAAGCATTTGTAGTATCATATTTCTCATTTTAGAAGTGTCACTAGTGGAGATTAAGATGAGAGCTCTACTTACCACATCTAATTAGAGAGCCATGAGATGTCATGGATTCATATGCAATTCTTAGTTTAAAATTTCATTGTATTTGCTAAGATTGTTAGATATTAATCCTAATTTCATGAAGGTGCAAAGCATTCACACACAGGAGCTATTGGAGTGTTGCTCTCAAATTGACTCACTTGTAGTTGATAATGATGAAGCACTGCACAAAGTTGTTGAAAAGAGGTAAATTTAGTAAGTAGAATCTTATCTCTAATATCCTTTTGCAAATTTGAAATAAACATACATTGAATATAAATATCAGGAACATGATAGGAAATATGAGCATGTAAATGTTTAAATCTACCAATAAATTCAGTCAATTTTTCCTTAGCACTTTGTTTACAATGCATCAAATTAGTCAAAGATACTTGTGGGCCAATATTATTTTGAAATTGTTGAATAAAAACATTAGCAAGTTTTAGAAAAAAGTCAATAGAATAAGGAGGAAAGGAACAATACCATTGTAAGGCCTTGTCACGAAAAGTTCTAGCAAACAACTTGGCTAAAATGCTATGGTCATGAGCATAATCAATACAAATGATTTGAAATGTTTTAATATGATGAACATGGTCTCCTTTTCCATTGTAATTCTCAAGATGAGGCATATCAACTTGCTGAGGAATAGGAGTACGAATGATGTCTCAGGACAAAGGACTTCCCATGTCACATGTAGGAATGCTAAACTTGTTTTGAGTCAAGGATGCAAGTTGTTGTTGTTGTAACGATGACACAGTTTGAGCCAAACTAATGATTGTTGAATCATTAGAATAAATAGGAGGAATAGCAACATTAGAAACACTAGGTAAAGTGTACGAAGTTGCAGGAATGGAAGACACAACTGGAGGAACACTTGAAACTACAATTGGAAGAGGATTAGAATAAGTAAAAGGAACATTATGATAAGAAGGTTGTGATGTAGGAAGGGACACATGAGGAACACTCATAGGAATAAAGGGAACCGTCGCAGTCACCAAAGAAGGGGTATAGGTAGGAATACTAAATAAAGGAACAAAAGAAGGTTCTACTAGTAACAGGAGGAATCAATCCTAAATCTTAAGCTTCTTGAACTAAAGATTTAACATTTGAATGCACAATATGAGTAATACCATGCAAGAGATTAAAACCTTGATTACTATCACTAAGAACTTTCTTAAGAGCCTCTATAGCTTGAATAGAATCTTGATTATGGTTTTCTTGAATAAGCCAATTACCCATTTTATTAAGTTCAGTTGAGAGTTTTTGGACTTGTTCAAGAGGAACTCTTAAAGCATCATCCTCATCATGAGATGAGTGAGAAGAGTTTTGATCCATAGTAGGGTTGGAATCATGAATAATAAAATTGTCATCTGGGATCCTAAGGAAAGGAGAGGAAGACTCATGATCAAAGACACCCATAAGTCTACGACTTCATCTAACTAGAATATTATAGGTAGGACTAGAGGTAGTAAAGTGCATATACTAATGCAATGCAAATGAACTAAACTAAGAAAACATAAAGCATAAACAAATGAATATTTTTGTATTTTAAAGAGATTTTGCAATTGTTTTGTATTTTTGAAATATAAATGCAATAAATATAACACCACAAACATAACAGGGCATCTAATTCCACAAAAGAAAAGGGGGTAAGCATGTTGGGTTCACCAAAATGTGGATGGATAAAGTGGGAAAAGGAGGATGTATGAGAAATGTGATATGTGAGGTGAATATAGGATCTATCCCTAATCCAAATTCCCAAAAGGAGAGATCCAAATTGATTAATCACAAAGAAGTGATCAATACACAAATGAATCAAGCTATGGAGAATATGAAGAAAGGAGAAAATCTTATAATTTGATATATAAACTATGTGCTTGAAATCTTAAATAAATAGAAGAAAAATACTAACCTCAAAATAGGGTAAATCTAGAAAAGACTATTTTTTGATGTCTATGCATAGTTTCGGGGAATTCTACAACCTACTCTGGACTAGAAATGCTGAGACAAAGAAAACCTAGTAAATTTTTGTCTCTCAGAGTCAGGTCGACCTTGACCTTAGAATCGGGGCACAATCTTACCCCGGGGCACAATCTTACCCCCCACTGAAGGTCGACCTTGACCTGAAACAACTTCGACAAAAATTTTGTTCGCAAATCTCAGAAGTTTTCCAAAAAGGGTATCCAGATCTGAACTGCAATTCGCTGTCTTGTACTTGTACCTTGAAAAAAAATAGTTTTTGTTATTTGGATGGGAGGTTTGCCTTGGTCAAATCCCAGTTTGGAATCAACCTTGAAATGTAATTGAAATTGCAATATATAAACAAAGTAAATGGAACTATTCACCCTACTTATGTTGAAATCCTTGTGGAGGATTCGAATCCTTGAATCCACAAGTATGGATGCTCCAAATGAATGTAGAATTACATGTAGGATGTCTCAAATCAATGGAATTAGATCTTCAAAACCAATATTGAATGTATCTTGATGCAAACCAAGGCTAGAAGGATCCAATTAAGGATAGTTCAGGCCAAGCAACTTTAGAATTACACAGTGGAATACTCAACACAACAGATAACACAATAATTGTTCCAAGTAATTTATATTAACATGCCCAGTTGTAAGGCCTTCTGGGTTAGGGCCAATTACAATCAGAAATAATTTTGCAAGATCCACAACCATCTCCAATACAATCTCTAGCTATTCTAGCTCTAAAGACAATCAGAAGCTGATGAAAACCCTAAGGAAGATCTAAACTTGAGCTCACAAGCCTCCAAGCAATCTCCTTTTTCCCAAGTGTTCAAACCACTAGCTCTGTTATTACAAATTATCAGATAGAAATCTGATCTGCAAGATCATGCAAGATCTTTTCCATAACTTCACCAACTTCAACTTTTAGGCTTCCAAGTCATGTTATCCTCCCTCTAAACATCTACCCAAACACCCCTTAAATACTAATCATCAGCCACAAGTTGGCAAGATGAAACCCTTAACTCTTCCTAACAAATATTAAATTCCATACAAGTTTGCTTACAAATTGTATACAAACATTTAATTTAGCATGTCAGCCTCTAGATCCACTTAGGAGAATCCAATAAAACATAAAAACAATAAATGCACCAAGTTGGCCCAACAAATCACACAAAACTCCAATCAGTGAGCTAGAACTACCGAGCATCAATGAATTAATCAAGCACGCCAAGCATCGCCAAGCACCAGTATTGACCAAGCACCATAGGCATGACTGAGTAACACTTTCATTGAGCACCAGAGACTACCGAGTTCCTTCGGTGACCGAGCTTCCTTCAATGATTGAGACCGTTGGTCAAGGCCGCAACTGAGTAAAACTAACCAAAATACAAACACCTTATGCAGTTTCACCGAGGACAATGATTTCCCTTACATCAACCTTGGATGCCCCTGCACCAAACACCCCAGGTTCTAAAAGATGTTCATATATGAGAAGAACATCTTCTAGGATTCAACACATAAATCCTAAACTAGTTCTTCACATACAAGTCCTCCATCTTCTCTTCTTGCATATTCTTCCACTTTAGTTTCCTCTGTCTCTTCAAGTATTTTCTAGACAACATATAGGTCGGTTCTCCAAACTGATCATTCATTTTCTCTAGATCTACCAACTCAACTCAGGAACCAATACTCAAGCTTCTCCTACCGAGCATTGTATCCATCAAAGGCATTAGTGAAAACTCCTTGTCATCCTTCTCAATAGTAAAGACATTCTTCACACAGTCATAAATAGCTCTGCAATCATATTTCCAAGGGCTATCGAGCAATATATCACAACTATTCATCTTCACAATGTCACATAACACAAGATCCTTATACTGGCCAATCTGAACATCAGTGAAGCATTGTTCTCTAACTTCAAGAGCATGATCATCTTGTAACTAGACAATCTGATAGGGATGTGGATGTTTCATTATATTCAAACCAAGTTTCCTTACCATGTCCTCAACAACAAGGTTATCAGTACTACCACTATCAATAATTACATCATAGATTTTACCTTTAGACTTTCATCGGGTCCTAAACAAATTACTCCTCTGACAAAGTTCATCCTTTGTATCGAGAAATGTTCGCTGAAGTAGCAAGTTCTCTGATTCAGGTTCATTCTGAATGTTTTCATTTACCACAACAGTTCATTGGTCAACCTTCCTCTATGTACACTCAAAAGAATGGTGTCCTTCCTCTCCACAATTATAGCAAGTACCTTTAAAGATAACTCTACCTATTTTCTTCTTCAGTTCCATAGCTTTCTATTCATCTTCTGCATCAGTCAGTTTATCCTTCACCGAGTGATCAATTTTCTCCTTCCCTCAAGAGTTAGCAGGTTATTTCCTCTTCAACTTATCTTCTGCCTTTAGAGCATACTAATAATCATCTTCAACAAAATCAATCTTTAGCATGCCAAGCTCATCCCGAATATTGAATCTCAGACCATTCACATATCGAGCCACCTTTTCCTTACCAAGTTTTCTGTGTCCAGACCAAATAGTAATCTTGTAGAATTCCTCAGTATAATCTTCAATAGATAAATCCTTCTACTTCAGATTCTGCAACTTCTTAAACAAGTCAAGCTCATAGTCAATCGGTATGAAATTAGCTTTCAATTTTGTCACCATCAACCTCCACTGATTGATCTTCATTTCACCTTCATCTTCTCTATCTCTTTGTAGTTCTTTCCACCAAAGAGAAACATGTCCTTTCAACTTAGTCTGTGCTAATATCACCTGAAGAGGATCTTCAATTTCTTCTAGCTCAAAGAAATCTTCAAGTTTACCAATCCAATCAATCGGATTTTTGGGCTTCAAAGTACTAGAGAAAGTAGAAACTTCCATTCAGTAACTACTAAATTGAGCAGCAGATCTAGGTAACTGAGCAGTTCTGTCTTCACTAGATCTATCCCTTCAGTCATCACCACTAGATCCAGTAGGTTCAAAGTCTTCAGTAGCTTCTTCATAGCCATCCTTAGTGCCACCATTCTGAGGTATACCAGTAACGACTCTCATGATCTCGGTGACCATGTCATTCTCTGTGATCCAGGATTCCACAGTATCACAAAGATCAGAAATAACTCTAGGGTCCAATCTTCTTGGAGGAATCCTTAAAGATATGCAAAACTAACCCTCTACAACAAACCCTCACCGACCACCCTATGACAATCTCCAAGTTGCAAGCAAGTCGGATCACAATCTACAATCTTGCAAATGACTAGGGCACAATTTCACAAGTTTAGTGCCACAGATCTGCAACCAAGATCATACAATCTCTTCACCAACAAGATCAACTTCACAAGATCAACCTTGCTAGGTTAACCTTCACTCAACTCCCACAAGATCAACTTTTGCTCTGATACCACCTGACACAGACCAAGGCTAGAAGGATCCAATTAAGGATAGTTCTGGCTGAGCAACTTCAGAATTACATAGTAGAATACTCAACACAATAGATAACATAATAATTGTTCCAAGTAATTTGCATTAACATGCTTGGCTGTAAGGCCTTCCGGATTAGGGCCAATTATAATAAAAAACAATTCTGCAAGATCCACAACCAGATCCAATACAATCTCCAACTAGTCCAGCTTTGAAGATAATCAGAAGCTGATGGAAACCCTAAGGCAGATCTAAAATTGAGCTCGCAAGCCTCCAAGCAATCTCCTTGTTCCCAAGTGTTCAAACCACTAGCTTTACTATTACAAATTATTAGATAGAAATCTGATCTGCAAGATCATGCAAGATATTTTCCACAACTTCACCAACTTTAGCTTTCAGTCTTCCAAGTCATGTCATCCTCCCTCTAAACATCTACCCAAACACCCCTTAAATACTAATCATCAGCCACAAGTTGTCAAGATGAAACCCTTAACTCTTCCTAAAAAATATTAAATGCCATACAAGTCAGCTTACAAATTTTATACAAACATTTAATTTATCATGTCGACCTCCAGATCCACTTAGGAGAATCCAAAAAAAGATACAAACAATAAATGCACCAAGTCGGCCCAACAAATCACACACAACTCTAGTCGGTGAGCCAAAACTACTGAGCATCAGTGAATTAACTGAGCATGCCAAGCATCTCCGGACACCATAGGCATGACCGAGTAACACTTTCACTAAGTGCTAAAGAATACTAAGTTCCTTCAGTGACCGAGCTTCCTTCAATGACCGAGACCGTCAGTCAAGGCTGCAACCAAGTAAAATTGACCAAAATACAAACACCTTATGTAGTTTCACTGAGGACAATGGTTTCCCTTGCATCAACCTTGGATGCCCCTGCATTAGATCTTAGCATAGGAAGAGGCTTGGATGAATGTGAATGGAGAAATCTTCAAGAGGGCTCCAACGAGATTGAATCCTTCAATGGCTAACAATGGATCTCCTTGATGAATGCTTGAATGCTTGAGGATGAATGAATGCTTGATTTCTTTCTTTCTCCTTCTTGCTTGCTTCTTGATTTCTTGATCATGAAAAAATGGATTGTAGATTGATTTCATGAAGTTGCTTTATTGTGGATGGATTGAAATGAGAGAGGAAGGCTTCCTTTTATAGTGATCTAGGGCACAAACTTCTAGAGAGGCTGGCATTGGATAATTAAATCCCAATTAACCTTAACCCATAGAAATGGACCTAGATTAAATTCAATTTAAGAGTTTACCATTTTGAAATCTGAAACAGCTGACCCAGAAGTGGGAAAATAAAACTTTTTGAAGCCTGATATCCCGAAACCTCTGGAACTTGAAAATTGGACCTAGGGTCAGGGTTGAGGTCGACTCTGGCCTAGGTTAGGGTCAAGGTTGACCTTGCCCTAGGTCAGGGTTGAGGATGACCTTGACCCAGAAGGTCGACCTTGACCCTGAGGTGACAGATCTCAAATTCTTAGGACCATGTGCTAGAAATAGGCTGGAAATAGGTGGAGAGAGAAGTAGAACAGGGGAAAAAGCTAGATCCATGCAAAGACCTATTCAAGGCACTTGACTTGACCCCAGACCACTTACTCGGTGGGCTAACCATTCTTAACATGGAAGTGCTTCCATTTTAAGATGATACAATGGCATTTGAGAAATATTTTCACATGTGTACACAATTCCTATCGGTGGGATTTAATTCACACCATTCCTTCATCTTCTCAATAGTTTATTCCTTCAACACAATCTGCCACCATGATGGTAAAATATCTATAGTGTTTTTTCATTAGAAACACTACCTTATTATTCAATTCCTACTTTGGTCATGTGGATATTTTGTTGATTCATTTCCAGCTCAATTTACACTCTCCATCAAACATTTCAAGTACCACAAGTGGTTGAACTAACCAAATGTATGAATCATGCATTGGAGAATATGCTATGATGAAGTAAACACTAGTAGGGAGAAGTCACATTATCTTCTATTTTTATCCATTGTTATAACAAATTAGTTTCCGATTTGTGGCCAACAAATAAGGTTGTACATGCACCAATATTTCTTTGCCATAATCAAAACAAAACCATTCTATTTTATGCTATCTTTGTAAACTCAAACTATATATACGTGCTATGTAATATCAGATAGATAATAGATTATTGTAAGCATATATTTTGTACATATATTAAAGTATAAGGAAAATGGTGCAAAATCCATAATAGATTTTGATAAATAAGATAATGTTCTTCTAAGCACAACCACATAGAGAGATTATGTTCCACCCACCATGGAATCTAGGGAGTAAGGACCTGCACTTTGGTAAAACACGGTGAAGTTTTTTATTTGGTGTGTTTATTTCATGTATTATTTAAGAATGTGATTTTATATTTCTTACTTAGACTATTCATTGAATTAGATATTCATGTTTCCTACCATTTAATGATTTTTAGAGTACTTACTTTAGAGTTGAATGTAACATTTCTAGAATTATTTATGTTATTGTTATTTCTTCCATAAATTGTTGGTGTTGTTGTTATTTTTATAGATTGATGTTTATATTTCTGTCATTTCTATTGCCAGGAAGTGACGGTTACTGTCATATAATTGCTTTGGTTTGATATAGGTTTACTTTCGTATGTTCTAGCTTCATTCATAATCACTCAACGCACAACCAACACCCCTTGATGGCATATTGCCCAGATACCTTTTGTAGACACCTAAAAATCCATCTTGTGAATTAAAAATATTTTAGTTAATAAAAGTCCCGATGACATCATCATTATTTAATTAATTATTATTGTTATTATCCCCTCCCATTTTAATTAAATCTATTTAATTAAACAACCTTGCCCAAAAATATTTAAATCAAATTTAAATATTAATCCCTCCTATTTATTAAATAAATTTAATAAATAAAGTGTTCAACCCAAACCCTCTTTAAATAAATAAATAATTTATTAAAAAACCCTAAATCCTAGATATCTTCTAGACTCTTCTAATCCTATCCTCTCATCCCTAATCACTCCCTAACCCCACTTAAGGGGTGATTCCTAACCCTCTTAGGCTAAAACCTCTCCCTTTGACTCAAATTCAACACCCTCATTAATGAGCCTTACAAGCTCATTAATGACCCCTTACACCCTCATCAATGACTCTTACAACCTCTTAATGAGAACCCATCTCCCTTCTTCCACTCTTGTTCCCCTAGTATGCTTCCCTAGTGTTGCTCACAGATGTGTGAGCAACCCTTGATCCTTTCAACCATTAAAGCCAACCTAACTACCTATCCTAACCCAAGGCCTTGGAAAAAAACCTATAAATATCACTCATTCCATGAGAAAAATAATCACTCATTCTTTATTTCAATTGTATTGTTATCATGTTAAATTGCATCTAGGATATCATAGCATATACTAACATTGTTAGATTTCTTTCATGTTTTCATGTTTTCATGTTTTATAACTCATCATAGCTTAGTTTAATTGGATTAACCTAGCTTATTTAAAGTATTTCATATCATCTTCAATGCATATCAAATCTATATTCAAGTTAAAATTAATCTTGCACTTCATCCATAGCCTACAAACTGCATCTTCTTCATTTGCACCCTCGGAACCCTAGGGGCAAAACAGGTTCCCTATACTTGATTTTGTGCCACTTTTGGGGCCTCCATGGCTTTCATATCATCCTAATATACTCTAATATACATTAGGGATATTCTCATCATGCTTTGATAGCACACCCACATCCCTCTTAAATGAGCAAATCAAACGGTACCTAGGTGCTCCCATTTTGGCTTAATCTGAGGTGGTCTTATGCATTGTTTTTATATATGTTGATGTATTATTTGTGTGAAATAATTTTTGAATGTATTATCATGCTCTTGAAAGGTTATGTTCACATCACTCACATTTTGGCACACCCCGTGGGACCCCCACCACGCATTTCAACTGTATTTTTACTACTTTTTGATTTAAAAAACTCACTTTTTTTGAAGATCTCGTATGATCTTGTGGGAATCCTAGTATGAGTAAACTCTTATGGCCCTATTTAATCATATTTAAACCCCTTTATTCTCATACTAAGCCATGTACTAACTCATATTGGCATTCTACAAGTTATTTTGGCTCCCTGCTTCTCACCTGGCCCTGTTTGCTCGTATGGTGAGCCATGTATACTCGTATGGGGCTTGATCTTGAATAGTACAAGTAAAAACCCAAAAATAACCTATCCTTTTTACTTGTATGGGAAATAGGGGTCATGTTTAGGGCCCTAATCCTTGGTTTTTTTGATCTTTTAGGTTCATTTGGGCTTCCTAGTGTCCCTAATCCTCAAAATTGCAGGATCTAACCCCATTTTTGCAAGTTATCCTTGGAGAGAAATTATTTTATCAAAAAAATAAAGGTATTAAGGAATACTAATTTAATTTTTTTGTTTAGGAACAAAGTCACCTTTCATTTAGGCTTAAAAAGAACCATACTCAATCTCGATTGCCTAAACTGAAAGAATCTGCATATCTTCCTAAAGGACTTAAAAACACTCAAAAATAATCCTAAAGTGAATAATTTTCATCTTCACACTTTGGTTTAAGGTTTAAAGAAAAAATCTTCTAACAAATCTTGAATGCCTAAGTGTTTCATACAATCTTGAGTGCAATCTAGGAACACTTCAATATTTTGGACATAAAACAAACCCTAAATCAAATCTCAAATGCATACATGGAATGAATAATAAAATCACACATCTACTTTGGGTTTTAAAACAAAATCTCTAAAAAATTTAAATACTTCAAAGTGTAATATTCATATTTGCTTTTTGGTCCTAAAGGGAGAAACCCTAAACCTAATCTTGAGTGGTTAAAGGAAAGAACAAGGCAAAAATCAAAGCAAATCTCAAGATTCTTTTGGACTTAAAATGCATGAAAAATCCAAATCTTTAATGACTTTAAGGAATGAACAAAATCAAAGTCAACTATTTCATTTGAGTTCTAAAAAATATCCAATCTTGAGTGCATTAAGGACAATTAAAAAAAATTCAAATGAAACACTTTATCTTTGGAATCAGAAAATCCAATCTTGAATGACAAAGGAATAAAACATTTGCAAGTTTTCAAAAATTTGAAAAATATTTCTTGTTTCAAAACGAATGAACTTTGCATCCTAAACATGTGTGCTTGAGGGTCATAGCATAAATAACACTTAAATCAAATTTGTAAATGAAATCTTCATGATATGCTTTTAGGAGTTTTTCAAATTTCTACAAATCCATTTAAATCTAAGAGATTCAGGTGAAATCCATACCCTTTCCTCATACCTTCATGGAACTTGGGTGAAAAATCAAGGTTTGGATTTGTCACTTGACTCTAGCGAGGCCTATCTAGAGAGAAAAGTGCTTCCTCTTTGGAGAACAACCTCAAACTAGTATTTCCCTGATCGATATAGAAACAAAACGCTGAGAAAACTCTTGCTTCATCCCCTCAAGCTTGGGTGATGCGTGTTGATGGTAGTCTGAGGTAGGTGAATATCCCTACTATTTCAGCATTGTCAAATAGGATCTTAAGTGAGTCATGCATGTATAAACTGATTGGGAGGATGCCACAGACCTTATTAGACACCTATTAATTAGAGGCTTCCCAATCTACCCTAGAAGGCTTTCTAATCTTTGTGCAAGGAGAATAGTAATCTCCCCAATACACTCACCATATCATGCCATCCTTAAGCACTTGGAATTGGATAATACAACATCATGACTAGAACCATTGCATGTTTGGTGGTGGCCATATTTTGATTATCTCTTGGATGTGTGCCTAAGTCTATGAGCAAAGGTTTTTTAGTCACATCCAAATTGCCTTAGGGTAAGATTGCTTGTGCATGTTTTCAAAGTTTCAGACTTAGTGCAAAACATTTGTTGAACACACACATTTCCAAAATCTTTTGTCCAAGTCAGTCTCACCATTGCTTGTACCCCACAAAAATTCTTTTTCCTTTGTTGGGATTGTCTTCAAAACACTTGGTCATTATCTTTTGAGTTTTTGGTCCTTTGCCATTGGAGAAAAGAATCAAGCCAAAAGCCCAAAATTTGATCAATTCTATCCAAAAACACATTTGAATCCAAAGAGCTCTCAAAATCATTTGCCTAGAAATATTTCTCAAATCCAATTGCCATCTTTTGAAAGCTATGTTTGATTCAACCAAACACAATAAAGCCAAATTACCCAAATCCCATGTTTATTAGGAGAAGAAAGTTGTAGAAAGAGACCTCAAAGACCATCAACCATCCCTAAAGGAAACCCAAGCAGAAGAAAAATATTAGGAGATGCTAGATAATGTGGGATACAATGCATGAATCAAACATTTTGCAACCTACTTCTAAGTCAATCTCTGCTTTTTTAGCTTAGAAAGTGAAGACTAGGTAGTCTATCACATTCCATATTTCTTTCAGAATCTCACAAACCTATCTCGACATCCTTGCATCATAAATCATCCCCTTAGTTGCATCCTTGCATTGTAAATCATCCTTTTGATTGCATCCTTGAATATTAGGACATCCTCCTTAGAAAGGTTTCATTAGGTCATCCTCCACCATCCTTAGTCTAAAAATCCAAAATCCTTCATCCAAATCCAAAACCCTAATCAAAATCCAAAACCAAATCCAAATCCAAATCCAAAATCCAAAATCCAAAATCCTTAATCTAGAATCCAAGTCCAAATCCAAGCATCCTTAAAACATAACCCATCCCATCCAACCATCCTCTTAGTGTCACATCCTTTGAGTTTCTCAAATCCTTATCCTAAATCAGAATCATCTCAGCACTATCCTTTGACTAAGCATTGTCTAGGGCATCTTGTACTTATCTTTTTAGGCTTCATAATCTCGAGCAAGAGATATGCATGCATTGACAAGGATCTCATCTTCTGAAGATCAATATTCTATCTTAGGTTGACAATCCTATCTTCTTTAATCCTACATTAGGAACCAACAACTCATTATGAAACTTAGGAATATCCATCATCCAAGTCCAGATTAGCATCCAAGCATACTTTACCTCATCCAAGTTCATCCTCCAAATGCTTTCATCTATCCTTATCTTTTCATCAACTTATCCTATCCACTATCCTTAAGTTTCTATAAATCTGCATCCACCATCCTTAAGTTTTCTTAGAAGCATCTTGCATCCATCCATCACTACATCCTCATCTTTAGGTCTGCATTTCATGCCTTCCGAGACACGAGCCAGGAAGAGAAAGAATATGGTGTTACGATTGAGTAATACTAAGAGAGGGGGTGAATCAGTATTACAACACTTTATGTTAAAATTCTACCAATTCTAAATAAACCATATGACTGCAAAAATGAAAAGAACATAAAAAAATAACATACAAATCATAACACCATTATTTGTTTTCGAGGAAACCCTAGCCAAGGGAAAACCCCGATGGGGATTGTACCCACAACTATGCACTAAAGTATAATATCCCTCTTAGGAGATCTAGCTCGATTAGGAGATGAGTATTACATAGTTCATTTCCTTGTTAGAGGAATATTAACCATGTTAAAGGTGTTACAAAACCTTGTTAAAGGTATATTGAGCTTACAACTCTTACAATCAAACTTCGGTTATAAAGTGTTCTCAAGAGTGAACAATACAAGCATCTGCTATGCTTTGATAGTTCCAATTGTAGTTCTCAATACCATCTATCAACCTCTAATATCACATCTTCCATCACTATCACTATTTCACATTATCATCATCATCGCTTTACAAAAAGCTCTTCATATAAATATGTATTCTATTGTTCAGTCAGCTCCCAAATACAATACAAAATAGAATAATTAATAATACAAGGAATAAATACTAAGTCGACAATCTTGTATTACCAAAGTGTCGATAATCCACAATCTTTATCTAACTTAGCACATTACTATTCCATCTTATATTCCCTTAATCATCGCAACTGTTCATATGCCTTGTTTCACAGTTCCTCTATCTTCGCATGTCTCCAAATCACTGTAACTTTCTGATAATAATACCAAAACACAAGAGAACTTAACTAAAGGCACACATCCCAAAATTTCTTCCTCTAAGTTCATAAGCTATCATCTAACATATACTATCTTTGATGCCCAAAATAGTACTGTTGTACTCTACAAATCTATCTTCATACTTAGTCATTTTGAGGATTGCATCTCCAAAACTAAATTTAACTTAATGCGATCACCATAATAGATGTGTTGCCATAAATGATGACCCTCAATTTCTTCATACTACTCTAAAGCATCCCTTTCCAACAATCTCTCCATTTAGAATTGATGACAACACTTGGCAAAAAATGACCAAGTGTCTAAAAACACTTAACTCTTCTTTTTCTCTTTCTTCTCTTCTTTCCTAATATCTTTTTCTTTTTCCTTATATATATATATATATTATTTTTCTTCTTCTCTTATACATATATTTTTTTCATTTTTCTTCTTTTCTTCTCTCCCTTTGACATCAATGGCAAAGGTATACCCAAAATTGAAAAACTTTACAAAAAGTATAGGACTTAGTGCTTGTTCACCAATTTTAGAATATCTTGGAAGGAATATTCCAAGGTCTTCACTTCATCATTCTATGATTTGATCAACAGTTCAGTGACATGTATCAGGCTATTCAATGCATAAGATGAAGTCTCTATTGCTTTTAATTATGTGGGTACATAATTGGTCATTGATTCCCTAATCTTCTACATTTCAGTAAGATGTGCTTCAAGAATTGATAGTTTAGGAATGATTAGACTCTTCAACAAACCAAATATTTCCATTACTCTCCCTTTCTCTATATCCAGTACATTTAGTTTGTCAAGAATCTTGGATGCTTTCTTGTCCATCTCTAATATAGTTTGTGAGGAGGACTCACAACTATCCATCATGCTATCCAAAGTAGCCCTATCCTTAGCTATTATATCCTTAATGTTCTGAATGTGTCTGATAGGATTGAAGCAATACCTATATAACTTCCTTCCATGTGCAACACAAATTTTGGCCTTAGTTGTAGTTGATCTAATAATTCCCAAGTCCCATGAAATAGAGTTTCATACTTCCTTCAACTTTTTCTCTAGGTATCTTTTCTTTGCCTTCTCTTCTGCGATCTTCACTAGTGACTCATAGTGAATGTCAAAGTTGTCTAGTGCTAAATTTAGGTTTTCTGCATCATCTTTTCCTTGAAAATAAGAGGTATAGGGAGTATATTATTTACTATATTAACTACCCTAGCAATCACCTTATCAATGGCTCTTATAAACCCAACTTTGAGCAATTTTTCTAACTCCACTTTCACAAGCAAAGCTATATGTGGGGTGCATTTTTCTCAATTTTTTCTTGACTGGTCTTGCTCCTTCTTTTATGTTTAAGTGATGCATGATTAATTTTGGATCTAATCCTAGAATATCATCATAAGACCATGAAAAATTGATTTGCTATTCCTTGAAAAATTTGATGAATTCTTCTCTTTCCTTGCTAGATAAAGATGCTGCTAAGTGTATGATCCTTGGTTCAGATTCTGATCCAATGTTCACCTTTTTAGTTGGTTTGATGAAGATAGGAGATCTTTCCTCATAATGCTTGGGTAAAGTATCCAAACTGCCTTCCTTAGGTTCCTCAATTGGGTTTTCACCTTTGGAATCATTCTTTATTTCTTTCTCTTTTTGATCTAATGCTACCACAATGTGGTTTTCAACATTAGATTCTTTATTTTTTTAATTTTTTTTATTTTTTTCATTTTTTATTGAATTAGGAGTTTGGATACCATCCCTTGTCATATCTTCGTCATATTACATGGTAGAAGAAGGCTCAACCACATTTAGGTATTGGGACACCATGTTGTCATTCAAAAAGTTTGGGAGTATGGTAGGTTCGATGGAATCCCATTCAATCAATTTTGGGTAGATGAGGGTTAAAGGATCAATGTTTTGATTTAAGCCAATAGGTTTTAAGGATAAGAATTCATTTGAAGGTTCATAAATTTTATCACTTAAGTCTATGACATGTGCTTCTTCAAGATGCTCTAGAGAACTAGGATCAAAATGCCCCTCACTAGAATCCTCTAAGGTTTTTGTTGGATAGAAATCTTGTAGACTAAACCTAGGATTTGATTCTTCTATAGTAGGTCTCCATGATGGTATGTAGGGTTCTCCTACCCATTGATTTATCTCAATTTCTATACTTGGTGCATTATCTATGACCACTTGGTTTGAACTTGATGCTTGATTCTGATTTGGTGCTGAAATGGATGCTTTCACTTTGCTAGGCGTGTAGGTATGAATAACATCAATACCCTTATCATGGCATGATTCATCAGATAATGTATCCCATTCCTAATCATTTGAGTCTTCATCACTATAGGAATCTAATTGTAATATTTGATCATAGACTTTGGGATAGTGCTTTTGGGTATACCCATGTTCTAGGTATCCTAATCTGGTCTTCATCTTGCTATCTCACCATGTCATCTCAATGGGTTCGATGAGTCCTTCATTTCTTGCTCCCAAAGGTCCTTGGCCTTTGTATCCCATCTTTTGCATTATCTAAAATCCCTTCCCATATTGATGTGTGGGAATGCTTATATTTTGGATACATTTTTCTTGAGCACTTGATTCTTCATCCTTGTATAACCAGTTTAGGATTTTGTTGTCTTCTTCATCCATGGAGGATGATGTGCTTTCCCTCACAAAGTTGTCATTGTATTTATGGGGTAGATTTGAGGGTCTTCCATATGACTTTGGAGATAAGGGCAGGTCCATCATTGACATAGTATTTGCCTACACCCTTTTGCTTGATTTTACATTGTTCTTCAAATTTTTTCATCATATGGTCCATCTTTTGGTAATGGGCATCCTTGGTATAGATTTGTATGGATTTGTCTTAGTCTTCTTTCTTCTTCTCAAAAGTACTTTCCTCACTAACCTTTTCTTTCCCTTTTGTCGATTTAGATGGGTTAGTGGGACTTTGAAGGTTTTCAACAACCATAATTTCTTCTTCCTCTTTTTCTTTTCCCTTTAAAGATAGAAGATCTTTAGAAATTTGACCTTGATTAGTTCTTAAGGGTATGGACCCTTTTGCATTATGTGGGACTAAAGAATCATTGATGGGCTTCATGTTATTACAATACTGAAAAGGGTACAAGTCCCCGCTTACCATGATCTCTTGCCCTAGATAAGGAAATTTTAAACATTGATGACAGGTCAAAGACATGACTTGCATTTCATGAATCCAAGATCTTCCTAGTAAGATATTGTAGGTCATCTTTAGGTCTAAGACTTGACAAATAGTCTCTTTTTGCATTGGGCCAACCCTAATAGAAAGTACTATGACTCCTTTGGAAGCTCTTTCTTCATCATCGTAGGCTTTAATAGTTATCTTTTTCTTAGGGTCAATAGCCTCCTCAGAAAATCCTAGGGATTTTACTAGGTTAAGGGTAAAAATGTTTAAGCTGAATCCTCCATCTATGAGGACTCTTTTTAACCTATGCTTATGAATAAGGACTTCTATATCAAAAGGAAAGTTTTGAGGATGATTAAGTGACATGTCATCTTTCTCAGAAAAAGATAGGCAATGAGGTGTCCCACCATTTTTTGAAATTTATCTACCTCTAAGTTTAGAGGCACATTGGTCTCCAAGAGGGCTTTCTCCAAGATATCTTTATGAGTTGGTGATAATTTAAGTAACTCAAGAATAGAGATTTGAGTGGGAGTTCATTGTAATTGATCAACCAAATTATATTGCTTTGATGATGAAGTTGAAGCTTGGTTTGGTAGAACAATCTTAGGGGCATTTCTAGGCAGAGTGATTTTCAAAGGTTTCCCCCTTATCACAACATTAGATGTTTCTTCCCTAGGTTTCTCCTTCATCACAATAACATTGATGGTGTTTTCATCACCATTTAAAGCATTAATCGTGTTATCATAAGTGTGGGAAAAATTTACCTTTTCATTGCCTCTTTTATTATTCTAATTATTGTTTGATGACTCACCCTTTTCATGGTTCTGAAAGGGATTTTTAAATGCCATATGATCCTCATTGTTTTGAGGTCCCTCTACCTTGATCATTCTATCATCAATTAAGTCTTGTACCAAGTGTTTTAACTTCATGCATTCGTTATTATTATGACCCTTATTTCTATGATATTCACAATGGTGTGAATCATTCCACCAGCTTGGTTTCACTTGCGGCTCATAAGGTCTCAACTCAGGTAAGATAAAAATTTTATTGGCCACTAAAATTCAGAATGCCACTAAGGAGGAAAAAATTCAAAAAGATGATTTCATCGCTCCCCTAGGGTAACCGGACATAATTACCTAGCCAAAATAACCCTGGACACAATAACCCTGCCATAATAACCCAAGGACACAATAACCCAGGGTCACAATAACCCATGGTCAAAATAACCCATGGACAAAATAACCCATGGACAAAATAACCCATAGTCATTCTAGATCAAGTTAGTATGCTTAAAAAGGGATTGTGAGGCACCATAGAGGATATTTAGGTCATTTTTAGACCATATATCCATTATATACCCCTAAAATAGCCTTAAAACATCTTTAATATGTTTAAATAACTTATAAAATGGTAAATAATTATAGAAATAAAGACAAATTCGTGGGAGTAAGTTAAATAAGAGTTATTATGAAAAGATGTAAGTCAAAAGGCATTATGAAGAGGCATTAAGAGGCATGAAGAGGCATTGCTCATAATTTGACACTTTAATTTAAAATTTGAATAAATTTTTTTTTTAAAAATATACTTGTAATTTATAAATTTTGTTTTCCTTTCTCTATAATCTTATGGGGTTATTTTGTCCATGGGTTCTTTTGACTCCAGGTTATTTTGGATTGGGTTATTATGACGCTAGGTTATTTTGTCCTTGGGTTATTATGGCTGAATTATTTTGTCCAAGGTTATTTTGGCCAGGTTATTATGTCTTGTAACCCTCCCCTGGAGGTTGCTATGAATCTAGACAAGGTTAAAAATGATGAAGGTTAGAGTATTCCTCAGGACTGGATCAATCAGGAGATACAGGAGATTAAGCTCCACCTTCATTCTTTGAAGAAACTTACGAAAACCCTGAATACAAAGTTGGAGAACAAGATTCTAGATAAGGTAAACAATAAAAGTTGGAAGGAGGAGATAATTGCTGAAATCAACAAAATCATTGACAACAAGGTGAAGGAAATTAAGGTTAAAGTTAGCAACAATGGGAAAATGATTAACAAAGTCTTGAGCCACATCAATGAAGGGCTCAATGCGGCTGTCATCAACCTGAATATGCTTCACAACTACCTAGAGAAAAACTAGCTGGAAAACATGACCATAACTATTGAAGATGATGCTGGGAATGCAGGTCCAGGTACTAGAACCAGAGGGCATACTCATAGGAAGATCCCTAAGAAGCCGAAGGAGCTGAAGGACCCGAAAAAAGAAATCTAGAAGATGGAGGAGCTGAAGATGAAGGCGGACAAAATGATAAGCAATTATTTTGTCTTGTTCATTGCTGGGTGCTACTGGTAGTGTTGCTAGATCTATTTTCTTTTCTTTTGTTGTCATTTCTAGTGTTTTTTTGGGTCTTGCTCTGTTCTTTCTAGCAGGCGTATCATTTTGGAAAACTTTAATGCTTTATCTTTTTGCTATGATGTAAATGGTTTTGGGTTCCATTCAAAACCTATTTTTACCTTATTCAAAAACAATTTTATTGGCCACCAAAGTCCTTAGGGCATTTTCCAATGGTTCACCTAAAAAAGTGAATTTTCTCTTTCGATAAGTGGAAAAATAGGGCTTAGGCTTGTTAACATTTAAATTGTTGTTAAAAGGATTATTGTTGGAGTTGTTGTTGTTGTTGTTGGAATTGCCTTGATTAAAGGGAGCTTTATTAGTTTGGTTAACATTATAGTTTGAATTGGCTCCACTTGATAAATTAAAAGGGGTAACCTTCAAGTTGTGGGCTTCCACAACTCCATCATTCACAAGACCTTTTTTTATTATTTTTCAACCATAGCTTAGGTTTGTCATTGTGATTATTTGCCCCTTTATTGTTGGTATAATTAGATATATAATGATTATTATTATTGTTGGTAGAGGGTTTGTTGTCTTTGAACAATTTGATTTCACCCCTTTTGACCAATACATCTTCAATCTTTATCCCATTCTCAATAAGTTTTTCGAATGTGGGAGGACATTGAAGTTGGAGCCTATAGTTCATCTCCATATTTAAATTATTCATAAATATCTCCATCTTCTCCTTTTCAGGGATAGTTCATGGGTACCTTGCTAAAATGGTCCTCCACCTTTGAAGGAACCCTAAGAAAGATTCACCATCCTTTTGTTTTGTATCCCATAGCTTGAGCATGGTGACCTCATGTTTGATGTTGTAGGAGTAATGGGTTACAAATTTAGAGGCTAATTCCTCAAAAGTCTTAATCCCTTGCGGAAGTTTAGAGAACCATTCCATGGCCTGCCCTCTCAAACTTCTTGGAAAAAGTCTCATTAAGTACGTGGTGTTATGCATAAATTCAATACTTAGGGCACAAAATTCCCTAAGGTGATCCTGTGGGTCTGATTTACCCGAGTATTTATCATATTTAGGAAATATGGTATTGATAGGAGAAGGTGCCATGACCAGGCTTTTATCGAAAGGGAATGGACACAAGACTTCAATAGAGAAAGGTTTTGGCTCAACGACCTTTTTCATTAAGTCTATTTGAGTTTGGAACATTTTTAGTTGTTGTGTCATGGCATGCATTGGGTCTTCCTCTTCTTTTCTTTTCTTGAGTTGATCTATATCATAGTCATGTGGGAGCTTTGCCCTTGTTTGGGCTAGATTTAGGAAAAATATCTCCTTATCTCTATCTATGAGTTTATCCATGACTTCAAGAAAGTCATTATCTTGAGCTGCTTGGTTAACTCTTTCTTCAAGGGTTTCTTTAGGTCTTTGATTAGCATTATTAAATTTGTCATTGTTTCCTCCTTGGTTGTAATCATGAAATGCAGAGTTTCGATCCATTATATCACCTTCTTTCTCAAAAAGATTTGGGAGACTATCCCCTTGGTTGTAATCATTGAAAGGAGTTTGGTATTCAAATTCGGGGACTTAGTTTGCAATGCAAGTGCCATATTCTCTTAAAGATAATTTGAGTTTATGGGAACATGTGGAAACTGACATCCAATAAGGTATGATTTTGAATTGAGCCTCAATTCAGTAATTGTTGATATTTATGAAGAGATTTTTAAAAATATAAGATGAGTTTTTCAATGGATATCTCTTTCACTTGTTCTATGTATTTTTCAAACACAACAACTACAAATGCACTTATTCTTTTTAACCCTCTACACAAAGTGTTTGAATTTTTAGGACGTTATCACATGTTTTTACACAAAAAGACACTTCAAGCAATCTATCTAGCTCAAGATTTGGTTCATGAACTTGGCTCTATAAGGTAGTCTTTGATAAGTTAACAAGGTTTTAATCAATATTCCGTTCAAAATGGATATTAAAATTTCATCCTCCAAGTATATTAAGAGGCTTCCCACCACCGGTATGTCAGAGTTTTGCGCAATCCCGAAGGACTACTTAAGGAAGTTCAAAAATGTAGTATCCTTTTGTCACACACCCCATTAACGATGCATGCATATTGTTTTATAGTGGGATGGATTATCATGGCAAAAACAAGTGTATCCCACTTTGGGCTATCCCTCTCACCAGCCTTGTTAAGGCAAATTTTGGGAGGCGAGTCCAACTATTGATCTAACATGTTCATTTGAAAGCAATAAAATGGAATAGAGAAATAGGTTGTGGGAATTTGATTCACCAAAAAGGTAAAGAGCATATCCCTATCCACTTCTTAATCCCCAAGCACAATTAACAATGTTCACTTTCCAACCCACTAACTAAAGGGATTCAAGTATTTCTACTCTCTTCCACAAATAAGGGGTTTTTCAAATTTAGTGCTTGATTTACCTAGCCTTTATTTTGCCTTATATGCTTCTACAACTTTGAGATAATGTTCATGTACCTTTCCTTCTTGTTGAGAATCCTCAAGAACCAGCTTAATGTGAGCAATGTTCTCCTTTTTGATCTTCCTTGTCAAAGCTTTGACTTCTTGATTGAATCTGCTCTCTAGTTTTTTTACTCTTTTGTGTTCGGGCTCCTATAGATACATAAAAATCATTTTCTAACAGTCAAATTATGAAAATTTACAATTTAATCAAAAAGCATTGCATAAATGATAGTAAGCACTATTTAAATGCTCAAAAGCGATGTGGATCGAATTAAATGCGCTACTTAAACTTTTAAAAGCGCTAAAACAAAATGAAAATGTGCTACTAAATTAAGCAAAGGTGTCAAAAAATGAGTAAACGCGCTAGAGAAAGAATCCAAAGCATTGGCTAGTCAGGGAATAAGCACTGATAGAAAATTAGACAAAAGCCATAAAGGATCGAAAGCGATGAAATCCTGTGCAAAGGCGCAACAATTTGTCATCAAGGCACTATTTCAGAGCTCAGAAGCACTGGTAAATTGCTCAAATGCACTGTTTAAAGTCTCATAAGTGCTATTTCACCTGCAAAACAAGGAACTTAACATGCAAAAATTTGAACAAAATGAAACTTCTACATTTTTAAGAAAGTGAAGCCTAAGGCCCCACCAGTTTTTGTACTAGAAATTGTACCTTCATAGGGCTAGTATTGTCAATAAATCAAATAGAAACTAAATAACCACAAATAGCAATCTATTTAAGCTAGAAATTGACAATTAAGCACTCTATGGCTCTCTAACTAGGAGTGTTAATGGTGAAGCTCTCAACAAGCCTCCATTAAATGTCAACCCTAGAATGAGAATAGATGATAAAACAAGCTAAATAGTTCAATTCCAAATTGAAAAGCTAATTAACTCCTATATTTTCCTTTCTAGCTATAATTCTCAAGAGGTTAGATGCAATTCTCAGATTTGTGGATGAATTATGAGTGAATTTAGCCTTGCTTTTATAGGATTTGGCAAGGGTAGGGGGTGTAGTAGAGTTGATCAAGGTTAAGTTGGGGTTGAGTCTTTGGTTCCACCCTTTGAAGACAATTTAAATATTGTGTCCTCAAATCTTGGGACAAGAAGACAAGATGAGTGGACAAGATGCTCTTTCAATTTGAGTGATTGAGATTCATTTTGGCTTGATCCATGTGAGCTTCTTTCCTTAAATCCTATTGGTTGAGGCTTTTTCCTCCCATGTGGTGTTGAGAGAAATTAGGATTTAATCAATTGATTTTAATTCATTTATTTAGCCAAGTGTACCCCTTGAATGGGTTAATTTGATTTAATTCCAAACTATATAATTAATTGAATTAATTGCACATTGATTTGATTTAATTTGATTAAAATGCTCTTGATTTTGATTTAAATTGAATTAAAGCTTGATTTTAATTTTGATTGGCTAAATGTTTGTTTTGATCCAATTTCCTTGATTTTGGTCTTACTTTTCCTTGATTACTCACATGAATGATCCTATCAACTTTTAGGTGATTATAGGTTGTATATCATAATTGACTCAAAAGGAGCTATAACAAAAAGGTCCATCCTAGATAGTTCCAGGCCGACGACATGGTCCTCAAAGAAAATTAGAAAGTGAATGCACATCAAGAAAAAAAAGGCAAGTTTAAGCCTACCTGGTTGGGTCCTTACATTGTCACAACATGCTTTGGCTCAGGAGCCTATCAGTTATCAATGCTAGAAGGAAAGCCCCTGAATGATACCATCAACATCATACATATGAATTGGTTCTATGATTGAACCATATCTTTTATAATCCTGAAAAATCCATAAAAAATGGAAAAACAAAAAAACACATAAAAACACAAAAAATAAAGAGAAATAATCATCCAATGGTGAAAACTTGGAAATTCAAGCACCTTAGATAATTATGTTGGTGAAAACCTAGAAACAGGTGCCATACATAGTAGACTGGTCCATTATCTATGAAAATCCCATCCCTCCCATCCCCTTAACCCACTTATCACCCAATCCTCCTCCCCATCCCAAACCCTCCACATCCCCACCCCCAACCCATTTTCCCATGGTGTTCTATCCTCATAGCCTATCCAACAAAGAAATGATCCTCCTATCCCCAATCCTAAGCTTCTTTTATATACCTTGTATAGCGAGATCCTACTATCCCCAATCCTAAGCTTCCTATATATAGCTTGTATAGCGAGATCCTCCTATCTCAATCCCTGAGCTTCTGTAAATATTTTCTATAAATATCTCCCCATCTCCTTTGTACTATATCATCACGTCTCATTGTACATATCCTCATCCATCCTGCAATAAATATGATCTGATAACTTGTCTCACCTAGCCTTGTACTTCAATAACATGTTTTGTCAACTATCCGTTCTCACATGATTATCCTCAACTCATCATTTCCAACAAACAACACAACATTCTCTTCATAAAATGGGTCCTTGTAGAATGTATCCTTCCTCATGTCTGACCTAATCTCCCCCCATCATTCAAATAATCAATCTCTCTCCTTGGGAAAGGATGCCTTGTGGATTTATCACTTTGATCTTGGATTTTGTCCTTTGGATATTGTTTATCTTTTGTGGCTTCTTATTGTTCCACTCCTCAAAGTTGCCACAATCCTTTATATCATGGTGTGCTACGAATGAGGGCAATCTCGGGCAAGGTCTTTTGATCATTTTTTTTCTACCTATGAGTTAGTTGGATATGACCCTTGTACATTCCACATGTGATCTTTTGGGTCACATGGTGCACTTGGGAAATGTCATTTATTTGTGGGTTCTTGAGCATCGTTTCTACCATATCTCCTCCTAGATTCATGTGTGATGTTGGGGCAACCCTTGCATGTCTTTTTGTGTCAGTCCTCTACAATGCTGTTGACAAGGCCTTTGGTTCCTAGTAAACTTGGTAGGTCTCTATTGTTTCTATATCAAACTAGGTTGTGCTCTCCACATTCATGCAATGAAATTGCCAAGTCCCATGAGCCGCATCTTCATCTTGCATCCTGCATCTAGCTTCATCCTACATTCATGCCTCTTGCATCTTGCATCTTGCATTTAGCATCATTTATGCATTCATGCATCTTTTCTCACGATCGAATTCCTGTTTATCCTTCTTCCCATCTCCTTCCTCCCTTTTCTTCCTGTTGGGTCCTTTTCAAGAAAATTCCACAAAGTTTCCTCTTTGCATTATTTTCTCAAGGGGGCACAACCCAATACCTTCTAATCATATTTGGGGCATCTTATTTTCTTGGCTTTGATGCAACGCCACTTGTGGGGTCGCATCAAAGAGGGGAAAAATGTAGACACCTAAAAATCCATCTTGTTAATTAAAAATATTTTAGTTAATAAAAGTCCTGATGACATCATCATTAATTAATTAATTAATTAATTATTATTATTGTTATTATTATCCCCTCCCATTTTAATTAAATCTATTTAGTTAAACAACCTTGCCCAAAAATATTTAAATCAAATTTAAATATTAATCCCTCCTATTTATTAAATCAATTTAATAAATAAAGTGCTCAACCCAAACCCTCTTTAAATAAATAAATAAATAATTTATTTAAAAACCCTAAATCCTAGATATCTTCTAGACCCTTCTAATCCTATCCTCTCATCCCTAATCACTCCCTAACCCCACTTAAGGGGTGATTCCTAACCCTCTTAGGCTAAACCCTTTCCCTTTGACTCAAAGTCAACACCCTAATTAATGAGCCTTACAAGCTCATTAATGACCCCTTACACCCTCATTAATGGCTCTTACAACCTCTTAATGAGAGCCCATCTCCCTTCTTCCACTCTTGTTCCCCTAGCACACTTCCCTAGTGTTGCTCACACATGTATGAGCAACCCTTGATCCTTTCAACCATCAAAGCCAACCTAACTACCTATCCTAACCCAAGGCCTTGGCCAAAATCCTATAAATAGCCCTCATTCCATTAGCAAAATAATCACTCACTCTTTATTTCAATTTTATTGTTATCATGTTAAATTGCATCTAGAATATCATAGCATATACTAACATTGTTAGATTTCTTTCATATTTTCATGTTTTATAACTCATCCTAGCTTAGTTTAATTGGATTAATCTAGCTTATTTAAAGTATTTCATATCATCTTCAATCCATGTCATATCTATATTTGAGTTAAAATGAATCTTGCACTTCATCCATAGCCTAGAAATTGCATATTCTTCATTTGCACCCTCGAAACCCTAGGGGCAAAATGAGTTTCCTATACCTAATTTTGTGCCACTTTTTGGGTCTCCATAGCTTTAATATGATCCTAATCTACCCCAATCTGCATTAGGGACATGCTCATTGTTCTTGGAGAGCACACCCACATCCCTCTTAAACGAGAAAATCAAACGGTGCCCAGGTGCTCCCATTTTGGCTCAATTTGAGGTGATCTTGTGAATTATTTTTCTATATGTTGATGTATGCTTTGTTTGAACTAATGTTTTAATGTCTTAGCATGCTATGGCTAGGGTGGGTTTGTAATACCCTCTCCGATGATTATACTTGGACTTTTATTTGGACACTTTCATTATGATGGTTAGAACTATATGTTTACAATTTTTCTTATTTAGAGGATGATACACTTATCAAATGCTTAGATACACTATTTATTGTTATCATTTATATGTTTATGAAGTTTGAAAACATCTATATTTACATGATTTATAAATCTAACCCAAGGATTTGAATCTAACCATTATAATAATAAGATGTTTATAATATTAATAATAATATTTTATAATATTAATAATAATATTTTATAATATTAATAATAATATTTTATAATATTAATAATAATATTTTATAATACCGTAATAATAAGATGTTTATAATATTAATAATAATATTATTTTTAATAATATTATAACAATATATGTACACATAAGAATATGGGTGCACATGTATGCCTATAGTTACATATATCTATATAATATGGTGTGAAAGTAATTGTATTTTAAATAATAATAATAAATAAATAATTTACTAGAAGGATTAAATATTATATGGTAAATATTTTACCATAACTTCAGTAAATTAGGTGATAAGTAATAATAGTAATAAATTATTTCCTTTTCCTTAAATAAAAGAAAATAATATTAGTTTATTAATATTTATGAGGCTCTCATCTTAGATTTTATTATTAACAATATTAAAATAAATATTCCCTTCCTGTGAATAGCTTGAATGAAATTAATTAAATCCTAAATTATAAACTACCTTTTAGTTGGGATGGTTGCGTCTATTGATTTTCCCATGCAACCAATCCTTCAACCTATTTATGGGAGGAAGCCTTTGAGGAATGAGAGTTGGCTGGATTATTCACAAGAGAATTGATCTTAGTTTTAGGATATCATTATTGATTATTGTATATTTAGAAAAGGTGGTGTCTGCAATCAGAAGGATTTGGTGGAGTGCTGGAAGTAGGCCAAGTTGATTGATACCTCCTTCTTCAATGGTTGTCTTTGCCAGAATCCAGGTAGGAGCTATCCTGGAAGATGCTCCTCCTTATTTGATTTGTGTGATTTCTTTTGTTTTGTATTTGTGATTGCTTCCTGTGTGCAGGCAATATGAAGAATGTATTATTCTTTTGTATTATGTTTGTTTTTCTTGTGTGAAAGGACTTAGGAGAAATGATAGATATATTATAAATATATTATTATACAAATGATTAATATTTCTTTTGTGTATTATCATGTTTCCGGTGAAGCTATATTGTTTGTTTGCTTGCTGGAAAGTATAGAACAATGATTTAGATTGTGAACTATGTCACTACTCCTTATCTACTCTTTGGGAAAAAGGATAGTATCATGAATTAAATGTACACAAATATAGAGAACTAAAAACTATCCTCTTACTGTCAATAATGATAAAATTCATCAACACAAGATCAAATTTATTTAAACAATCATCTTACCTATGGCTGTCTTAACATGACATATTTATGCCCTCTAGATAGACCCGTACTCAGATGTGCATAACTTTTTATTCTGAACACAAATCCTCAATCACTCTAGTGAAGATGGGCATAATTAGGTCTTTCAACACAAATTTCAATATCATTAAGATCCAATAGCTGGTTTGAAAGTTATGGCCCCCACACTGAGAATCATTTTTGTGATACCTTATTGTTTGTCAATCAGAGATCTCTATTTTCAAACTCTTGTATATCCCTGCATTCAAACACTTAATGGAACATACTTATATAGTAATAGGCTTCTCCCATAATCTATAATAACCAAAGAAATTGGAGAGCCTATGTGCTCATTTAAACTTCAAACCAATTGACTGATTGCACCAAATCAATGATAGGGACAGTCAGTGTAAATGAGGACTTCCTCTATTCAAATCCTCATAAAAATAAATTAAACTTGTATGTAAATGGTTAAAAATGGAAACCAATAGTATATCAATCCATTTGGGATCACATTTACATTGGAATGGAGATTATTCATATACAAAAGGGCTGGCTATAACCTCACGACAGAGAACAAGAAAGTTGTAGAGCTTTTCTTTTGTATTAAAAAAAAAAACTTTATTTCCCTCTCTTTTCCACACAGCAAACCCTCTAAAAATCTCTCCAAATTTTAGTGTTATGTGTTTATGATGTTTTGGTAAGGGTAGGAAACCTAGCTTGACACTTAGAGTTTCTACCTAGCCTTAGAACCTTTTGGGAAAGGGTTTGTACTTTAATTTTCTTTTCAATTGTTATTTGGGAAAGGTTACTCCAATCCTAGGTATGGCCTAGATATCACTTCCTTGTGGACCTTGGTGTTTATCTCCTAGCATGGGGGAGTGGGCCTTTTGTTATCTATGTGGTTGGGTGGTAAATCTTTTATTGAGGTACCTTTCACAATTGCAGAGCTTATGGATTCTTGCTTGTGTATTGTTCCAGTTTTGAAAGAAGAAGACTTTGTATTTATCTTTCAATATAAAGCTATTATTACCTCCTAGAGGAAATGAATGTAATGTAGCATTTAATGTATTTCAATTTTATTTAATTTGGATGGGTAGATTTAGGGAAAAGAAAAGGGAATGGTGAACTTTATGTAAATCGTGTTGTTGGAAAAATAGAAGCAGTTTCATATATGTTTCAAGCAAAGTGGCATGTTTCTTATTACTATTGTTCAAGAAAAGTTAGTAAAACCAATGTGTTAATTTCATATGAGAAATAGTTTAACTCCTAGATAAATTCTTTTACAAAAATTATGCTTTAAATGTTTATGAAATAAGGTTTAGGGAATATTAATGGAATCTATTGGTTAGGAATGAAATAATAGCATTCATATTTCTCTCTAAAGAATTTCAAAGGTTATGCTTTAAAAGTTAGTACACTTAATGATCTTAAAATAATTATAAATGTACTATAAGGGAACCTTGGAAGGATTGTAAGTTAAATGATGTTTATGGATTGTTCATGCAAATCTTCTAAAGTTCAAAATTTTTCATAATTTGTTACTTAGGTTTTCTTTTCTAAAGAGAATCTTTGTTCTCTCTCCTGGTTCCCTTGCGGGGCATGACATCTTTGGTATCAGAGCCCTAGGTTTCCACACTGGGAACTCTGGGACTCTTAGCTCACTTATTGCTCAATATTTTGCATGGTTTAATTTTGGTTTATCATTATAAGATAAGATCCTAGATATAGGAACTATGTTCTTGGTATTCATGCCATAGTATTTTTTTAAAAAAGTGTACCCATTCTTCTAAGATTAGGTTGTCTTACATAAATTACTTCTATTTTGCATTCTAGAAATAATGAATGAGCCTCCTACGTACTTTCTCAGATAGTGAATAGTTTTCTAGTAAATAAATGTTAATTAATTCCTCATATTTTATGTCACCTTTTTGTTGTACTTCTAGAAAGACTCAAATTAGTATTACAAGTTATTTTGTACCATAAGTGTTAACAGTAGCCAACCATATCTCCTCTAAACCTTATCATCACGAGTGCTTGTTATAATGATTATAGGTTGCTTGATTGACTTGAAAAGGCCTAACACCTTATTCTATTTTAAATATCATAATAGCTATAGCTATGTGTGATCAATGAATCTAGTTAATGATGTTACCATGGTAGTTCTCCTTATTATAGATTCAAATGATGAAGTTACTGCATACGTATTATAGGCTATTGTAAGGACTGAAATATTGTGTCTCTCTCTTTCTTTTTCCCTATCTTAGAATAGAATTGAAAAATAAATTCTTGTAAAAAACATGAATTTAGGACCTTATTAATTATGTTGCAACATTGGAATTCTTGGGTAATCCTTTTGGTCATGTTGTTGTTGAAGAATTACAAATAGTGGGGAACATTTGCTAAATTAACATTGTGAGTATTTCTCTTGCGATTTATATGCAAATGATAATGTGACATGATGCATGATTGATTCTATTTTTATAACACTTGAATGTTTACATGAATTACATTAGGGTTATTTGATAATAATAACCACAAATTAAAAATAAATATCTCTTCTCTATTCATGATGAATGACCATCAAATGATGTTATCTATATAAAGTGAAAATATGATTTAATTTGTTGATTTTGGAAATTCTTGGCTAAAAGACCCAAGGTCCATTTGTGACTATAAGCCTATGTAGGGATTAACCATAGAGATGAAATTAGGAGTTTTTCATAATGAAAGGAATATGTGTTGTTTTGGTACAATTATTGAAGGAATAGGTAGGGTTGATGTAATATTTTCTTGACTATCTTTCTGAAATTGTTTGTCCTTGACTTGGTGAATAGGTAATATTTAGATGAAATATGAATGTTATGGTAAGTCCAGTAATTATGTGATTATCCTCCCCAAATTGCAATATTAGGCAATTGAGAATTCAATTAGTATTGAAGTCATTATGTTAGGGAAAACTAGTGTCTTGAATTGTCTATATGGTGTGTTGTGTCCTTATTGGAGGGATTTATCACGTGTAATGAAAGTACCTAGCTAATTCATTTGTTTGAAAAGATGATACTTGGTCCACTCTTAGTGTCCCTGATTGGGTGAAAAGTAAATATCCATAATGGTTTATAATGATTAGTTGTGAATTTATTATGTGACTAACAAATGTATGTAGTACAAGTTTATTACTTCCTTTCCTTAATTAAAACAAATATGTGTTGATTCGATGACTCTTGAAGAAATATAGTGTATCATTTTTCCTTGTGCCTTATTTTATATAAGTTAAAGTCATCTTGCAAATAGATGCTATTGTCTCATATTATGGGAATGGCAGAGATTGATATGTGTACATTGGATATTGGCATATGCCCATGAGGAGGTGAAATGTGATTAAGTATGTCATTGGTATTTTGTATCAGGTAGACAAAGTGAGTTGTGAAAATAAAATAAAATAAAAATTGGAATATATGGATACTATGTGATGTTATTGTGTACTTCCTTGTAAATGTGATAAAACTAGTGCCAGTGCTTATGTTGGGTGTTGTGTATAACCAATAATTATTTGAGTTCCATGGAGTGGTGCAATATAAGTGCCATCTGTGGACATTATGTTTTGGATAAGGGTATGGGAGAACCATACCACTCATGTGTTGCTTTCTTGTTTGTCACCCTACTGAGTGCCAACCCATGAGTGTTGGTAATTTAGTATGCGGAGGGGTAGTAGTAGCACCATTTCCTCAGGTATTTATGTGGCGTACGTATAATGGTGGTGCAAAGTAACCTTAGCTTCCACTTCTTGAGGGAAAAGAGTAAACTATGCTTCCCCTTATGATGAACCTAAACATTTGGTTCATAAGTGTTTATCCTAATTTCTATAGTTCTTGAGCATAATACCAATACTGGATATGAACCTCTATGAGGAGATATATGATTTATGGATATGTACATTTCTATGTGGTCTAGCATGTGGAGGGAGATTCTGTTAGCCCATGCTATGATGGATACCATATTTGCACATGTTCTGACATGATGCATTGAATATGATGCCACACCCCACTATTGTTCTGACATAGTGTGAGGTGATGATGTCGTGTTGCTGATGGTAGTGAGCCGAGCTCGAGAACACGATGCCACGTACATGATTACATGAAGGTGCAGTATATGTATGTATTTTGTGTCCTACTTGATGCAGAGTATATTGGTGATGCTTGCATGCTTGTAGAGGGGCACCCATGGATGCTTGGTTTGTAGACGTGGTAGGTATATGGGTGGGCCCAAGCCATGTATACCTCTAGCTATGATGATGATCTATGAGAGACATCATTATGTAGGGTGTGTCCTGTGTGTGCCTACTCCACAAGGAACACTGCCATGTGACATATGACCAGAGTGTGCTTACTTCACTTGGTGTATGGTCATGCTGGGTGGGTTGGCATGCTTATTTTGCACCATCGGATGCAGGGGTGTTGCCAAGGTGAACCCCCTATGCCATGTGGGTAGTGTTTCCCGGGCCCAACCACATGACGAGCTATTGCGATAGCTGGACATTGTTCCCTCCTTCCTCGTGAGGTGACTAGATATAGTCACATAGTGATGCGATGTGCAATTTATGATGAATTTATTTTATCTTCGATTGTGTAGACCAATAGTTTTCTTATCTTTTTCTATAATAGTCTAGCCAAGACTTATGAAATTTATCTTGGATTATTCTTATCTTATTGTTGAGATTGAAAATTTTATTTTATTTATTTATTTAATATTATTATTGAGCTTTGATGGCTAAACTATCTCCTTTCGTAATGTTGGTCTTGTGTTGTGTTGTGATTCCTCACTAAAGATGCATGAGACGGACTTGGTGAGTGTATATGAGGAAGTAGATGTAGGGAACCTTTGAGGATGGGGGTATGTGAGGCTGTTATGTAGCTAGTATCCACTACCTTCCTATGTGTGGTGTATGTTCCTTGGAGGCTAACCACCTTACACAAACAAGGGATATGACATGTGGACTTGTATGGAGGGTCTTCATGACAAAGGCCCAAGACACCATCAAGCCACTATGTGAGGTATTGATTATGGATTTTGGATATAGAAGAGACTGGTTTGTATCTCAGAGTGAGAGTTGGTCTAGAGAGGAATATTCACTCCCGATCCTTGTGATGTGTAAACCTAGTGATGTGGACTGATATGATTGTTTATGAGGCACATTGGGATATGCTCAATGTTTTATATTAGATTGAAATATATCGTTGTGTTGGATGCAAGTAAAAATTTTATTTACATGTATTGAAAGAGAAGAAATTTGTAACACCTTGATATGTTTTAAGGAAAATTGAGTGGTTCAAGCTAGTTACCTTGGTTCTTACTTTCTAAGTAAAGGGAAAATTCTATTCATATTGATATTTGATCAAGTTGAAGTTATCCTTGTTGGTGATATTAAAATTGATTGGGATATATATTTCATGCTTAACCATATTATGAGGATTATTCTCTATATAGTGCATGGATTCAAGGATTAGTTATGTATGTGATATCAGTTAAAATGTGTTTAAGAGATAATGTTTGATGTATTTCCATTTCTAACTTGTTGACTTCTAGGAGTAAGTCTCATCTTAGGGGGGGAGGATGTAATACCCTCTCCGATGATTATACTTGGACTTTTATTTGGACACTTTCATTATGATGGTTAGAACTATATGTTTACAGTTTTTCTTATTTAGAGGATGATACATTTATCAAATGCTTAGATACACTTATTTATTGTTATCATTTATATGTTTATTAAGTTTAAAAATATCTATATTTACATGATTTATAAATCTAACCCAAGGATTTGAATCTAGCCATTATTATCTATGATGTCTTATGTTTTTATGTGTATAAGATGTTTAATGTGTGTTCATGACTTAGGACGAAGTTGTAGTTACTCACTTAGTTGAGGTCCACATGATGTATCGATCTTGGTCATGTGTCTTCATATATATATACATATATATATATATATATACATATATATATATATATATATACATATATATATATATATATATATACATATATATATATATATATACATATATATATATATATATATACATATATATATATATATATATATATATATATATATATATATATATATATATACATATATACATATACATATATATATATATACATATATACATATATATATATATATATATATATATATATACATATATATATATATATATATATATATATATATATATATATACATATATACATATATATATATATACATATATATATATATATATATATATATATATATATATGTATATATATATATATATATATATATATATATATATATATATATATATATATATATATTTGCACAGGTGTTTCTTCTCAGTGATGCAGGACTGTAGGTACTGGGTATCGTCTCCACCTAGTCTCATAGGTCTGAGCAATCCCTCAAATCCTCGATCATTGTTGTTGTTACAAAGATATCATCAAGGTTCCATGAGAAGGAACTCAACCTATGACCCTTATGACCCTTAGGTGGGGAGTTCCTAAGTCAGTCCCTTGTGTTGTTGTTGTATCATTGTGTATATCAGTTTGTTGGATTATGGTGATCCTGTTGCTTGTTCTTGTCTCTTGCATTTTAGGAAACTAAGGTTTGGATATGGTAGCTTTAATTATTCTTAATAATATGCTTGATCATTGTTAGTAGATAATTTATATGAGCCATTATTTCATGCGAGTATAGGATGTTGTGATTGATTTCGCTTATCTTGTCAGAACATCTTGTGATCACCACACACACACACACACATATCATGATTTTAATTTTTATGGAATATAATTTATTATTTTATTGGATAATAATATTTTATAATACCATAATAATAAGATGTTTATAATATTAATAATAATATTGTTTTTAATAATATTATAACAATATATGTACACATAAGCATATGGGTGCACATGTATGCCTATAGTTAAATATATCTATATAATATGGTGTGAAAGTAATTGTATTTTAAATAATAATAATAAATAAATAATTTACTTGAAGGATTAAATATTATATGGTAAATCTTTTACCATAACTTCAGTAAATAAGGTGATAAGTAATAATAGTAATAAATTATTTCCTTTTCCTTAAATAAAGGAAAATAATATTAGTTTATTAATAGTTATGAGGCTCTCATATTAAATTTTATTATTAATAATATTAAAATAACTATTCCCTTCCCATGAATAACTTGAATGAAATTAATTAAATCCTAAACTATAAACTACCTTTTAGTTGGGATGGTTGCATTGGTTGATTTTCCCATGCAACCAATCCTTCAACCTATTTACGGGAGGAAGCCTTTGAGGAATGAGAGTTGGCTGGATTATTCATAGGAGAATTGATCTTAGTTTTAGGATATCATTATTGATTATTGTATATTTAAAAAAGGTGGTGTATGCAATCAGAAGGATTTGGTGGAGTGCTGGAAGTAGGCCAAGTTGATTGATACCTCCTTCAACGGTTGTCTTTGCCGGAATCTAGGTAGGAGCTATCCTGGAAGATGCTCCTCCTTATTTGATTTATGTGATTTCTTTTGTTTTGTATTTGTGGTTACTTCCTGTGTGCAGGCAATATGAATAATGTATTATTCTTTTGTATTATGTTTGTTTTTCTTGTGTGGAAGGACTTAGGAGAAAGGATAGATATATTATAAATATATTATTGTACAAATGATTAATATTTCTTTTGTGTATTATCATGTGAAGCTATATTGTTTGTTTGCTTGCTGGAAAATATAGAACATTGATTTAGATTGTGAACTATGTCACTACTCCTTATCTACTCTTTGGGAAAAAAGATAGTATCATGAATTAAATATACACAAGTATAGAGAACTAAAAACTATCCTCTTACTATTAATAATGATAAAATTCATCAACACAAGATCAAATTTATTTAAACAATCATCTTACCTATGGCTGTCCTAACATGACATATTTATGCCCTCTAAATAGACCCGTACTCAGATGTGCATAACTTTTTATTCCAAACACAAATCCTCAATCTCTCTAGTGAAGATGGGCATAATTAGTTCTTTCAACACATATTTCAATATCATTAAGATCCAATGGTTGGTTTGAAAGTTATGGCCCCCATACTGAGGATCATTTTTGTGATACTGTATTGTTTGTCAATCAGAGATCTCTATTTTCAAACTCTTGTATATCCCTGCATTCAAACACTTAATGGAACATAATTATATAGTAATAGGATTCTCCCATAATCTATAATAACCAAAGAAATTGGAGAGCCTATGTGCTCATTTAAACTTCAAACCAATTGACTGATTGCACCAAATCAATGATAGGGACAGTCAGTGTAAATGAGGACTTCCTCTATTCAAAGCCTCATAAAAATAAATTAAACCTGTATGTAAATGGTTAACAATGGAAACCAATAGTATATCAATCCATTTGGGATCACATTTACATTGGAATGGAGATTATTCATATACAAAAGGGCTGGCTATAACCTCACGACAGAGAACAGGAAAGTTGTAGAGCTTTTCTTTTGTATTAAAAAAAAAAACTTTATTTCCCTCTCTTTTCCACATAGCAAACCCTCTAAAAATCTCTCCAAATTTTAGTGTTATGTGTTTATGATGTTTTGGTAAGGGTAGGAAACCTAGCTTGACACTTCGAGTTTCTACCTAGCCTTAGAACCTTTTGGGAAAGGGTTTGTAGTTTAATTTTCTTTTCAGTTGTTATTTGGGAAAGGTTACTCCAATCCTAGGTATGGCCTAGCTATCACTTCCTTGTGGACCTTGGTGTTTATCTCCTAGCACGAGGGAGTGGGCCTTTTGTTATCCACGTGGTTTGGTGGTAAATCTTTTATCGAGGTACCTTTCACAGTTGCAGAGCTTATGGATTCTTGCTTGTGTATTGTTCCAGTTTTGAAAGAAGAAGACTTTGCATTTATCTTTCAATGTAAAGATATTATTACCTCCTATAGGAAATGAATGTAATGTAGCATTTAATGTATTTTAATTTGATTTAATTTGGATGGGTAGATTTGGGGAAAATAAAAGGGAATGGTGAACTTTATGTAAATCATGTTGTTGGAAAAACAGAAGCAATTTCATATATGTTTCAAGCAAAGTGGCATGTTTCTTATTACTATTGTTCAAGAAAAGTTAGTAAAACCAATGTGTTAATTTCATATGAGAAATAGTTTAACTCCTAGATAAATTCTTTTACAAATATTATGCTTTAAATGTTTATGAAATAAGGTTTAGGGAATATTAATGGAATCAATTGGTTAGTAATGAAATGATAGCATTTATATTTCTCTCTAAAGAATTTCAAAGGTTATGCTTTAAGAGTTAGTACACTTAATGATCTTAAAATAATTATAAATGTACTATAAGGGAACCTTGGAAGGATTGTAAGTTAAATGATGTTTATGGATTGTTCATGCAAATCTTCTAAAGTTCAAAATTTTTCATAATTTGTTACTTAGGTTTTCTTTTCTAAAGAGAATCTTTGTTCTCTCTTCTAGTTCCCTTGCAGGGCATGACAAGGTTCACATCACTCACACCTTTCACAAGCTTACGCCCCTAAATTGACATGTAGAAACCATACTAAAATTTATTATAAAGTATCAAATCTTTCTCATTATTTTCCCAGTGTTGGCCTATCATTTTGGTGTTGTTGCCAGGGAAATGTGTCAAAGGAATGTTAACATGATGATTTGATTTAGGAAAAATGCATTAAGATGAAAGATAGGACAATTTCTAGCCTTGCCTAGGTAATTAGTCCCAATTTACATTGCTTAAACCTTATAGCATTATTTTAAAGTTTGTAAGTAGGTCTTAGAAGTTAGATCCATTTTTATGTTATCACTAGTTGTTGCGAGTGACTAATTAGAAAGGGGTAAGTTTGAAGAAAAATGTTAAAAATGATGCATTTTCAAGGTAGTCCAGACACATCAATTTTGGGTGAAATATGCTTAAAAAATGCAAAAATTGAAGGGAATGCAAGAAGCAAAATTTGTTTGGCGGCAGGGCTGCTGCCTCTCGACTCACCCTATATCGGTGCTACCATGGGACCCAGCAAGGGGCATTTCCCCTTGACCCCACTGGGGGATGCCACCCCCATACTCATGCTTTAAATGTAAAAACAAAAGAAGAAATTGGTGGGGGAATCATGTTGACCCAAGGTGATGTTTTTGAACCCTCTCTACCTGATAAATGCAACTTAGACTATCTTGATGTTCCATTGTTACAAGTATGTGCAAATGTTATTTCTATGTCTGAACAAGAGTAAATAATTGATGAATTTTTAGGACAATGAGATTTTAAGAATGAAAATTTAAATATTTGTTGTTCTATTTGTTACAGGTAGGACAATAAGTGCATATGCCCCCAAAACCAAGAGAACATGGTGAATGAGGTACAAGCTATTTGTGAGCCTTACCATGCTAAGGATGAAAGTGAACAAGTATTCTTTGTAACTGACAAACAATTTAAAACAACAAATCAAGGAGATCAAGGTATGCATTATGATCACTCTATTGCATTACAAAGACAACATGTTTCCTCAAAACATACTTCTTCTCCTAGTATACACAATGAATGGAATCATGAATACTCACAAAAACCTCTATATCCATATTATATGTTACCATCTCTATTATGCCCATCCTACTTCATCCCACTCACTCTATATCAGTTATTACCATTTTCATTATCCCAAACGTATTTCCAATCACCCACTCCAACTTATCCACCAAGGGAAACTATAATGCCTCATAACACATTTCATAATGTGGTTGAAATTGCATATAACATTGAACTTTAAAGGATCCCTTTACCTTCTAATGTTGTGCTTGAAATGGGTAAATCAACATTGGAATATATTGATACACATATGGGATGCTATTTTTGTTTGATTGAATTAGAAGAACACTATAATCAACCTTTCTCTTCTTTTCTAATTAGTGAATCACAATCTTTAAAAGGAATGCACACAAATGAGTCTAAATTTGAGTCAATCATTGAACTCATAAATATGTGTGTTGACATTAATCATATACTAAGAAATATTGAACAATGTGCATTACTCATTCTGTAAATGTGTAGTTGGATCCTACAAGATCTATCTTTTAATACTTTTCTACTCATACATATAGATCTTCAGAGGCCTATTGTTAAAATATGTATTCCTCGCATACTCATTGATTTAGGAACATTGGTAATTGATTAAGCATAAATTTATGGATTCAAATGCCATAATGACCATATTACACATGACACAAGCTAATGGTTGTTCATTAACAAGAATCACGATTTTAGTATATATCATTCTTATTCATACTTGATTATGTGCATTATTTTAAGATCACCATTCATTGCAAAGTCTCGAGGTGTTATTATATCATTGAATTTCTTAGAACATCTTCATACCCACATGATTTTGCACTATAAAGTTAAGTTGGGGGTTGTAATACCCCAAAAATGGGCTATAGGTTCATTAACCTCTTACATCAACAATTCGATCGAAATCGACATCAAAGTCCTAACCTAAGGCACATCTGCACATCGAAATCCTAATTGATTATCTTAATTCTGCATCGGGGAATATTCTTTGAATATTCCTAATTTATCATAATTATCTTTAATTGAATATTATTTGGCGATAAATGGCATTATTCATCCTAAAGTTGATTAATTGAATATGATGAATATTTAATTAATTAAATTTGATTTTGCCACTTAATTATTTAATTAGATTTAATTGCATTTATTCCTAATTAATATTATTTTTATTTGACAATAAATCAAATTTGCTAAAAATAATCAGTTGAATTCTTATTTAATTGATTAAATTAAATTGCCAAATTTAATAATATAGTTTTGGAATAAAGTTTGATTAAAATAATTGATTAACCCATAAATCAGTTATTTTAAACATATTTTAAATATTATTTGGCGATAAATCATATTTATCCTAAATTTGATTAATTGAATATGATAAATATTTAATTAATTAAATTTGATTCTGCCACTTAATTATTTAATTAGATTTAATTCTATTTATTCCTAACTATATTATTTAATTTTGACAATAAATCAAATCTCCTACGAATAATTGATTAAATCCAAGTTGTCAATATTTAATAATATAGTTTTGAATAAAAGTTTGATTAAAATAATTGATTAACCCATAAATCAGTTATTTAAAATTTAAAATCAGTTAAGTTGAGAATAAATCACTTTATTTTTAAATTAATTGAAAATAAATCATGCACAATCAGAACAGCATGCAACTAGAAATTAACAACCAATTTTAAATTTAAACTCAACATGTGATTGTGAGTTGGAAATTGATCTAAAACTCTATTTTGAGTTAAAAGTTGTTTTTGCATGATTTTGTGAGTTAATCTGTTTCTAATTTCTTGTTGACTCAAAAATCAACTTGAGTTTATCAAGAGTGATTTATGGCTTTTTCACAATGCATCCTCAAGCTCTGGATTTCTATAAAATCAAAGCTTAGCTCTTCACAAATTATCTCTCGAATTTGCACAATTACTCTAGAGAATTTACAATTGAAGAACAAAGCTTTTGCGATAGGAAATTTTGTGAGATCATTTCATAGTTTTTCATAGCTTTTGCATACTTTTGCATTCATTTTCATAGCATTGTTAGATTAATTGCATATCATTTCAATTTATTCTAGATTAGTTTCATATCAAGTTTTTCATCTAATTGCATCAAAAATCCAAAAAAATAGATTAATTTGCATTCATATTTCATTGCTTTCATCATTTTAAATCCTTCGTTTAGGTGTTGTATTGTCACTGATCTTGGTCTAATATGAGAATACCATACTCACACCTACTAGAAGGCAGTAAATCGCCTGGTCAACTTACATTCATTTATTTACAGATTTTTTTGATTTGCTAACCTCTAATGTTTTATTGAAGTGTTGTGTCCGTAGCTAGGTACAATTTTCACACACACATTTCTGGCACCCACCGTGGGGCCCTAAAATAGGTTTCCATTCTATTCTATTCTATCAAATTTCTATCATTTTTCTCGAACCCATGACCACAAGGTTAATTTTTATGAATTTTGTGATAATTTTTTGGGCTGTTTTTTTGAAAAATATGACTGATATTTTTATTGGTACATGCGCATATGACATGATACAAATCTGAAATTTATATTTCTGGAAAGGTATTTGAGTTAGCTTTCATTTTCCATTGGTTTGGATTATGTTTGTCTTGATTTGCAAAAGTTATGATCATTTTAGTGCAGACTGGTCAGAACCTGATTTATGAAATCTGACTGATGTTTTTATTGGTACATGCACATATGACATGATACAAATCTAAAATTTATATTTATGGAAAGGTATTTTAGTTAGCTTTCATTTTCTATTGGTTTGGATTAATTTTGTCTTGATTTGAAAAAGTTATGATCATTTTAGTGCAGACTAGTCAGAACCTGATTTTATGAAATCTGACTGATATTTTTATTGGTACATGCACATATGACATGATACAAATCCTAAATTTATATTTTTGGAAAGGTATTTGAGTTATCTTTCATTTCCATTAGTTTGAATTAATTTCATCTTGATTTGAAAAAGTTATGATTGATTTAGTGTAGACTAGTTAGAATATGATTTTTTATGACAAGTTTTTTGATTATCAAATGACATATTATCTTTGACTAACCTGATTTTCTACCACGTGGGGTTGACAAGTTGTGTTTCTTTTTTGATGAATTTTTATAACAGTGGGTTGCATGTACAATAATAGGTATATTTTTCATAACAATGGTTTGTAGGTGTAGGTGCAGGTACATCCCGTGGGTACAAAAGATAGAAGACAAATGCTCAAAAATTGCTAAAATAGGTAAAAATCTACTAAGCGTGTTGCGAGGAACTCAGGTATTCTGTTCAATCTGATAACACTTCAATTTGGATATAACATGAACTCTCTTGTGTCAAGCTTAAGTGCCTTTACAACTTTCATAATTCACACTTTAGTTTTGGGCTATAAAATGAACATAGATTTGCTTTTTGCATATTTGTTACACATAGTAAATAGGCCCTATGAACACTATTTGTGGATGATCTTGAGAGATTGGGCTTCATTTACTTATTCATGCATTTGAAGCTCTTCTTGATGATAGATCCCCTTGTAGGTAGGGAGGATACTGTGATTGTCTCACATTCTACTAGGTTTGGTCCTCAACTTTTGATCGATATGTTCTCTCTCCAGGGGGATTGGTAGACATAGTTGTTGACATCAAAAATCTTGGTGAGATAATTTTAATTTTAGTGTGTTGGATTAATCTATCTGCTATGTTTGGGTAAAAGTGATAAGGCTAGAGGATTATGCTCTACTCCCTTTTTGGGTAGTATCAGAAATTCAAATCCTTGGATTTGAACCAAGTCCCCATGTGGCATCTTTTGTGAGTCACCTTTAGAGAGGGTTAACCATAGTGGACATTCCCTTTATTGGGTCAACCACATGGATGGAACCTCAAGTGGTAATAGCAATTTTCACTATGGTAGCAACAAACACTATATAAATGTCCTTGTGGAGGAAATCTTCATAGGTGTGGTCTCTTGTTGGGCTATCAGATCTCCCTAGCAGATCCTGATTGATTAAATTCTTGGATTGTGTCAAAACCCTAGTGCACCTAGATTGGAGTTTGTCCTCTTGAGATCATAAAAGTTGTAGAGTCAAACCATTACTACAAACCCTAGTGAGGCCAATTTTTTCATTTTTTAGGACTATGTGCATTATTGAAAAACTTTTGAGAACATACACAAGTAGCATTCCTAGGGATTAGCACAATAAGTCACTGTTGCTTGTTCATGTGCAAGGTTACTTTTTCCCTTGTTCATTATTTTGAGACGATTGCTTGCTTCCCTTTGCTTACTGTTCTGTGTGTTTGCTATCTATTTGGTTTTTGGAAATGAACAATCCTGAACTATTACACAGATCTACAAAATTGAATAGAGGATATCTTACAAACAATCTGAAATTGAAAACTGAAAAATTGCAAATTTGAAGCAAAAATCCTTTCTGGTGTCAAAAGTCATCTTGAAATTTCAAAACTCGTATCAAAGCTAAAGTCAAAGTTGTCAGAAGCCTTCAAAATTTGTCAGGAATCTAGTTTTTGTAGCCTATTTCCAGATTCTGTCAAAATATTCACTGTGTCAGGAACAGAGAAGAAACTAGAAAGAATTCAATCATTTACCTGAAGTGGTCTCTTGAGTTTGATTTAGCCTTCTGATTTATCGATTTGAGTCTTTTTCATCTTGTGTCAAAACCTTGTCAAAATTATCTTCAAATTAAGTCTTCATACAAAATGGCTAAGTGTTGTGAGCTTGTGTCCGCCATCTTTTGAGCATCTAGCCATACTACTAGGGCACAGTATCCTTCATTTATGTCCAATCTAATCTTCAATCAATCCAATCTTGACAAAGTTGCATCATTCGATCTTCTTCAATCAAGTCATTCTTTAGTATCTTCATCTTTCTCTTTTGCTTTATCCAAGGTTAATGGTGGAAACTAGAGCTTCCTCACATAAGAAATCTAGAGAAGCACCCAATACCTTACCTTTGTCTACTCACATGGGTCCAAACTTTGAGCAACTCTATAATTTAGGTCTTTACAAAGACGACGGTCTCAACAATCTTCGATTAAAATTTGGTTACATACCCCCCCCTCCATCAACCCACAGAGGTGATCAACAAACTCCACATCAATCTATCCTAGGGAGTCCTAAAACTCCTTACATGTCTCAAGGAGGGACAAAGCATGGGTCTCAAGGACACCAATCTCAACATGGTGCAGATCAAGAACCCACACCTTCTGAAATTGCTCGATATCAAAATGATGACAACTTCAAGAAAATGATGAGGCATTTCTTGAAGGAAGACAAAGAAACATACTTCCTAGAGTTAGCTCACCAAGGGGCTAAACTTCCTCCCAACTTTAATGTTGAAGATATCATTACGCATGAGGAAGAAACTCCAATCACTACTATGATGAAACAGATGCATGCCATGCAAGTCAAACTTAACAAACTTGAAAAAGAAAAGGAACCTAAGGAGTTCTCCATGGAAGCTCTATGCCCTTTTCCATTTGATAAAGACTTGTACATGCCACAATTCCCTAAGTGAGTGGAAATACCTAAATATGATAAGTATGATGGAAACTCTGATCCTCAAGATCATGTCAGAGAATTCTGTACTCAATCTATGGATTTCATGCATGAACCAACCTACCTAATGCATCTTTTCCCTCAATCTCTGGGAGGGTTGGCTATTCATTGGTTCTAAAAAATGCCCCCTACTATTAAAATTTTTGAGGAGTTAATCAAATTGTTCTATCAACAATACTCCTACAACATCCAACATTCGGTCACTATGATCGACATCTGCAATTTGAAATAGAACTCAAGAGAACCATTCCTGACTTTTCTCAAATGATGGAGGAAGAAGTTTTCTCTATATGCTAGACCCATTCTAGAAATCGAGAAGCTGGAAATTTTCATCAACAATCTTGTTCCAGAACTCAACTACCATTTGCAAATGCAAAATCATACATCCTTTGATAAAATAGTAGAAAATGCAATGAAAATTGGGAAAGTACTTGTGAAAAAAGGAGACATATCACTTCAAAAGGACAAGTATGAATCTGGATCTAATTCTAAAGACAAAGGCAAAAAATGGAACAAGAATAAGGGTGTCATCATAGATGGCATTGTTGATACTATCCATGCCCCATCTAAGGCAACCGCTTTCAATCTCACTGTTGGCACCCAAGCCATCAAAGCTTCTGAAGCTAAAGCAATAGAATCTAACAAGAAGCCATTTGACTATAAATCTTGGGCTATAAATCCTAAACATAGGTTTACTCCTCTTGGAGAATCCTTGGAATCTACCATGAAGACTTTGTTGGCCAACAACATCATCTCCTTGCTTGAGATAAAGGTATTTGATCTTGAACCTAAACCAAACTGGTGGAGAGAGAATGATTTCTGTGACTTCCATTGCAATAAGGGTCATAAGACTAGTAACTACATACACTTGAAGCACATCATACAAGACAAAATTGATAATGGAGAAATTGTAATTGACAATCATAAAAGCAATAATGATCATATAACATTCACGGAGCCATTTCTGAAACATGGTCAAGGAGATTCATCTTCTTAGCCTAATGTGGGTGCTAAAGTCAATTATGCCTACTCTAGAAATAATGTTTTCATGAATATGGTTGAACCATGCCTATTTGAGCATTGCAATGTCATCACAATTGTAAGAAAAGATAGAGAAAATCAATCAGCAAATGCAGTTACTTGATCACAAGCTCAGGCAGATCTGGAAGGAAAAATCCCAGATTCATCCAATGTCCCTAAGATACCTTTCAATATTTTATCTATTTCTAAAAATTAGGTTGCCTCTAAATCATCAAATCATAAAGACACAAGGCTGAAATCATACAGTATTGTCCAACAACTCTAGCATACAAATGCAAAAATCTCCATGTTTGAGTTGCTTCGGATATCTATAGCTCATAGAGCCATTATAGACAAAGCTCTGCTTGGATCCAATGTTCCTAAAAACCTTGATTTTGATAGATTCTAGACTATGGTTGGTCATCTAATGTCTCCATAGTATGTATCCTTTTCAGAGGAAGATGATAACTCCCTAAGTCATCCGCATAACCAGCCCTTGCATATTGAAGTCTTGATCCGAAACCATCGTGTCAAACACATGTTGATAGATGGAGGTGCTGGTCTCAACATTTGTTGTTACAACTTGATCACACAAATGGGATTATCAAAAGCTACCATTGATACTAAGAAGAAGATAACTATCAAGGCATATGATGAACAAGAAAGGTCTTCCAAAGGCATGATTGTCTTACCTATCAGAATAGGTCTTGTCATCAGAGATATCACGTGTCAAGTTCTTGACCTACCTTTGGCTTACAATATTCTCCTAGGGAGACCATAGATACATGAAATGCAAGATATTCCTTCCACATACCATCAATGTTTAAAATTTCCTTATGAAGGAGTAGAGGTGACGATTCCAGCAGAACTATCTACAACTTGCAAGACATAAGGAAAGTGTTGATAAAATTGTTCCCAATAACAGAGAATCTTCTAAGCAAAAAAATGTTGCCTCTACATCCAAGATAGAAGAGATTGCTAAGGAGGTCAAGATAAAAGATAATGGTATGGGAGAATACACAATGGAACTAGTTTTATCTCTCACATCTCTCCCATTGTCCCCAAAATCTTATGGACAACCTTCAGACAAAGTGAAGCCCAATGCTAAAGAATCCCAGGCTATATTCAATGGAAGCTTTGTCCCAAAACAAGTATCTAAGTAGGAGTTTGAGGAAGAAGAAGCTGTGCTTGCATGGTTGTACAAGGATGAGTCTCAATCCCATTTAGTCCAAAAATATGACTCCACTTCAAGCAAAATTCCTCAAAAGTCATATGGACCAGGGGATAAATTGATCACAAAAATGGGATATACTGGAAAAGGACCTCTAGGACTACAAGGTAAGGGTCTTCTATCACCTCTTGATCATCATGGTCAAACAAACAAGAATACAATAGGTCTAGGATATAAGAAGAAGCCTTTCTATCTTAGCAAGAACTCTCCACATGTCTTAGAACAGATTGAACCATCCACAATAAATCAACTAAAGGAAGAAACAACTAAACAATCTAACATTGATGATTCAAACACCACTGATGAGCTCATTCCTTATGAGCATTTGCCTAAAGAAATAAAAGACCTCCTTGAAGCTGAAGATGATCCAGTAAAAAGAATCAATGTAGTAGAAACACAAGAACCTACTATAGAACAAAAGATAGTTGCACCACAAGAACCAATTGATCTTGAAGGAAATCAAAAAGACAAAGAAGAAGGTGCTAGTTATTATGAAACATATTCCCATGAGTATGAATTCAAATCAGAATTTGAGGGTAACCCTTCTTAGGGTATTCATCCTGACTTTACACACATTCTCAGATTTCCTAGAGGCATAAATGAGGAATCAAATGACTATGAATGGGGAGCCATTCCAGAGGAAGATGAGCTTATCATAGAAAAACATATTGATGTTTTTCACCAATATACAACTAAACCCAACATAATTCTAGAGTGAAATAGTGAACTTAAAGAGTCTGATCCACCAATGGCTGAAGTGGACTCCCATAATGACATTGAGCCTATTCATGAATTGAACGTTTTGAGTTGTAATATCACCTTTGAACTTGAGAATCAGGTTAGGACCAATGATGAAAAATCCATATCCGTAAACACTATTTCCCAATCTTTCACCACTTTGACTATCCAACATCCCTAACTTCTTGACCAAACCTCCACGAATCTGAGCCAAGGTATCTATACCTTTCCAAATGACTATGCCCTTTCTTGCTACCTCAATGCAGTTGAGCCTATGATGACTTCCATCAGTGAACCAAGTGTTAGCATGATAGAGTCAGACATCAAGTATCTTAGTCAAAATAATACAAACAAAAATAAAAAGAAAAGGAGTTCTGAGGGTGAAAACCACTTTGTGGCAGTCTTAGAACCTACAAAAGTAAAAATAAAAGATGTATTCAAAGGTGAAAACCGCTTTGAGTTCCCTAAGGATAAGATATTTGATGTCCTTCCAAGTCATTTATAGGACATATCTCTAGTTCTAACTGAGCCCACTCAATCCATCAACTTGGGAACAATAGAAGAACCATAGTTGATCCATGTAGCACAATCCTTATCAGAAGAAGAAAAGAAATTTTTTACCACATTCTTAATAAAAAAGAAGATCAACTTTGCATGGAAATATTCAGATATGCCAGGGTTGGATCTTGATCTTATAATGCAACATTTATCTATAGCTTTAGGGGTCAAAACTGTTAAGCAAATATTAAGAAAGATGCATCCACATGTTGCACTCTTGGTCAAAGCTAAATTATAGAAACTACTAAAATCTAGATTCATCTGTGTTATTGACTATGCTAAATGGATCTCTACTATTGTACCTATTTCTAAACCAAATAAATCAATCAAAGTGTGCACAGATTTTAGATATGTAAACAAAGCATGCCCTAAGGATGATTTTCCATTACCTAATATTGATATGATAGTGGACATGACTGCGGGCTTTGAGATGTATTCTTTGATGGATGGTATTTTTGGATACAACCAAATAAAAATTGCTCCAAAAGATCAAGAGAAAACTGCTTTCACATGTGTGTGGGGTACCTTCTATTGGAATGTCATGCCATTTGAGCTTAAGAATGTTGGTGCTACATATCAATGAGCTATGACATCTATCTTTCATGACATGATGCATTGAACTATGGAGGATTATGTTGATGATACTTTGGAAAAATCTATGATAAGGTTTGAACATCTAAATGATTTGAGAAAAATACTAGATCGAATGGAGAAGTTTAGTCTACTATGGAGGATTATGTTGATGATACTTTGGCAAAATCTATGATAAGGTCTGAACATCTAAATGATTTGAGAAAAATACTAGATCGAATAGAGAAGTTTAGTCTTAGGCTGAACCCTAAGAAGTGTGGTTTTGGTGTCACTTTTGGAAAGCTCTTAGGCTACATTGTTTCAAAGAAAGGTATTGAAGTCGATCCAGCTAAGGTCAAAGGTATCATGGAGATGCAACCTCCCAAGAATATCAGTCAAATGAGAATATTACAAGGGAGAGTACAATCTATTAGACACTTCATATCTTAGCTAGCAGACATATCACAACATTTCACAAATACATTAGATAAAGGTGTGACCTTTGCATGGAATGAGGAATGTGAAAAGAACTTTAACCATATCAAGAAATATCTATCAAATCCTCCTATTTTGATGCCTCAGATAAAAGGGAAGCCATTGATCTTATATGTCTCCACCATAGATACATTATTGGGGGCATTACTAGCACAACATGATGAGAAAAAGAAGGAAAGAGCTATATACTATATCAGTAGAACATTGGTAGCATATGAGAAGAAATATTCAATGATTGAGAAATCTTGTCTAGCTATGATCTTTGCATCATAGAAATTGAGACACTACATGTCTTATCCTGCATATGATTCCCCTGATACCCGTATGATCTGCACTATTGTTGATCATGATTCATCCAAATACAAAAACCTTTTCTCTTACCTCCAAGACCAAATCATTCCTGATTCCTTCAACCGCCATGAGAAATGATACCTTATTCAAAATACATCCCGGTATGTCATCATTGGTAATGATCTATATAAACAAGGCCTAGATGGTACACTCCTTAGATGTTTAGAATAGGAAGAGTCTCAATGTGCATTAGAGGAAGTCCACGATGGTATTTTTGGATCACATTCCAATAGTTTAACACTAGTTTGAAAACTTATTAGGGCTAGGTACTATTGGCCTAAAATGGAAAAAGAGGCTATCAAATTTGCAAATAATTATCAAAAGTATCAAGTACATGGTAACTTAATTCATGCACTAGGGAGAGATCTAACTCCCTTTACTACACAATGGTCTTTTCACCAATGGGAATTTGATCTTATAGGAGCCATACATCCTCATTCTTCTAATGGACATACCCATATTATTACAACTACAGACTATTTTACAAAATGGGTAGAAGCAGTCCCTTTGACTCAAGCAATTGACAAAAAAATTTCAATGTTCATCTTGAACTACATCATATGTTGGTATGGTATTCCACATTCTATAGTCATAGATAATGGTGGAAAATTCAAGAACAGAGACTTAGATGATCTATTTGCCAAATTCAAGATTACACAACATTGGTCATCAATCTACTATCCTTAAGGGAATGGACAAGCAGAGGCTTCAAACAAGATTCTATTAAAAATATTACACTGAATAGTTAATAAAATAGGAAGAGACTGTCATCTCATGATCAATCCAGCTCTCTAGGCCTATAGAACAAGTATTAGAACACCCACTGGGGCTACACCATTTGCTTTAGTTTATGGGTCTGAAGCGGTACTACCTATTGAGGTTGAAATCCCATCACTAAGAATTAGATTGCATGATCTAGTAACTGATGATGACTACATAGTGTCTAGGTTGCAAGAACTTGAACTACTAGATGAGCACAGACAAGCAACATATGATCATCTCAGAGTATATCAGAAGAGAATGTCTAGAGGTTACAATAAGAAAGTCAGACACAGAGAATTTTAGGTTGGTGATCTAGTCTTGAGAGAGAACACTAAAAATCAATCACATCAAGAACACAAGGGGAAGTTTGAACCCAATTGGCTGGGTCCCTTTGTTATCACTGCTACTTTTGGCTCTAGTGCCTATCAACTCTCAATGATTGAAGGATAATAGCTCTGAGAACTAATCAACATTCTCCATCTAAAGAAATTCTATACCTAAGGCATTCAATCTATGGTAAAATGTCCTAAAAAAAATCATAAAAATTAGAAAAAGTCCTAAAAAAATGAACATCCTGGTGACAACCTAGCAATAGGCACCTTGATGTATCACAAAAAATAAAAAATAATAAATAATAAATTAAACAAAATTGAAAAAAATTGAAAAAAATGAAATATACAAAAAAATGAGAAAAAGAAAAAGTGCCTTGGTGAAAACCTGGAAATAGGCACCTTGGTAGCAAAAATAGAATCTCTGCCAAGATGGTGAAAACCCAGCAAACAGGTGCCACCTGTTTCAAAACACTCCATCTATCAGCACAATCTTGGTCTTTTTCGAGCTTTCAGTCTTGCTTTAGTTTGTACATACCTCCTAGTTTGTTTTTGCATTCCTATTTTCAATAAAGTCAATCTGTGCACCAATCAGCTTAAACGTTTGTATCCTATCAATGTTCAAACTTGGGGGCAATTAAAGCCATATCCTACAGTCCTCAGTATCTCAGACGAGTCATATCCAGTCAAAGTCTTTTGAAGCTACATCTGAGTCAGTTAGTCTATCTCCTCTCTAGAAAGGATTTTGCATCTACAACAACGAAATCAAACATCAACACAAATTGAAAACAATCGATGCTTTTACATGCTTTTATCTCCTTGTATGCTTACTAATTCACACTGATATTTTTTCATATTGTGTCCCTTCAAGCTCTTCGATGATGTCCTTTACAGGATTTAGAGAGTGATGACTGGGGGCATAATCTTTTCTTTGTTTTATGCTTGTATGTGAAAATCTAACAACTTTGGAAATTTTGGATTGAAATGGTGTCCGTCTTTAAGAGCCTCTATCTCATATTGGATGGCCATGCATACCTCGACCATTGATACCCATAAAATTCAAGGAAGTTTGATCTAACTATTGTCTTTTTGAGAAAGTTCTTACTCCTACTATGAAACGCGATCTTACCTAAGGATGTGAACGATAAAGGGTCACTACGGGTAATTCACACTGGATTTAGAATGATCTCTTGACTGCTTGATGTGTTTGTTCTGCAAGGCGTATTCTAGTCATCACGACATCTATGTTTTGATGCTTATACAAATTGCTATATCAAAATGGACATGATATTCAGGTCATCCTGGCATTTGTACCTTGGTGCTTATATCTAATTCGACATTCTGAAAACAAAATCAATATTCATATGTCCATGATTGTCTAGCCAGTGGGTGTTGTATTGATTCTTGTGCATACAAATCAATATTCATATATTCATAATTTCCTAACTAGTGGATGTTGTATTGATTTATCCGGTTACCTAAAAATTCAATGATGAAAATGATCGACACATGATCAGTGACTAGGTCCTAGGTCTTAGGTTTGCATCACATTTTGCACTTTGCAAGATCACATTTATCTCACGATTGCCCAAATCAGCTTGACACTCAAATGATTCTTCAAAACTATGCTAAACATGACACAAGGACTGAGAATTGTATGAAGGTCCCTCCAACTAAACAACAAGTAAAATCCATTGTCAAGATCAAAATCAAAATCTGAGATCATTTACTTTGTCAAAATCATGATTTAAAATTTTTGGACTCAAGACGGCCGACTGCTTGCATAATCGACCTTCAATCATCACATAAATCAAGAATTTAACTTAACTGATTACCTAACATCAAACTATCAAAAATTCAACTTGGTCAACCATGGTCAACTCATGGTCAAACCTACTCAAACTTGATCTTTAGGACCTCCAAATGATGCAGAACACATTTCTTGAACGTGTATAACCATTTCTCAAATCAATTAACATGCTTCTGAACCATTCAATGTTGACTTTTCTTGTCAGATTTTGATTTTCATCCCAAAGGGGGCATGGTATCGCATATCATTCAAATCTGTAAGTCAAATCTTCTCTCAGGAATCAAGATAACAAGCACGTCTAGTTGCTGATTCATCTAAAGACCTCGTCGCTTGGGGCATATTAGATTCATTGAGATCCATATCAATTTGGTATCCTAATTTATCTTGTAAACTGTATCAGCTTTTCATAACCATCGGTTCATTAGTGTTATTTCCTTAGTTCTTCGTAACTGAAGGGTTCAAATGTGATACCAATTACAATTCCTTTGGACAATCAGGTCTGGAATTAGGTCAGTCACTTCTTCGTAATCATAAGGTTCAGAATTAGGCATTTTGATACTTCTTCATAATCATCAGTTCATTGTTGTTATAGTTAACATCATCTTTGGTCAACCAGGACTAGAAGCAGCTTTTTCCAATCTTTCAATCAGTTTCTGTCTCGGAATCGATTTATCTCTCAAATCAGTTTCAAACATCAAAAATAGATTATTCAAAGAGGGGCAAAATGTAATACCCCAAAAACGGGCCATAGGTTCATTAACCTCTTACATCAACAATTTGATCGAAATAGACATCAAAGTCCTAACCTAAGGCACATCTATAGATCAAAATCCTAATTGATTATCTTAATTCTACATCGGGGAATATTCTTTGAATATTCCTAATTTATCATAATTATCTTTAATTGAATATTATTTGGTGATAAATGTCATTATTTATCCTAAAGTTGATTAATTGAATATGATGAATATTTAATTAATTAATTAAATTTGATTCTACCACTTAATTATTTAATTAGATTTAATTGCATTTATTCCTAATTAATATTATTTTTATTTGAGAATAAATCAAATTTGCTAAAAATAATCAGTTGAATTCTTATTTAATTGATTAAATTAAATTGTCAAATTTAATAATATAGTTTTGGAATAAAGTTTGATTAAAATAATTGATTAACCCATAAATTAGTTATTTTAAACATATTTTAAATATTATTTGGTGATAAATCATATTTATCCTAAATTTGATTAATTGAATATGATAAATATTTAATTAATTAAATTTGATTTTGCCACTTAATTATTTAATTAGATTTAATTCTATTTATTCCTAATTATATTAGTTAATTTTGACAATAAATCAAATCTCCTACGAATAATTGATTAAATATTTATTTAATTGATTAAATCCAAGTTGTCAATATTTAATAATATAGTTTTGAATAAAAGTTTGATTAAAATAATTGATCAACCCATAAATCAGTTATTTAAAATTTAAAATCAGTTAAGTTGAGAATAAATCACTTTATTTTTAAATTAATTCAAAATAAATTATGCACAATCAGAAAAGCAGGCAACTAGAAATTAACAACCAATTTTAAATTTAAACTCAACATGTGATTGTGAGTTGGAAATTGATCTAAAACTCTATTTTGAGTTAAAAGCTATTTTTGCATGATTTTGTGAGTTAATCTGTTTCTAATTTCTTGTTGACTCAAAATTCAACTTGAGTTTATCAAGAGTGATTTATGGCTTTTTCCCAATACATCCTCAAGCCCTGGATTTCTATAAAATCAAGGCTGAATTCTTCACAAATTATCTCTCGAATTTGCACAATTACTTTGGTGAATTTACAACTGAAGAACAAAGCTTTTGCAATAGGAAATTTTGTGAGATCATTTCATAATTTTTCATAACTTTTGCATACTTTTGCATTCATCTTTATAGCATTGTTAGATTAATTGCATATCATTTCAATTCATTCTAGATTAGTTTCATATCAAGTTTTTCATCTAATTGCATCAAAAATCCAAAAAAATAGATTAATTTGCATTCATATTTCATTGCTTTCATCATTTTAAATCCTTCGTTTAGGTGTTGCATTGTCACTGATCTTGGTCTAATCTAGGAATACCATACTCGCACCTACTAGAAGGCAGTAAATCACCTGGTTAGCTTACATTCATTTATTTACAGATTTTTTTTGATTTGCTAACCTCTAATGTTTTACTGAAGTGTTGTGTCCGCAGCTAGGTACAATTTTCACACACACAGGGGTATCCCATGAAGTTCAACAATTTTTGGTTACTTTCTCATGTCTTCATGTTTCATTAAAGTTTATAACAAAACCACACATATGAGCTTTGGACTGAATAAAGGTACGCATTCTTGTGTTAGTTAATATTTATCTTTTGTCTATATCAAGTATTTATTCTTATAAATAACTTTACCATTCATTTTTACTAAATACATCACATATCATGGTGGAGTTATTAAATAAATGATATGAAATTACTATACTTGATCCACTTGGTCTTGAGAATGTGGTTACAAGTCTCTACTAGTGGTTATACAATGATCTCACACAAATGCCAATCAATAATTTCTTATTTACTTAAGCATCTAGTGATAAAATTTGTTGTCCTTCTTGGGAGAAGAAAAACATGATTCCTTTGTGTTTCTCTCATGGAAATCACAATAGGGTTATTGGGACATATGCTCAATATTTATGGACACTAGTTCTCTTTTGTACCAATTTTGATGATAGACTATATGTAACTTGGTTTATGAGATCCATGAATCTTATAGTACCATATCTTTGGATAATTCTTCATCATACACATCCGATGAAAAAATGAATACATGAGGAGGATATACAAAGAATTTGAGTATGTTCTCATCATGAATTGATTCATCTACCTACCTGAAGTTATACATTATCCTTTCACTACATTGCCTTATCTATTAGTAATTATGTCAACCAAGTGATTTGGCATCTTTTCCAGAGTTCTACAACTAGCTCTCCGATATGGTGGCATGAGTTCACTAGGATCCAACATTTTTATAGCACTCATGCTATGCAGATTTGTATGGTCACTTTTAGTAAGGTATATTTTTTTATGTTGATCATCATTTCCAGTTCTACAAGCAACCAATTTTATCAAGTGAATTTCATGGGACTATGTGCTTTGGATGGTGTTATTTCTATCATCTACATGAGAGTTTCAATTTCTTTGGTCATTATATGCAGTTTTTAAAAAATGAAAAAAATATTAAAAAAAAAAGAAAAAAAGCAATAAAAGATCCAACAATGAAAACCTTTGGGCAGTGTTGGCCAGTTAATATCTGAAAACCAAATTTTGGTGGATATTAGCTGCAAAATAAATTATTAATGGTGAAAACTATTTTTACAATGCTATTACGTGGTGAGTGATTGAAAACTGGCTTGCCAGCGGTCACTTGTCGTTATCAAAATTGAAAAAACAAAAAAATAAAGAAAAAGGAAAAAAAAGAGAAGAAAAATGCAATAATTAGTTTGAGCTAGCTATTTTTCAGGGACACTCTGCTAATTCTATGGCTCTTTCCCTCTCTCAATGTCTCTAGCATCTCCTATTACTTAGTTGGGTGGTTGTGCCTCAATTATGGCAATCAACATGCCTCTGATCACCTATTGTACATGCTACACATTCAATTGAGGTGTTATGAAAAGTGGATTCAAATCCATTCAATTTTTACTACAATGCTTCAGTCCGATGACAATGGATCCTAAAATTGAAGTCTTTGTCACCATTTTTGGTTCCTTCCGATGGTCTACTCTCTAGTGCTTCAAGTCAGCTAGAAATGTTTTGTGATATTGTAGTTTTTGGTGCACTCCTTGGTTCCTTGTTGTAGATTCATTATTTCTATTGCTGAGATGCCTTGGCCTATCATCTGGACATGCAAGTTGGTAAAACACTCAATTTTATTTTTCATTATTTTATCTCTTAACTTTATTAATATTGCTTTTATATTGATCATTATGCAACATCCATCCCTAGCCTCTCCTTGTTTCCCGTGGGTGGTCAACCTTTTTAGTTGGGGGGAGGTGTTCCATCCTATAATATATCTTTTCATTTATTATCTTTAACTGCCCCATTGTACTATCCATTATTTCCACAATGCAATTTTTATTGCCTACCATTTCACCAATTTCAAATAAGCTTGTGAATCATGATATAAAATCCTCATGACACCTCCTATATATAACCATTTGAACAATGATGCTATGAAAATGGAAAGCAAAAGAAAAAGAAAAAGAAGAAAAGAGAAAAAAAACCTGATTTTTTTTTTGAAAATTCAAAATTAAAGGAGGTATCAATATTGGAAATAGAAAATTGAAAAATGAAAGCAACAAAGCTTGTCATGTGAAGTAAAGAAAGGGTTTAGGGTGGAGACAAAGCAAAAAACCATAAATCCAAAGGCTACTAGTTCAAACCTGTTGGTGTAATTAAGTATTTACTAATTACACTTTACTTAACTTTACTTAGGAGAATGCATTTGCATATTAGTTGTCATTGAGACACCTAGGAGTTTGCATTTCATTTTAGCATATGGTTAGGATAAATTCCACTTTAGATGGTGATAGTTGTCATCTCATACCTCTTTGTGTGTGAGATCCACCTTTAGTTCTCTTATCACATTAGCATCCTCTCATTGTTGCACACGTTGCACATACTTTGATGTACATTGGAGGATGATCCACCTTTGGTGGACATGTGATTCCACCTAGTGTGGTTGATAGCTTATCATCTCCTTATGATGTAGTATTATCCCATTGCCTATATATTCAAGCACTCCTAAATTGTACTTAGATTAATTGATGAATCTATTATCCATTATCATTTGATCATTATTGATTTATTCATTTGATCATATTATCTTGTCTCTCTTATTTATGCTATCTCTTGAGCTTCTAGATCTTGGCATTTTATTCTTTTCCTTAGGAAAATTCTTACATGGTATCAGAGCCACATAAGATTTCATTGCATAGCTATTGGATAAATCTTTGCTTCAACTTTTGGAGGGCCATGGTTTAGATCCAGAGGTGTAGTAGCTTGTGGGAGCATCTATAGAAAGATTTGACCTCACCATTGCATCCGGGTGGCCATTTCCATAAAGTTTGACTATAAATTTGCCTACCTTGGGCAAGAGTCAAATATGAGGCAATTTGTTTTTGCAAATTAGACTTGGGTAGTCCGATCTATTGTGCGGTATAGATTTTTGGATTTTTTTTTTCAATTTTTGAATTTATTTAAGATCTGGGTTTAATTGTATTTTTTCAAAAATAGTTAGGATTTTGTTTTTCTAGTCCCCGCCCTTGGTATTTGTTAGCTTCATCTGCAGGTGATAGAGAATATTCCTCATAGCATGAGGACTGAGATGTTAGATCCTGAACCTCAGAACAAAACACTCAAAGTTTTTGGGGTCCCCACCCTTGGTATTTGTCAGCTTCACCTGCAGGTGACATGGAATATTCTGTACAACATGAGGACCAAGCTGTTAGATCCTGGCCCTCGCGAAAAAATAGTCAAAGTCAATTGACCAACACAAGCACACACCCAAGTCAAATCAAAGGACCCCACCAAACACAATTCACTCTATTCATCAAGTCAAAAACATTGGAAGCAACGACTTTATTTTTTATCCATTGGCATGAATTACCTTATAAGGAGGTAGCAATTTGGAATGACATGAATGCGGGACTAAATAATCCCACATACCAAAGAGCCCACATAATAAAGAAGCTCTTCCCTACAAAAATAGGCAACTAGATCTTCCACTGAATTACAAGCATGACAAGTCTCCAAACCTCCATCAACAACCCACTCATGATGGTGGCAGGTGAATTTCCATTTGCTAAGTGATTGAACGCTTTAGTATATAAAAAGAAAATTTTTGCTCAACACCATGCATGTGGGATAAATCCCAAATTTATTTTGGCATTGAAACTCATTTCACCATCAATTTCAAGCTCACGAAACATTGGCATCAGTACATTTTTGGAAATTTTTTACCCCTCACAGATTGCATTCACAATTTTGGAGGCAATTTTCAAACAACCATAACTCACTCATCTGAGCTCCTTTTTGATGATTTTTGTTTTGATTTGGGATATAATTTTGTGCTCCTTTGAGATCTACAATTATTTTTTATTTTTGATGCAAGGATTTTTAAGAAAATTCATTTTTTCACAATTATAGCTGAGCAATCCTCAATTTTGCAACTTCAAAGGCTTCATTTGGGCTCATATAGACACATTTTTAGGTGCCATATTTTTGAAAGTGTATAATTTTTTGAGTACTTTATAGATTTTCTATCAGATTGTAGCCTTAGTTTGGAAAAAATATTACTTTCAGATCTAGGTCATTTTTGTCCTTGTATTATCATTTTAATGCTTAGGATTTGCTTTGATTATGAGCAATATTGATTTGAGTCTAATTTGGCTTCATTGAGGTGTTTGTAAACATCAAAATCAAAGTTCCACTTTGGCCCATTTTGGCAAGTGGCAATTATACACACTACATATAAAGTGCCAAAAGCATCATTTTTTTTTTTTGGGGGGGGGGGGGGGTGGTGGGAGTGGGGGTGGTTCTTTGATTGAGTGAATTTTGGGGGGTGTCTTGTGTTCTTGTGTCTCTTTATTTCTTTTTCTCTTTCAATTTTTCATCATGGGTTCACCTAGATGTCCATTGTTAACTTCACATAACTATGCCACATGGAAAGATAAAGTGTGGGGTAAACTAATGGAAAATGTTAGCTTGTGGTGACTAATCAGGAAAGTACTATACATTTTTCCTCCTGACCTCACCGGGGTTTGGGGGCGGCAGCCCCCAAGAGCAGGGGTTCGGGGGCGCAGCCCTCGAGGAAATTTTTTTTGAGGCCGACTACTTTTTCGGTTATTTGGGCCGACTACTTATAACTCATTCTAACCCTAAAGTGGGAAAATATTGTATAATATGGCTTAGGGTTAGGGATTTTCATGATGTATGATTTTAGTACTTGCGACAGAATTGGGCTGTAAGGGATTACAGATTGTAATCAGGTTGTAATCACTGGATAATAATAATATTGGACTCGCTGTTGGTGGACATAGCCCAGGGATTGGGTGAACCACGTTAAATCTGTGTGTCTTGTGTTCTATTCTGTGTGGTTTATTATTTTCTGATATTAGTTATATTTGCACATAATTGTTATTTCTACCTTGTTAATCCTAACAAGTGGTATCAGAGTGAGGTTATTTCATTCGTTCTTTCATCTATTCTCTGAAGCAGGTCTCACGAGTTAGTGGGAGAGTCTCTCGGTTAAGTGGGAGAAATGGCAGACGAGGGTAGGCTGAAGGTTGATAAGTTTAATGGGCAGAATTTCCAGTTATGGAAGATGCAAATGGAGGATTATCTCTATCAGAAGGATCTATGGCAGCCATTAGAGGGAGTAGCCAAGAAAGAGCAATCAATGTCTCAGGAGGATTGGGATATTTTGGATAGGAAGGCACTGGGGAGTATTCGTCTATGCCTATCACAATCGGTGGCATTCAATATTACTGAAGCAAAGATAGCTAAAGATATGATGGAAACCCTAGCGAAGTTTTATGAAAAGCCTTCAGCTTCAAACGAGGTACTTCTTATGAAGCATTTATTTAATATGAAAATGGTAGAAGGTGGATCAGTTACTGATCATTCGAATGAGTTTAATACAATTACAAGTCAATTAACCTCAGTTAAAATTACTTTTGATGAAGAGGTTAGGGCTCTCTTGATTTTGTGTTCTTTGCCAGAAAGCTGGAATGGCTTGGTAATGGCTGTTAGTAATTCTATTTTTGGTTCTAATACCCTAAAGTATGATGATGTTATTGGTGTTATATTGAGTGAGGAAATTCATAGGAAAAGCTCAGGGGCATCCACATCGGGTAGTGTATTGAACACAGAAAGCAGAGGCAGAACAAGAGATAGAGGAAACAACTCTGGAAATCATGGGAAATCAAGAGGAAAATCAAAGGGAAAGAGGTCCGAATCTAAAGGGCCAAATGATTGCTGGTACTATGGAAAATCAGGTCATAAGAAGAAAGATTGTTGGTCTCAGAAGAAAGATCAAGGAGACAAAAATGATGGAAACAAGGAGGCAAATGTGGTAAGTAACAAATCCGAGGAGGATGCTTTGCTCTTGTCCTTAGAAAATATTGATGATTCATGGGTTTTAGATTCTGGGGCTTCATTTCATGCTACACCCCATAGAAGTTATTTTGTTGATTATGTCTAAGGGGATTTTGGGCTAGTTTATTTGGGAGATAATGAACCCTGTCAGATTGTTGGAAAGGGAAAAATTAAGATTAAATTGCAGAATGGGAATCATTGGCTACTACAAGAGGTAAGACATGTTCCAAGGCTGAGTAGGAATTTAATTTCAGCAGGGCAACTGGGTGATGAGGGTTGCACAGTTACTTTTAATGATAAAAATTGGAAGGTTTCAAAAGGTTCCTTAGTAGTAGCAAAAGGTGTGAAAGTAGGCACCTTATATCTTTGTACAGGTCATACTGTTCCTTCTACTTTAATTGTTTCAGAAGATAATGAATGTTCAGGAACAGTGGCTGCAGTTGAGCAGGAAGAACATCAAACTGTTGCTGTAGATTCTAACACAGCACTGTGGCACAACAGACTCGGGCACATGAGTGAAAAAGGTATGAAATTACTTCATTCAAAGAAAGTTTTACCTGGTTTGAAATGTGTCAATATGGATTTTTGTGAAAGTTGTGTTTATGGAAAACAAAAGAGAGTTAGTTTTGTGAAGAGTGGGAAGGAAAAGAAAAATGAGAGATTAGAGCTTGTGCATACAGATGTATGGGGACCAGCTCAGGTATCTTCCCTTGGTGGCTCTCTGTATTATGTTACATTTATAGATGATGCAACAAGAAAAGTATGGATTTATTTCCTTAGACAGAAATCTGATGTATTTCAAACTTTTAAGAAATGGAAATGCTTGGTTGAGAATGAGACTGGTAAAAAGTTAAAATGTCTCAGATCTGATAATGGTTGTGAGTATTGCAGCATAGAATTTGAAGAATATTGTTCCTCTAATGGTATTCGTAGGCAGAAAACTATACCAAGGACTCCACAAGAAAATGGAGTGGCTGAACGCATGAACAAGACAATAATGGAGCGTGCAAGGAGTATGAGGTTGCATGCTAGGCTGCACAAAAATATGTGGGCAGAGGCAGTGAACACTGCTATTTATTTAATCAATAGAGGCCCCTCTACTCCTTTGGACTATGGTATTCCAGAGGAAGCATGGAGTGGTAAGAAGGTGAGTTATTCTTTTCTCAAAACCTTTGGTTGTGAAGCTTTTGCACTTATAGATTCTGAAAATAGAACCAAGCTGGAAGCTAAGTCAAAGAAATGTGTATTTGTTGGGTATGGCATTGATGAATTTGGTTATAGGCTTTGGGATTTTGAAAATCATAAAATTGTAAGAAGCAGGGATGTCATATTCAATGAGAAAGTATTGTACAAAGATCTGTTGCTGCAGCATGAGAAGAAAGAAAATGACTATGTAGTACTGGATGATACTCCACAAGTTCATGTTCCAGTAGTTCTTTATGCTCCACAACAACAGCAACAACAAATACCACACACCCTAGTGAGTGTTAGACGGTCAACAAGGCTAAGTAGACCTCCAGAAAGATTTTCTCCATCTTTGTATTCTATTCTGTTAACAGATGCTGGTGAACCTAAATGTTATAATGAAGCTGTGCAGGTGGATACAAAGCTTTAGTGGGAGTCTGCAATGACAGATGAAATGGACTCTTTGCTGAAAAATCAGACATGGGATTTATGTAAGTTACTTGCAGGTAAAAGGGCTTTACAGAATAAATGGGTTTACAGGATCAAAGAAGAGGATGGAGGTACAAAAAGATTTAAAGCCAGATTAGTCTTAAAAAGATTTGCACAGAAACATGGTATTGATTTTGATGAGATATTTTCTCCAGTTGTTAAAATGACTTCTATTCGTACTATTTTAAGTATTGTGGCTACTGAAGATTTGCATTTAGAGCAGCTTGATGTTAAAATAGCCTTTCTTCATGGTGATTTGGATGAAGAAATATATATGGTTCAGCCACAAGGATTTGAGGTCAAGGGTAAGGAGAATTTGGTGTGCAGATTGCAGAAAAGTTTATATGGCTTGAAGCAAGCACCTCGGCAATGGTATATTAAATTTGACACTTTTATGAATGGGCATGGATATAGTCGGTGTCATTCTGACCATTGTGTTTATTTTAAGAGGTTGGATGATGACAGCTATATTATTTTATGTTTATATGTTGATGATATGCTTGTAGCTGGGTCTAACATGAATCACATTAAGAGGTTGAAACAAGAGTTAGCAAAATCTTTTGCTATGAAGGATTTGGGGGCAGCAAAACAAATCCTTGCTATGAAAATTTGTAGAGATAGGAAAAATAAGAAATTGTCTCTATCTCAGGCTGATTATATTGAGAAGGTGTTGCAATGTTTCTCTATGGAAAATGCCAAAGCTGTCAGCACACCTTTGCCTGGTCATTTGAAATTGACTAAGGATATGTGTCCCAAGACACCAGAAGAAGAGACTAAAATGTCTAAGGTACCTTATGCTTCAGCTGTAGGAAGCTTAATGTATGCTATGGTATGTACTAGGCCAGATATTGCACACACAGTGGGAGTCGTTAGCCGTTATATGAGTAACCCTGGTCTTGAGCATTGGAATGCAGTCAAATGGATTCTCAGATATTTGAGAGGCACATCCAGTAAGTGTTTACACTTTGGGGGTTCTACTACTACTGTACAAGGCTATGTTGACTCAGATTTGGCAGGAGATATAGATAGTAGGCAGAGTACTACAGGTTATATATTTACTGTTGGTGGGACAGCAGTGAGTTGGATTTCTCGACTACAAAAGGTGGTTGCTTTATCCACTACAGAGGCAGAGTATGTTGCTGCTACAGAGGCAGCCAATGAGATGATATGGCTTCAATTCTTCATGGAAGAATTGGGACATCCACAAAAGGATAATTTTCTACATACAGATAGCCAAAGTGCCATTCATCTTGCAAAGAATTCTGCTTTGCACTCAAAGACAAAACACATACAGTTGCTGTACCATTTCATTCAATCAATTTTGGATGATGGACAGTTAAGGCTGGAAAAGATTCATACTGATGATAATCCAGCAGATATGTTTACAAAGGTAGTAACAAGGGAGAAGTTGAACTCATGTTCAGCTTCAGTTGGTCTTCTAGACTGAACAAAATAAAGGAACAACTGAGTCCAAGGTGGTTCAATCCAGTGGGAGCCTCATGTGGGTAGCGGTATTGCTACAGGATCAGTCTCCAAGTGGGAGGTTTTTTAGTATAGTGTGGATACTGATCAGTCACCAAGTGGGAGATTGTTAGCTTGTGGTGACTAATCAGGAAAGTACTATCCAGGAAAGTACTATACACTTTTCCTCCCAACCTCATCCACTTTTTGAGGCTGACTACTTTTTTGGTTATTTGGGCCGACTACTTATAACTCATTCTAACCCTAAAGTGGGAAAATATTGTATAATATGGCTTAGGGTTAGGGATTTTCATGATGTATGATTTTAGTACTTGCGACAGAATTGGGCTGTAAGGGATTATGGATTGTAATCAGGTTGTAATCACTGGATAATAATAATATTGGACTCGCTGTTGGTGGACGTAGCCCAGGGATTGGGTGAACCACGTTAAATCTGTGTGTCTTGTGTTCTATTCTGTGTGGTTTATTATTTTTTGATATTAGTTATATTTGCACATAATTGTTATTTCTGCCTTGTTAATCCTAACAGAAAAGGGTTTAAATCTTTATGTAAATGGCACAATTAAAGAATCGACTGGTCCTAATGTGGATGATAATGCAAAAATTGATTGACATGTAAAAGACAATATGGCTTTACGAATTATAAGGAGTTGTGTTCATGAAGATGTCCTCTTCCACATTTCTAGCTTTAAGGATTCCAAGAGTGCTTGAGACAAACTTGAATATTTGTATGGTAAGGTGGATGATGAAAAGGGATTCACAATTGAGGATGATCCACTTGTCTTGGAACCTAGGAAGTTTGACACAATTCAATACTATGTCAACAAAGCTAATGTGTTGAGAACACTACTCAAGGATTGTGGTAATCCCATGAAGGATGATAGGTTGATTTATCACATCTTGAAGAGACTACCTTCAGAATATGTAGCTTTTGTCTCAAGTTACAATAATCACAAGTTGGCCATGGGAAGTGCCTTCACTAAGCCTTCATTTGATGCGTTTACAAAATGTCGATGTTGGAACAATCAAAGTTGATGGATATGGGTATTCTCAAGTCTTCAAAGTTTATGGAATTGGTGGATAATAATGAGAACCAAAGAAATCAAGGTGGAAAAAGTTTCAAGAAGAAGAAGAAGAAGTGGAAGCCAAAATCACAATCAGAGACACAACAATCTTCCTTCTTACAACAAGGAAATTTTTCTTCCAACAAGAAGGGAAACAACAAAAAGAAGGATAAACTATTTTGTGCATATTACAAGAAACCAAATCATGATGAGCATCATTGAAAAACTAAGAGAATTGATGAGTTGGAAAACTTACTCAAAAAGAAAAAAATCATTGTGCCAAATGCTACCAAGGATTCATCTCCATCCACTTCAAAGGGAAAAGGGAAAGAATTTATGGAAAGTTCAAGTTCTTCAAAGGATTGGATTCTTGACTTGGGTACCACACATCATATGGGTGCTTCAAAGGGGAAATTTTATTCATTGGATCCATTTAAGGTACCTCACATCTTTGCAAGGAATATACACGAGTGGAAGTTGAAGGGAAAGGACCATTTGAGATGGAAAATGGAGAGTTCAAAGATGTTCTCTATGTTCCTAACCTTAGCACCAATCTCCTTTCAATTTACCAAATCACTTACTATGGACGAGGAATAAAGTTGAGTTAAATCCTGATTCAGTAATGGTGAAAAATATTAAGGATAATTCATTGGTTGCAGTGGGTAAAGCTAATAATGACATAAGGATTTATTCTTTCTCCCAATTTGTGCCTAAGTCTCCTTCACATGCCTTATTGACACATACTCCATCATAAAGTAAATTATGGTATGAGTGGTTAGGACATCTTGATTTCCAATATCTTCAACAACTTAGCTCAAAGCATATGATCAAAGGTCTACCTACAATCAACTTTTCTAAGGGTGAATGTTCAACTTGTTCAATTGATATGCATCTTGAAGAGAAGTTTGAAAAAGGAAAGTCTTGGAGAGCGTCAGTTGTGCTTGAGTTGGTTCATAATATTCTAGTAGGCCCCTTTCTAGTGACATTAGTCAACAAGGATTGCTATGTTCTCACTTTCATTGATGACTTTCCCTGCTACACATGGGTCTACTTTCTTGGTCACAAGAATGAAGTGTTTGATAAGTTTCTAACCTTCAAGATTCATGTTGAGAAGAAATAAAGTAAAGCCATCAAGGTTTTTCATGTAGACAATGAAAGAGGATATGTGAACTCAAGAATTAGAGACTTTAGTGAACTTGAGGGTATTGATCTTCAAATTCTAGTTGCATTTAGTCCTCAATAGACAAGAGTTGCAAAAATGAAGATTATAACTCTTAAGGAAATGACAAGTTGCATGATTGAGGCCAAGTCTCTTGATCCATCACTTTTGGTAGAAGATATAAGTTGTGCCAATCATATCCTTAATAGATCCCCTCATAATGCCTTAGATGGAATGACTCATTTTGAGGCATGGTGTAGAAGAATACTGGTTGTGAAACACTTTAGAGTATTTTGTATGTCCATATTTCCATACAAAACTTACATATTGTGGATTTTACCATGGCTTGAGTTTTGAACTCTTCCTCCCTACCATGAGCCTTCAGTTATATCTTATGATGTAGAAGAAAAATGCTTGGCTATTCAAATCCTTGTGACTTTGTATTTTCTATCACATTTCATACTGTAGTAACACAGGTTGATATTATGCATTTAAATTTTGCTGATAAAATAAAACCCCAGTGCTGTAGTATGAAGTTGAAGACTAAATATGAACAAATTTAAATTAATTTCCATGCTATTTTAAATACTCTACTATTTCCATTTCTCTCTTTGCTGAATTGTGTTTATATCAATGGATTCATTAAACCAATGAATCCATTGGGGAAACCCATACTGATGAGTCATCTTAAAAATGATCATCATTGTGTGTTGTCCCAATGGATTCATTGGTAGATGACATGACTTAGGATTCCTTATTTGCATAGAATAATTTGCATTAGGGTACTTAACACTTATGTAAATAGGATATATGATTTTCACTTATGATACTGATTACACACATTGTAATTGATTTCCACATATTTCTATTGTTTTGATCTAGTGGATGCATATGAGAACCTCATGATTAATTCTGATAAGAGCATGATTCTCTAGTTATTTTTCATTCAAATGCATATCTTCTGAAACTATTTTTTGCAATTATGTCATGCATGCACATTTGGTCTCCTATAGTAGAATATTTACTATCATATTTTAATATATTTGTAGATAATATAGATATCCTTTGCAAATATATTTAAACTAATTTTCTGATTTATTTCACTGATGTTTATACCCTATTTATTTGATTTTCATAGATCCATGTAATGTGTATCTCTTTTCCAGACAAACATAATATAAATCATCAAACATTAGTACCCCCCTTTAAACCTTATGTAGCTGCTTAAATGATTACAAAATTGGTCCCTAGAGAAATTTTATCATAACCTCCTGTAGCAACAAAACCTCCTATAACATTATGATTGGATTGATAATTAAATGTCATTGGCTCCTGTAGAAAACTTCCCATTGTGTGCTAAAATGTGGAGACACTTCTGTGAGTCATTATATCCAAGTGTGCTCAAGAATGAGGTCTCAAATGGTGACTCATAGCTCTCTATTCATGGAGTGCAAGGGTTTATAATGGAGGCCCTTAGTTTAGACCTAGTTTGTGCCCATGCAAGTACACCATACAATGAGAGATTCAAAGAGGAAAATCAAGAATGCTAGTCTCCATGATCATCAAATATGCATGCAAATGAAAATAGAAGCTATTCTATATGATAACAATGCATAAAAGCAAACTAATCTATGAAAGGAAATACACATGCAAGATTATTCTATGAAATGAAATATGAATCTAATCTAACATGCAAGTGCAAGAGTAATCTAAATGGATTGCCATGGAGGCATGAGAGAAGACAAGAAAAGAGAAGTTTCAATGTTCAAGCTCAAGTGCTCAAACTCTCCTCCAAAATTTCTCTCCAAACCTGTAGCATAAAAATAAAATAAAATCTAGTTCTCCAAAATCTCCATCTACAAAATCTCCATGCCTAAATGAGAAGCAGAGGGATCCTTATAAAAGATTTAGAAATGAATGGATGGTCAAGATTAAGAGGCAAAAAGAAATGAGCAATGGTGGATATTAAATCTTGGTTGATCCATGTGCTCAAGATTCTCAAGAGGCAAAATCAATGGACATGGTTAAGAGGCAAAAAGATGTGTGGAAGAGATTAAGAGGCAAAAGGAGATTCCACTTATCTTGGAAAGTGTGCATTCAATGTGTAGACAAAAAGTCTTTTTATTTTTATTTTTATTTTATTATTTATTTATTATTTTTAGCAAAGTGGTTTCCATTATTTAATTTAAAAGATTTTTTATTTATTTAAAAGAGATTTGTTCTTTTAATTAAATGTGGCTTAGGATAAAGTGATTTTATTTTTTAATTAAAAGATTTTTTTATTTAATTAAAAGGGAGCATGTTCTCTTAATTAAATGTGGCTTAGGATAAAGTAATTTTATTATTTAGTTAAAAGATTTTTTTTATTTAATTAAAAGGGAGCATGTTCTCTTAATTAAATAAAACTTAGGATAAAATAATCAAACGTTAGGAAAATTTGAAATATTTGAATTAATTACGATTTGATCAAGGAAATTGATTTGAATTGAAAATATGGCAAAGCATTGATCCAAGAAATGATAAATTGATGAATGGGGGCCCAAAGTCTAGGCGACCATTTTAGGGTGCATACATTTGCCCCTCTTTGACTAATGTGTGATCTTTATGGGAACACATGTAGTCAAAGAATGAAGTTGAAGTGTGAGATCGATTTGGGATCACAAAACAACCCAGACATGTGATCGACTGATGGGAACACACCAAGACAAAGATAAGATGATTGAAAAATACAAGGCCAACACCCATATAAATAGGTAATTGTCATGTCCCAGATAAGAATCTCAAGCAAGGTTGCCCCAAGATAAGCAATTGATAGGTTTGATAAAGCTGAATCAAGGATTGAAGTTTGATAGGTACTGCCCCCTCATGATCAAAATTGAAATGAGATAGAGGAGAAACAATGAATTGATAAATTTGATCAAATCAAACTAAAGATAAGGTTCTTGATGTAAGATGAAAGATATAAAGATCACAAAACCAAGGTAGATCATTAAGAATGAAAGATTATGCCCCAAGGTTGAATTAGAAGAAAAGAAGTAAGGTGAAAGCGAATAAAAGATAGAATTTTGGAAGGGGTGGGAAGGAATGGAAAGAAGAAAGAGAATTTGCCTTAAGAAAGAGAATGCCCCAAAATCAATCAACCGTTTAAGATAGAAAATTTTGATTGAGATCACGAAAGAAGATAAGGAAATGAAGATCAAAACAAGACCACAGTTGATTAAAAGTCCAAAAGAAAGATGAAGGAAGACCCTCTCAAACTCCTAATGTAGCCTAAAACTACAAATTAACATGAAGTCTAACAATGCAAGCTACATGAAAATACAAAGGTGTACTTGCAATAGAGAAACTATAACATAGGATTTTGTGTTCATCATTCATTAGAGAATGTTAAGGAACTTATTTTCATCATCAGGCCATTATTAATGGACATCAAAAAATCACACAATCATCACTAGTCACAAACGCAACTATGAAGATATGAATGTGATTTATATCAGATTGGAATGTGGAAAGATTCTAACATAAACATCAAAGACATAAAGGTCAATATGACTTCGATGTTAGGTTACCCAATTTAATGTAGGAAAACCATGCTTACATCAAGGCATAAATGCTAGGATGACCATAAGAATGGTTGTGCAAAAATAGTCAAGGGTGATGCCTCAATCCTACTAAGTGTTTAAAGGAGATAACAAGAGACACTCCAGAGTTTCAAGACCACACCCACAAGAAGAAAGAAAATAAAAACATGCCCCATGCCCCAAGTCCTCTAGCTATGCATCCCAGAGAGACTTATTAGACAAGGACACTCAACGAAAATCAATAACAGTTAGCACACAAAGAAAAGATCATGACATAGCTCAAGCATTAAGTGTTGTGTTTAAAAATTTAAGTGTGTTAATTGATACTGAGTTTTGAGGATAAGGATCAAATGCTTGTAATCACATAAGATCACATGACAAAACTAGGTAAGACCAAGTTGATAACTGTTGAAAAACACTCGATGTCAAGGGTTGTGTTGAAAAACATAGTTGGGGTGGTGTTTAAAAACACAGTTTGTGAGGTGTCCTAAAGAATAACGCATCCAAGAGACAAAAGCTAACATAGTTATGCCCCCTAGACAAAGACAAAGACCAATTCCAAACCACAACAACAAGGACAAGACATGATGGAGAAAGGCTAAGTGTCGAGGAAACGTGCTAAGAAACATGGGTACAAAGGCCTCAAGTAGCACCCATTTTTAGGTTTTCACCACTTGGATTTTATTGCAATTGTTTTATTTTATTTTATTTTTAAAAATTTTATTTTTAGGACTTTTTATAATTTTTATAATTTTTGCTACCAAGGCGCTTGTTTCCAAGTTTTCACCAAGGCACTTTTTCTATTTTTTTCATATTTTTGGAATATATAATTTTTTTGGAGATACATCAAAGCACCTATTGCTAGGTTTTTACTAAGATGATCATTTTTTCAGGACATTTTCCAATTTTTAGAATTTTTGACAATATACCATTTTTTAAAATTTTTTCAGGATCAATAAGTATGTACAAAGGCTGCCCCCAGATAGAATGAGCATCATGGATAGAACTTCTTTAGGTGCAAGACATTGATAGGATCAGCGAGCTACTCTCCCTCTGTAGTAGATAATAAATAAGCACTTGTCCCAAAAGTTGCTGTAATGATGTAAGGTCCAAGCCAATTAGGTTCAAATTTTCCCTTTTGATCTCTATACTATTGATTTTTAGGATTGTCACATAGGACAAGATCTCCCACTTGGAATTCTCTAGGGAGAACCTTTTTGTTGAAGGCTTTGGACATGCACTTTTGATAAACCATCATATGGTCAAATGATGTTTGAAATTTCTCATCTAGAAGTTCTAACTCTTGAAGTCTCATGGTGCGATAGTCTTCATCTGTAACTAGACCTTTGAGGGAAACTCTAAGTGAAGGAATCTCACCCTCTAAAGGTAACACTGCTTCAACACCATATGTAAGGGCAAAAGGAGTAGCCCCAGTAGGAGTAAAAATACTTGTTCTATAGGCCTACAAAGCTAGATAAGTGCCAATCTATACCATTCTTACAAATTGTTCTGTGTAGGATTTTAAAAATGGTTTTGTTTGATGCCTCTGCTCGATCATTTCCTTGCGAAAAGTAAATGGAGGACCAATGTTGTTTAATCTTGAATTTATCATAGAGTTTTTTAAGGTCCTTATTTTTGAACTGGCCTCCGTTGTCAGTGATAATCTCAGAAGGCACTCCATATCGATAGATGATATGGTTCAAAATAAATAGAGAGTCTGTCTTGCCCGAGGAAACAAAAAGTGGGACAACTTCTACCCATCTAGTGAAGTAATCAATAGTAGTGATGATAAAATTGTGTCCACCTAATGAGTTGGGATGAATATGCCCAACAATATCAAAGGCCCAACACTAAAATTTCCAATGAGATATAGAAGGAATGAGCTCCCTGCTTGGAGCATGTATTAGGTTACCATGTTTTTGACACTTTTCGCATGAATTTGCAAAAGCTACTGCATCAATCTGCATCATAGGCCAATATTACCCCCCCTAAGAAACCTTCAGGCCATGGAAAGACAATTGAAATGTCCCCCACAGATGCCCTCATGGATGTCAACTAACGCTTGGTTGGATTCTTCCTTTTCTAAGCATCTAAGAAGTGTTCCATCTGTTAGATTAGGTGAAATACTAATCTCCCAAGAACACCTGCATGCATAACCCTGTCACATGGAAGAAGCAAAGCACAGAAGCAAGAAAAATCATGGAGGCCAAAAAGCCAGAGACATCTTATGGACATGCAAAGAGAAATTGCTATTATGATCCAATAAGTGAATTGTCTAAAAAGAATGTACAAAGGGTTCAACCATATAGGTGAACAATAAAACCCTAAAGCTATAAAGCAAAAAATAAAGCTAGGTTGCACATTATAATTAATAAATATATTAATTATAATGCACCTAAAAGATAGCTTAAGTAAATAGAGTAATAAATGACTTAATTAATTAAACCAAAGTGATTTAATTAATAAGCATAAAGTATGATTACTCTAACACCCCCCTTAAGCGTAGCTCAAGAGGGAAGCTAACCTAGCACAGCTATGAAAGCAGAAAATGGGTCCCGGCAAAAAGGCCTGATCAGGTACCCAGTACAAGAAATAAACTAGATGAAGGAAACAAAGCCTCCAATCTAGGGAATGTCCCAAAGAAAGGAACAAGAAAGAGCATGAAGCATCTCTGAAGCATGAAGCTGCAAACACTGTCAGAAGTAACTGCTGGAACCCCCACTGAAATAGTGCATGACCAGGTAGAGAAGACAAAGTCTGAAGAGCTGATCAATCAAAGAGGTGACCTCCAAAATAGGAATGAATGAGTGTCTATATAGTAGATGAACCATCTCACCGAAATGCATAGGTGCCTAGCCACTGCATCCGCCTAGTACATAGGAACAAAAAACTGAATACGTAGATCACTCAACCAAACCAAGGAAGCAATAGAGCCAACAGGTGAACCCCCCCATAATGCTGAACGGGGTGACAGGAACACTGAAATGCAATGCCAGAAACATCTGCAAGAAGAAGAAACAGGAACACCTATGTGCAAAAGAAGGTACAAGCACAGGATAAAGGGCGGTGTCATAGACACAAACTACATGGGCTAATGTCATGGAAGGTACGCTCACTTGACAAGAGTGGATGCACCTATAGTGGCAAATGCATCAGAATCCCCCCATGGCACTTTATAACTGAGTGCGAGTACAAACAAACACAAGGAGTACAAGATCCCAGATATGCAAAAGTAGGCACTTTATCTCAGTGCGTTTACAGAAAAAAGAATGCAACAGAAGAGAAGCATACAATGCTCAAAAGATAGAAAGAAGAGTGAGCTATGAACTCAGAAGAAGAGATCCCCGGACCTGTAGAACCAAGCACTCCACCAGAGGGCATAAACTGCATAACTCAGAGGAGTGAAAACCTGGAGTAGAATCTGGAAAAATAACCTCTGCTACTGAATAGCACACTGAACCAGCTTTCCGAAAATACCAAGTTTGCTGAAAACTGAGCCCGGATGTGAGAGATATGGTGTCCGGAATGCAAAAAGTACCCGTGACTTTGACTGGCAGAAAACCTCTGCAAACGGCAAAATCAAACAACCAAACTGAAAAAAACAGAAAGGTCTCGGAACCAGCTTTCCGTCGATATCTCATTTGGCAAAAAATGCCATCGTATGCTCAAGTTACGGCAAAAACAGTGACAGGTGCTCTGGCAGGCACCTGAAAAAGAAAACCTCTGAATTCAACAGCCTGGTGCGAAAAATGGAAGAAGAATCTGGAAAAAAGTCTCTATATAAAACGACCGTCTCGGAATCATCTTTCCGATGATGTCTCGTTCGCCCACTAACTCCTCCGTATGAGCAAGTTATGCCAAAAAAAGCATCAGGTGCTCCAGGAAGGCAAAAAAGTAGTCCTGCCTTCGAAGGCATGGTACGAAAAACGAGGCAAAAAAATTGAAAAGAAACCTCCATAATTGCGTTCGTCTCGGAAAGAGCTTTCCGATGATATAAAAAAATCCCAAATACGCCTCCAGATGAAGAAGATATGGCAAAAAAAGCCCAATTACCCCTAAAAACAGAGCCCTAAAAAACATGCAAATTTTTTGTTAAAAAAAAATTAAAAAACATGTCCGCTGACATCATGCTGACATCAGCAGAAGGCCTGGGGGCTGAATCAGGAAACCCCTGGTCATGTGGGGGACCAGGGGCTAGTGCTGGTGCCGGCGGTGGGCGGGCCGGCGGAGCGGAGGGCGCGGGCGCGGGCGGCGGGGGCCGACGGAGCGGAGGCCGCGAAGGGTGGCGGCGGCACGGGCGCGGGCGCGGGTGGCGGCTGGGCGGGCCGCGGAGCGGGGCCGGCTGAGGAGGCCAGCGGGGCGGCGGAGCTGGGAGGCGGCGGAGCCGGCGGAGGGTGCTGCGGCGGCGGTCTTCGGCGGCGGCATTCTCCGGCGGGGTGCGTGGTGGCGGTTGCGGGGGATGAAGCCGGTGCCGGTGCCGCAGTGGTGGCCGCCGGGCGGTGCCTGGGTGGCCGCTCAGCGGCCAAAATATATATATATTTTTTTTAAAAAAATTGCCAACAGTACCCGCCTCGGAGTGCGTGCCAGAGCCGTACGGCCCTGGTATGCAAATTTTTTTTGCCTCAAATGCCACTGTGTCCAAAATGGACAAGTTTTATATGGATTTAGGGGTTCTTGGGCCTTTCGGACACAATGGTGGTGTCTGTTTTTGCCCAAGGTGAGCCAAATTTCAGCTCCCCCCCAGATCCACAAAAAAAACTCCTGAAACCCTTGAAAACCTCCTGCTTCTGAAACACTTCAACAAAACACGAACAGCGAGCAGCAAGATGGCTCTGATACCATGTTAGATTAGGTGAAATACTAATCTCCCAAGAACACCTGCATGCATAACCCTGTCACATGGAAGAAGCAAAGCACAAAAGCAAGAAAAATCATGGAGGCCAAAAAGCCAGAGACATCTTATGGACATGCAAAGAGAAATTGCTATTATGATCCAATAAGTGAATTGTCTAAAAAGAATGTACAAAGGGTTCAACCATATAGGTGAACAATAAAACCCTAAAGCTATAAAGCAAAAAATAAAGCTAGGTTGCACATTATAATTAATAAATATATTAATTATAATGCACCTAAAAGATAGCTTAAGTAAATAGAGTAATAAATGACTTAATTAATTAAACCAAAGTGATTTAATTAATAAGCATAAAGTATGATTACTCTAACACCATCTAGACCCCTCCTATACAAATCATCAAAGATAAGGGAATGGTGAGAGGTGTTTTGGGTAAGGTTTCTGTGTTCAAATTAGTTAAAGGTTTTAGGTATAATGCCATCATAAAGGTATGAGTAAATGGCACCATAACGGGATGACTCAAGACCAAAAAGGGTACAAATGACATGACTTTCTTGTGAGTCATAGATAGGGTGATGTAGCTCTTCCACTAGGAATTCAAATATGGATTCATGTTCCCCTAACTAAAGGAGTGAAGCAAGTGTAGCCATAGCATCATCTGCTTTGTTTTTTGCTCAAGGGATTTTCCGAAACGTGACAAATTAGAAGTATTGTTTCAAGGAATCAACCATTTTCTTGTAAGGTACCAATTTGTCATTTTTTGTTTGATATTCATCATTGAATTGGTTGATTATCAGTTGTGAATCCCCATAGATGTGTAACTCTGTGATTTTCCATTCTAAGGCTATCTTAAGTCCATTTGTTAAAGCTTCATACTCAGCAATGTTGTTTGTACATGGGAACAATAACTTGTAAGACTTAGGAATAATGTACCCATGAGGAGAAATAAACAACACACCAGCTCGTAAACCATTTTGCATAAAGGATCCATCAAAGAACATCTTCCATGTTCTTTCAGTCATATACATGAGATGTTCATCTAGGAAGTCAACTTGAATAGGTGCATTATCTTGTATTGGGAAATCAGCTAATTGATCTGCTATTGCTTGTTATTTAATTTCTTTACACTCAATGTACTCTATGTCAAACTCTGAAAGGATCATCATCCATTTAGCAAGTCTACCTATGAGGGAAGCCTTACCTAGTAAATACTTGAGTGGATCTATTTTTTCTATGAGGTGTATAGTGTGCGCAAGCATGTAATGTCACAACTTTTGGGAAGCAAACATGACTATTAGACAAGCTTTCTCAATGCTAGTGTAGTTAACCTCATATGAAACAAGAGTATGACTAATGTAGTATATTGCTCTTTCTTTCCCATGTTCATCAAGTTAAGCTAGTAATGCCCCCAAGGAAGATTTTGTCACCAAAATGTTCCAAATAAGTGGTTTCCCAGGGATAGGAGGCATTAAAACAAGAGGATTTGACAAGTATTTCTTGATTTGATCTATGCTCTTTTGACAATCCTCATTCCAAACACATTTGACTCCTTTGTGTAAGTTCTTGTTGAAAGGTTGAGCTCTATCACCAACTGTTAAATGAATCTCCTTATGGATTGAAGATGTCCTTGGAGACTCCTTATTTGACTAATGTTACTAGGGGGTGGCATATCTATGATTTCTTGGACTTTTTCAGGGTCTACCTCTATTCCTTTTGCTGAAATGATGAATCCTAGTAGTTTTCCAGAGGTGACACTAAATGCACACTTTTTAGTATTTAAGCTTAGTTGAAATTGTTCTATGTGATCTAAAATAGCTTCTAAATCATCTAAGTGTGTGTCTCTTTTCTTAGACTTGGCCAAGGTGTCATCCACATAATCTTCCATGTTTTTATGCATCATGTCATGAAAAATGGCTGTCATAGCTCATTGATAGGTGGCTCCTACATTTTTTAATCCAAAAGGCATCACGTTCCAACAATAGGTACCCCATGCACAAGTGAATGTAGTCTTTTCTTGATCTTTAGGACCTATCTTAATCTAATTGTATCCAAAAAAACCATCCATCAAAGAATAAATCTCATAACCCACAGTCATATCCACTATCATATCTATATTGGGAAGTGGAAAGTCATCCTTTGGGCATGATCTATTGACATCTCTAAAATCTATGCAAATTCGAATGGATTTGTCATGTTTGGAAACTGGTACAATGTTTGATATCCATTCAGCATAGTCAATAGCTCTTATGAATCCTACACCAAGGAGTTTTTATAAATCTACTTTGACTAGGAGAGCTATGTGAGGATGTATCTTTCTCAATTTTTGTTTAACCGGTTTGACACCCAGAGCTATGGACAAGTGATACATGATAAGCTTAGTGTCCAACCGTAGCATATTTGAATAACTCCATGCAAAATTGATCTTCTTTTTCTGTAAGAACTTAGTGTAAGTTTCTTTTTCTTGTGGTGACAAGGAATGAGCCAAGTGAACTATCTATGGAGCCTCATCTACACCCAAATTGACTATTTGTGTTTGTTCAATAAGCATCAAAGATCTATCCTAGAAGTATCTAGGGAGATGATCAAGTACCTCATCCTTAGGTGACTCAGAGAGTTTTTCACCCTTGGATATGTCATTTCTTTTTACTTTTTGTGGTTCTGACACCACCACACAGTGGTTTATGGTATTATAACTCATATTCTTTTGATTTTAGTTTCTTTTTATTTTGTGACTAAGGTACTTCATGTCTGGCTCTGTCATGCTGGTAGCCAGTTCACTGGTGGAAGAAACTACGGGTTCAATGGCATTCAAGTAACATGCTATCTCATAATCATTTTGAAAGATTAAGAGCTCAGGTTCTTGATAGCATTGGGACCAATCAAGGAGGTTAGGATGAACAAGAGGTAAGTCAATGACTGGTTCAAGGTTGTGGATGTGAATGATATCATCTCTAGTGACCGAAGAGTCAGAGTCTATCAAGTATCCTTCTAAGATACCCAAATTAGGATTTGTCCTAACAAGTGAAGAATCATCCACTAAGGAAACATGTGGGTTAAAATCTTCTAATTCTACATGTGAATCATCAGCTACCTCAGGTTGAGAACTATAAGTGTGGATGACATCAAAATCCATGTCAACTGTAGAAGGTTATGAGAAAGAATCCTATTCATACTCATATGAACTTTTTTCTGAACTTCAACTAGGATGTTTACACCATGAAGGTTTGGAACATCTTGATGTGGAAGCTCTAACATCATCAAGGGTAATACCTTCTCTTTCCATCAAAGGAACAAGGTTCTTTCATTGGTGTTCTCTGATAGGATCTTCTACATTTGATTCATCTTGTTCTAAGCTTGCAACTGTCCCATGAGTGACTGGACTATTTGAATCTCCCCAAAGGAGATTAGTGAAAGTGACCCAATCTTCACACATATCTTGCTGATTTGTCAAATTAGGTATGTATTTTGGTTCATCTTCATTATTTGAATCATCAAGGATAGGAGCAATGTTCTTGTTGCAATTCACAAATCCTAGGCCAACAATCTCCTTAGACTTACGTCCAAAAAGATCATGATCAAGGGGTTTGGCTCTAGCATCCAATCTGTGACTAAGAGGGCCATGTCCAAGATAACCCATCTATTTGACAAAAGTATACCCTCTTCCATAAGCCTTTGGAGAGGGAGAGAAGTTCTCATTGTGCATGTATCTATCTTCTCTATAAATCTAGTCTTTTACAACCACCTCTTCTTTCTCATCTTGAATAGGCATCGAGGACCCTACAAAGGTGCCAAATAAAGTCATAGCTAAAGAGGAAGGTCTCATTTCTTGTGAAGGCTTTCCATAAGACCTAAGTGAAACTAGTAGATTTGTGAGGGAGTTGAGTTGATACCCTCCATGCCAAGGTCTACTAACTTGAACTTGTCTTTACATTCAGCTAAGGTTGTATTGAAGTCTTCTTCTTCTCTATTGAGGGGAACATGAGCACTCGTTGAAACCGAGTTAATAGATAAAGTGTTATCCCCAAGTATGAAAATCTCTACTCCATTGTAAGGGAACTTAATACACTAATGGTAGGTATATGACACTGCTTGGATATCATGAATCCATAGTCTACCAAGTAAGATGTTGTATGCAAGGGGGCCAACATCAAATATTTGGAATAAAACATCTTTTTCAATAGGGCCAATCCTAACAAGAAGGATGACCAACCCCTTGGAACTCCTTTTCACCTCATCATAGACTTTGATAGTGATCTTCTTTTTGGTATCTATGACTTGTTCAGAATAATCCAATGTCTTCAAAAGACCTAAGGAACAAATATTAAGTCCAACACCCCCATCTATCAACACATGCTAGACATGGGTTTTGTGGATCATGACCTCAATATGAAGAGTGAGATTGTGTAGGTGGCTCAATGCTTTATCATCATCCTCCGAAAAGGTAAGGTAATGAGGGCTAGCAATATGGTTAACCATGTTCTAGAATTGATCAACATCTAAATTGTTGGGGATGTTCACTACATGCAAAGCATCCTCAAGGAATTTCTTGTGTCTCGGGGACAACTCTAAGAGCTCAAAGATCAAAATCTGAGCCGGAGTTCTTTGTAACTAATAAAAAAGATTATAGCTCAACTTAGGATTCATTGCTAGTTTTGAGGTGACATTCTTGGATGCCACTTGCTTTGGTTTACTTGGTTGACTTGAACTGGGTCCTCTAATGACAATGGGACCTTGAATTCTTGTGATAGCATTGAGAGTTTGAGATGACACTCTGGAGTTAGGACCCCTTAGCACCAGGACGGGTTCTTCATCAAAGATAGGAGGAGAGTCCATGTCTAGATCATAACCATAGAGATCTTTATTCCTCATCATGTTGACATTTTCTTCTACAACTTCAAGCATGTTGACAACATTCTCTGTAGCTATGTAAGTGTAATTGTCCTCAGCCTTGCCATTCTTAGGTTTAGAGGGTTCCCCCTTCTCATACTTGGGAAAAGGTTCTTTGAATGCCTTATGATCAGTGTTAGTGTTCAATCCATCTACCTTAAGTTTTCCACTCTCAATGAGATCTTGGATGATATGTTTGAGTTTCCAACAGTTTTCAATATCATGTCCAATGCCATTGTAAAATTTGCAAAAGGCTTTCTCATCCCACCAATGTGGCTTAAAATTAGGTATATAATGCTTTACAAGATCTTGAGGATGTACAAGGTTGTTGGAAATGAGTGTTTTCAAGACATCCTCATATACCAAGTTTTAAAAACTGACATATCTCTTTCTTAGGCTTATCTTGGTATCTTGGCTTGCTCTCTTGTTGATGAGATGCATTGAGTTTCATGCCTTGAACAACACTAATCAAGTGTAAAACAACTTGATATGTGGGTTTGGAAGAGTCCAAAAATCCATCATTGACCATTTGTTTGTTCCTATTCCAATGTGAGTTTTTTTCCTTTATCCTTGTTAGGGTTGTTTTTATTTTGACCATTGTTGTTGTTGTTTCCATGTCTAGTCAAAATTCCTTGTTCTCTCAAAACATCCTCAATCCTACATGCGGTTTCAACCATGGTGTCAAAGGAATCAAAAACCATCTTCCTAACTTCATACCACATTTTGGGAACCAAGTTGCTAACAAGGATGTCAATATTCTCATTTTCAGGGATGGTCTTAGGGTAGTGAGAGCATTGTCATCTCCACCTTTGCAAGAAAGTGACAAAGGGTTCCCCTTGATTTTTCTTTAAGTTTCATAAGTCCAACATGGTGATAGATCTTGAAAGGTTGTATGAAAAGTGTTGGACAAATCTATAGACGAGCTCTTTGAAATTCTTAACGGGGGGACTTATGTTGGTGAACCATTCCATCACTTGACCCTTAAGACTCTTTAGGAATAATCTCATGAGGTACGAGTCATCTTGATGGAACTCAAAACTCATGATATAGAATTGATGCATGTGATCATGTGGATCTCCATTACCATCATACTTGTCGTATTGAGGGATCTCAACCTTTCTAGGAAAGTATTTCATGCTCACACTCTTGTCAAAAGGATTAGGAAAAATTGAGTCAAGTGAGAATGAACTCTTGGGTACCAAAATATTCTCCATCATACTCTTGAGTTGTTTGATCTCCTCTTCTTGAGATGAACCTTGCTTCTTAATCTTCTTGTCCACATCAAAGTTGTAGGGGAATCTAGCGCCCTTGTTGATTAAACTCTCTTGGAACTTGTTTTGGTTTTGTTCTAAGTATCTCTCCACATACTACTGGAAGAGTGGTTCTTGTTGTATCTTCATGAAGTCTTGGGAGTTGAGGTCAAAACTTTAGCTACTACCCCCATATTGTGAACCATGGTGAGCATGTTGTGAAGGTTGTCTTGAGTTCTTAGGAGGTGTTTGTCTCCTATACTGATCATGTTGTGAAGCCCTTCTTCCTCTAGGGCTAGAAGATCATGAAGGTGTTCTTGAATGTCTTCCACTTTGTGGAGTTTTAGCAGGGGTGGATGGAGGAGAGTTGTTTCCATCACCAACACGCATGCTGTTAAATTGATCATTAAGTTGTTGAGCCAAGAGTTTGTCTTGCTCTTCTTGGGAGGCTCTCCTTTCTATCTCCAAAAAGGCTTGTATCTCTGACTCTAGGAGTTTAAATTTCTCCTCATTTTCATCTTGTTCATCTAGGAAGGATTTCTTTTCATGCTCAATTCTCTTAAGTCTTTCACTTGTGTATCTTGAAGGTGTTTTCAGTGGTGAACTTGGTCTTGAATGTCTAAACAAGTCATTGGTGTATGTTGCATTTAAATGAGTGTCATAAGGTTCATCATCTTGGTTTTCATATTATGATTGTTCTTCTTGATAGGCATGCCTCTTATCCCTTTCAACCCTTTGATGTGCATCTAGATGTCTAGTTGAGATAAGGGGTGAGACTGGTCAATTTTCACGAGAGGAACTGCCAAATAGAATGGTATCTCTATGTCTTTCAAATATGTCATCAAGGATTTTATCCATTTCTTCCCTCTCTCATTGAGTCATTGTGTAATTCATATCCATGTCTGAGTGAGAAGATGCTAAGGGTATACTCAACTCACTAAGATTACTCTTGGGATCAAACCAAACTTCTAAGTTGTTCCTGGGTGATTGATCAAATACGAGTTTTTTTCCCTTACATTTTTGGCGAGTTTGAACTAAGGGTAATTGGTTAAAGACTACTTGATGTCACTTTCCTTGATTTACTTGATATCTTGTTGTAATCGACATGAAAGAAAGGGCACTAGGTGATAGGATGACCCTAAGAAATGTTGGTACCAAACTAGGATAGTAAAAGCACTCACTTGTCCATAAGTGAGGTGATAAGATAGAATTTTTCAAGAGGCATAAACCAACACTGTCACAGAGGTGCCCACTCAATGGGTGAATACCCTAACACATATGGATCAGGAGGATGATTTACCCAAGTTATATTGATTGAATTTAAATTTGTATGGAAGTGAATGGACAAGAGATTACTAAAACTCTCCAAGCATGTTATCAAAGGATCTTAAGGTTTATCTTCTCAACAAGGATGATTTATAGCTCACCAATTCCAAGAAAGGTCACTCATGAAATCAAAGATTACTAGTTCAAGAGGTTGAAATGCAAGAATCTAAGGTGTAAACAGGCTTCTAACAGTGGGGTAAGTGACCTGATCTGACCCGGATCAACCGAGGAAGATTGAAAATGATACGATAGCAAACCAAGCAAGTTGTAAAAAGTTGGTTTTTCAACTTGGGAACTTAGTTTTTGTTTGTTTTAATTGACCAATCAGATGCATTAACAGATTCTTATCATTAATTAGGCACACAAGACAACAATCAGGGAGTTCAAGAAAATAATTTTCTTCGAACAATGAGCAAGGGATAAAACAACCTTGCGCATAAACAATAATAGTGACGTAGTATTCTACTCCCTAAGGAATCTACTTATGTATGTTCTCAAAATGTTTTTCAGTCACACACATAGTCCTAGAAAAGAAAAAGTTGGTTGCACTATGGTTCGTAGTAATGGTCCACTTTGCAACTCTTGCAATCTCAAGTGAGTGAGATCCAATCCAGGTGCACCAGGGTTTTGACACATTTTGATAATTTAATCAATTAGAGATGTTGAGGAGATCTGACAGCCCAACAAGAAACTACACCTGTGGAGATTTATTCCACAAGGACATTTATATAGTGATTGTTGCTACCATGACAAGAATGGCTAATACCACTTGAGGTTCCATCCACATGGTTTACCCAATAAAGGGAGTGTCCATTATGGTTAACCCTCTCTAACAAGGAAGACACAATATGGACCACATAGGGACTTAGCTCGAATTCAAGGGTTCTGAGTTTCTAATGTGCCCAAAAGGGAATAGAGCATAATCCTCTAGCCTCTTCACCTCACCCAAACATAGCAAGAAAATTAATTGACATGCTAAGTTGCAATCACCTCACCAAGGTTTATATGCCAATAAGAATGACTAGCGATCTCTCTAAGTGGGACCAAGAGAAAACCTACCATCAAAGATTGAAGACTAAACCAAGGTTTTTATGTCAACAATAATGACTACCAATCTCTCTAAGTGGGACCAAGAGAAAATGTACCATCAAGGATTGAAGACTAAACCAAGGTTTGTATGTCAACAACAATGACTATCAATCTCTCTAAGTGGGACCAAGAGAGAATGTACCATCAAAGATTGAAGACTAAACCAAGTAAGACCATGAGATGATAACAAGTCCTTCCCTACCTACAAGGAGATCTATCTTTGAGAAGAGATTCACATGCAAAACAAGCTAATGAAGCCCACTCTCTCAAGAACACCACAAATAGTGTTCATAGGGCCTAATTACTATGTGAGACATATATGCAATAAAGAAAATCTAGATTCATTGTTTTCTTTAGAGGAAAATTGAAGTGTGATCTATGAAAGAAAGAAATCACTCAAGTAAGACACATGAGAGGTTCATTTTAATTTTCAAAATCTAAATGTTATAGAGATGCAACAAAATACCTCAAGTCCAAAGCAATGCGCTTAGTATATTTTACCTTATTTTTATTTTTGTTAAGATTTTCCATCCAAGCAAGCCACAAACTCTCCAACAAGCAAACAAGATATGCAACACATATTCAACTTATGCAAACCCTAGGGTTAGATCTGAAAATAAATTTTTAGGAGCAATAATAACCAATAAATAATCCAAATGACAACTCATATCATGCATTGAACCATGTAAAAAATAAGTGCATACTCATCACAATTTTTTTTTTTTTTTTTGCATTTGACCTAGTCAACAAGATCTAATTTTTTTGATATGATTTCGACCACAAAAATAGAGACACTTGCTAAAAAATAGAGAGCTTTTAAAAAATGTAAAAATTTCAGAAAAATCTCTCCATTTGTGCCCTAGAGACCCATTTTACCAAAATAGACCAGTTTTTGTAAATTGACTATTTGAGCTATGATATTGCATCCAAATTTAAAACACAAAGAATGGAACCCATGTATAATTTAAAGATCTTTTTGAAAATATAAACATTTCTGAAAATTATGATGATTTGTGCCAAAAAATAATTTTTTATGAAAAATAAAGAAAAAAATATAAAAAATTCACAATATCTCAAAAAATTCTGAATTTTTTATTGAAGCTTTTTGGATATGTCACCAACTTGCAAAATTTTTTTTAGACTGAAACTCCAAGATTTTTGAGAGATATGATCAAATATTTGAAAATCTAGGGTTTTAGTCTCCAAGCAAATCTACACAAGGGGGTTAGCTCCAAAAATAACCAAAACAAACATATAAAGGTGGGTTGCCCCATGGTGGGCACCAAAAATGTGTGTTAAAATGTTGAGACACTTCTATGAGTCATTATATCCAAGATTGCTCAAGAATGAGGTCTCAAATGGTGTCTCATAGCTCTTTATTAATGGAGTGTAAGGGTTTATAATGGAGGCCCTCAATTTAGATCTAGTTTGTGCCCATGCAAGTACACCATAAAGTGAGAGATTCAAAGAGAAAAATAAATAATGCTAGTCTATATGCATGCAAACGAAAATAGAAGCTATTCTATATGATAACAATGCATGAAAGAAAACTAATCTATGAAAGGAAATACACATGCAAGATTATTCTATGAAATGAAATATGAATCTAATCTAACATGAAAGTGCAAGAGTAATCTAAATGGATTTCTCTGGAGGCATGAGAGAAGAAGACAAGAAAAGAGAAGTTACAATGTTCAAGCTCAAGTGCTCAAACTCTCCTCCAAAATCACTCTCCAAACCTACAACATAAAAATAAAATAAAATCTAGGTCTCCAAAATCTCCATCTACAAAATCTCCATGCCTAAATGAGAAGGAGAGGGCTCCTTATAAAAGATTTAGAAATGAATGGATGGTCAAGATTAAGAGGCAGAAAAAAATGAGCAATGGTGGAAATTAAATCTTGGTTGATCCATGTGCTCAAGATTCTCAAGAGGCAAAATCAATGGACATGGTTAAGAGACAAAAATATGTGTGTAAGAGATTAAGAGGCAAAAGGAGATTCCACTCATCTTGGAAAGTGTGCATTCAATGTGTAGACAAAAAGTCTTTTTCTTTTTATTTTCATTTTATTATTTATTTATTATTTTTAGCAAAGTGGTTTCCATTATTTAATTTAAAAGATTTTTTATTTATTTAAAAGAGATTTGTTCTTTTAATTAAATGTGGCTTAGGATAAAGTGATTTTATTATTTAATTAAAAGATTTTTTTTATTTAATTAAAAGGGAGCATGTTCTCTTAATTAAATAAAACTTAGGATAAAATGATCAAACCTTAGGAAATGTTGAAATATTTGAATTAATTACGATTTGATCAAGGAAATTGATTTGAATTGAAAATATTGCAAAGCATTGATTCAGGAAATGATAAATTGATGAATTGGGGCCCAAAGTCTAGGTGACCATTTTAGGGTGTTGAAATGTTGAAATGTAGCCACCTCATTTGTAAAATATGATTCCTCCTGTAGCAATTTAAAATTATGTAGAAGTGTAATAGGTTGAAAGGTTTCACGAGAAAAGGTCATGTTCCTTCAACAACCAGTCTTCATCATCTTCTTTAATTCAACTAAAAGGTCCCATATTTAATATGTATGCCCCCTCTATAGTCTCCTTAATCAATCTTCACCTCTACATAACTTCAGTTGGAAAGTTTCACACCTTTAGGGTATGTGTGTCCCTTCTACAACCTACTTGGTCTTCATACCCATATTTGCACATGAAGCAAAGAGCATTAGAAAAAAACATGAATTTATTTTCTCTTTCTCCTCTTCATACTTGCATCTTTTAATGCCTTATCTACATAAGCTTATTTTAGCACATAAAGTACTGTAGAGATGTTTAGGAAAAGTTCCATTGCTTAGTTCTTCTTGAAATGACCCTTCTTATTTTATCTTTTCAGGTCTAATCAAAACTAGAGATGCAGACCCATATCTTCATCAAATCTCAACTAATCGGCCTCCAATTCAGGAAATGGAGGCTTTACCTCTCCCTCTTTGTTATTTTCTATTTTACAATGTGTTTATTCAAATAATGTTTTAGAAGCTACCACAGTTTGTGTGGATTTGAATGCATTGTATTAAATATGTATTATTGAAATTTGAATATCATTGTACCTTTGTAAAATAGTTTTGAATAATATGGCAATCAAATGCACTGCTTTTGTACTTGTAAATTAGTTTTGAATAACAATGATCAAAATTTAATATTTCTGCATTTGTACTTTGGAATTTCCTTCCCGCACTCAAATAATTCTAAAATATTCATGAGAAGAAATTCAAAACACATAAGTCAATGTATAATCAAGTTCATAATTAAACAATTTAGTGTGAAAACTAAATTGGTAACAACAGTCATGTGAAGGGGATCATAACTTTGTGAAAAAAACATTCAGCTCCTATTGAGCTTCACCCTTTTTCTTCTCAAGATCTTGCATAAAATGAGAAACATTACAAAAAATCTTTAGTGTCTTACCTCCTTTAAGTAATCATTCCTTGATTTGGTTCATAGCCAGTGTAAGAGTGTTCTTATCTTGGTTAGTAGACTGTGTCAATTTCTCTGATCTCTTCTTTCCATAGATCTCCTCTACTCTTTCAATTGTAGCATCTTCCATATTTTTAATCTCCTCACTAGTTGTAGGAATTAATTGTCCTAGATTCTCAATAAGAGTAGCCTTCTCATCATACACCACATCTAGCACTAGATCAACAAAAATGTCTCTGGATTTCACTATGATTTTTCCCTCTTGCTTCATCTTTTCCTTCTTGTCTTTGGACTTGATCACCATTGCAAAATTTATCATGTCCTCAGGGCTCATTATGCTTAAGTCTATTTTCCCCTTGACTGACAAGTCATCCTCATCAACACTCAACTTTTTTAGTGAGGAAGGTATTGCATTTTTCATTCTTTATTTGTAATTACTTCCTCTGGTTTCATTTGCACATCATTCTCTTATGCTCCTTTTCTTCTTGATCTTCCTGTTGATAATCTATAGCAACATTATCTTGTGCATCATCAGTCATAGCTTGATCGGTAACCAAGTTTATTGGTTCATATTATTTATGTTCATCCCCTATTTTTTGTTGTTCTTGTGCATCTATGGGCTCATCATTTATTTCCATAGTAGGAATGTCATCAATAATCTCCATCTCATCTCTGAGTTCCTCAAGTGTGACCTTCACACTGTCAATAGTAAAACCCTCATCTATTTGAGTAACCACTGAATCATTTTAATGTTCTTTAATTGATTTATCTTCATGCTCTTCATCCATTTTATCTTGAATCATACCAAAATGTTTCATCATAATACATTTAGTTTCATCTTGTACATGAAGTGATCCATCACATAGTAATCTTGTGAGTCTCTTCTTTGTCTTGAACAAAGGTCTTGTCTCTGCAAGTGCCTTTTTCACTTCATGTAGAGACATCTCTGATTGTAATTTCATTAAAACATACTCTATTGATTCCTTATCATGTTTAATGGTGGCATGCCATCTGGCATCGATTTTTTTATACAAGGAAGAGGGTTTATGTCCTTGCAACTCCATCAATGTTAAACTAAACTTGTTCATAGTGTAAACTACAATATCTTGAATTAATTCTTGATCCTCTTTCCCAAATTTATCATTATACTTTCTCACTCCAACAAGTATACACCACTTTCTTACTTCATTGATAATCTTGTCAATAGAAACAAACAATTTGAAATCCAAATCAGGCTTAGTTTTCTTAGTTGTGGGGGAACCTACCACCTTAGATATCTTACCTCTATATTTTAGCTCTTTCTTCTCCTTGTCTAATTCAATCTCTTCAATTTCATCATTAGTGGAAGCTTTGTCTCTTTTTTCTTTCTCCTTTCTTTTTCCTATGACAACAAGAGGTTTAGCCACTTCTTTCACTTGTGCAATAGGCTTAGTAGCATTGGTTTCTCTCTTGGTATGAGTTCCCATCAAACCTATTACTTTTTCTTCTTTCTCCTTTTTTAATGTAGCACTTTTGGTTTTCCTACTAGTTGGATAACTATCAGTGGCACCTTCTACTTCAACATCATCATCCTTATCAACACCCAATGTTCCAGCTTGTTCTTTAACATGCTTAGCTCTAGCTTTCTCAATTTATTCCTTTGTAAAAATTCTTTGAAAAATTGTTCTACATTTTTTCTCACCTTCTTCTCGATGATCAATTTCAATAGTTCATTGTGTACTTCAAGTGACTTTTCTTGAAATATCCCAAACCTTGGATTATTGGGATCTACTGGTTGAGCTAATAAGTTTTCTGGATATATTGTCAAGATATCTCCTTCTACTTCACATCCCATAGGCATCACCCATGATGTCCACCACTCAACTTATTCCATCAGATAAGTATCAATATCAACCAAAAAAAAGAAAATGGTATCCTTGTATTTTTCTACAATCTCTGAAGGTACCCTTTCTTTCTCATGCATGTTCTTCTTAAATTCCTTGGAATAACTCCAAATTTTTCTAGTAAATTCACTTCTCAAGTTATGTTCATGTTGTTTATCTAAGTAGAAACATGGATACCTATTATCCATGCTACATTACCGATATCAGGGAACATGTTCTGAAAATAGAATACTAGGCACATGATCACCTGACCATACTTGAATTACATCTCTTATCCTTCTTGATATTTTCTAGATTCAACATAATCTATTCTCTTATCGCATCAGCTAGATCATAGTCAGTGTTCTCTTTGATCATTTTATATGTTGTATGAATAGCACCACCGGGTATGCTATTCAACTATCTGGAGTGATAGACCTTATAGCTAATAACCATTGATGCATATTTCACCTCTTCATATGTGATGTCATTTGCAGTCATTGTATAACTAGCCCACTTGTATTTAATTAGACTAATTACTTCTTCTTAGGTATGGTACAAAGAATAGGTACTTCACCGATTGACCCAAAAGTTCATTACCGATGATTAAAACATCATGCAATCTAACAAAACCTTACAATATTCTCCAAAAAAATTTATTGCATCTTAAAATGCTGATGTATCTTATCACACAAATAGAGAGGGGGTCCAAAGATATATGCAATAGTAGTATCTCCCCCTATGTCAAAGGTGTCTTAGTTTGATGAAGAACCATCCACATGAAATGGAGATGCAGACCCCTCTAAGGGATTTCTATCTCCCTTCTTCTTCCAAGTCTTGTTCATCTCTTTCTTGGTCTCTTCTATATTCACAATTTGTTTTCCCTTTTGATTTTATGACTGGTTTATTGGTTGGTTCCTTGACCTATAGTCCCTTACTAAATGTACAATCTTATGAAAATGAAAACATGCCATACCAACTAACCTCCATGGTCCAACATTACCTCTTCCAGTCCTCATTCTTCAATTTATAGCCACGTGTCCATAATTGCCACAAATTAGGCATGTGACATTGAATTGATTTTCCCTTTGGTAAGGGATTTCCCGATTCACAAGTGACCTTATATTATTCACTCTTGACTTGCATTCATCAACTTTGTGGCCATATTTGTTGCATTTATAACAATATCCATCAAAGACACTATATATACTGCTAGATATGGATCTCTAATCATATGCAATGTGTCCATACTTATTATAATTATAGAAATACCCATCAAAAGTGCTAGATATATTAACTGACCTGCTTCTACAAACATTTATAGTATGAACCACTTTATGATAATTAAAACATATAGGCTTGTAAGATTTCTTACTAGAAGTCCTTTTTGTTACCTTCAGTGGAGACTTTCATTCTTTCTTGATCTCCTTAGTTTTAGAAGATTCACTAACTTCAAAAGTAGTCTGACTAGTAAATCCTAGAACAGTTGTTTCCTTGCTACTTCTTTGTCTTCTCAACTACTCATCAAGTTTTGTAGAGCTTTGATTATATTTATTTAGCATATCATTTACATTCTTCATTTCTCATTTCTAGGACTATCATTCTCTTTTCCCAAAGTCTCATTTCTCATCATCAGATTGTTGAGATCCCCTTTTAGATATTATAGTTCCTCTCTAGTCTCATGAAGATATGCATGCAAGGTACCTACCTCTTTCTCTAACTTGAAAAGTTCATGCTCCTTGTCCTTCAAGGCTTGATCCTTATCTTTTAGGGAATCTTTAACAATCTTCCTTCCTTCCATCTCCTGACCTTTCTTGATAGCTAATGGTTCTAACTCACTCTTGATATTATTTTTGTCCTTGTGTAGTTATTCATTCTCTTAAGACAAGGCTTCTATGGTTGCTTTAGATTCCTCATATCCACTCTATTCAGTCAGTTTTTCAATGTGGTCTTGAGTCTTGTTGAGTTGTTCAACAAGATCTTTTTACTTGGCCAAAGAATGCTTCAATTGATCTTTCAGTCCATTGATAACCCTTTAGCTTCCTCAAGTTGTCTTTTGTATCTCAAATCCTTCATACTTGCCTTTAATGATCTACCCAAGCTATTAGGCTTATTCAAAGGAACAAGGCTCTGATACCAATTGTTAGTCTAATAAGGCACTGAGAGGAGGGGGGCAAGTTATTACAATCACAAATTTGATGCTTTTAACAATTATCTTCCACAATAAATAAAATGTAAATAGTATTATGTGAATAAATCATAATAAGTAAAACATCCACACACAGAACACTTGACAAAATTTTTTTCCCATGGAAACCCTTGTTAGAGGGAGAGAACTACGTGTGGGAATGATTTCCAAAAATTTCACTATTGCACTTGGAAAATCTGCCCTGTTAGGATAAATTACAACAACCCTTATGAGGTTATACCCAGTTAATAGTATCAGTAGCCTGGTTAAGAACTAAAATAGTCCTATTAAAGACTACCTTGTCAATGGACTTAAAAATCCTTTTGAGAGTTCACCTTGTTAGAGGGTTTACACTTAAGATCTTGTTAAAGATCCTAATCACCTTATTAGGAGTGACCCTGTTAAAGGATTTAGCTTTCTAATCTATTAGAATCAACAAGTGAAGAATGACATGATATTTTCACTTAATGCATGACAGATCCAATTTGTTCTAGATCAATTGCACTACTCCAAGAACTTTAATGCCTATGTACTATCTTCAATAATCTTCATCTATTGCCACATACCATCGCAACATCATCCAACTCCTTCCTTAGGGATTTTCATAACCATTTATATACTTGTTCTAGGTTAGAGTTAGAACCCTAAAATATTTTACAAATCATCCCTCAAATCCAACTTGAACATATGAGTGAGTGCGCCAAAATCAAAATTCAACATCCTTGATGTTGACTCAAAACATTAAATTTTGAAAACATGTCACCAACCACTTATCTTTGACCACAACACCAATCTAACCAACTATTGTGTACTAGAATTTGTACCTTCATAGGGTTAGTATAATCAATAACTCAAATAACAATTAAATTACCACAAATAGCAAATCTAATTAAGCAAAGAATTGATGATTAAGCACTCTATGGATCTCTAGCTAGGGATGCTAATGATAAAGCTCTCAACAAGCCTCCATTAGTGACAGTCCTAGAATGAGAATGATATGATAAACAAAGCTAGATGTTCAATTCCAAATGAAATTATTTAATTAGCTCCTAAATTTTCCTTTCTAGCTCTAATTTGCAAGAGGTTTGATGCTATTCTTAGATTTGTGGATGATTTATGAGTGAATTATGCCTTGCTTTTATATATTTTGGCAAGGGTAGGGGGTGTAGTTGAGTTGATCAAGGTTAGGTGAGAGTTGAGTCCATGGTTCCACCTTTGGAGACAATTTATATATTTTTTCCTCAAAGCTTGGGACAAGAGGACAAAATGAGTGGACAAGATGCTCTTTCCAAATGAGTGATTGAGATTCAATTTAGGCTTGATCCATGTGAGCTTGGTCCTTAAATCCTATTGGTTGATGATTTTTCCTCCCATTTTATGGTTGAGAGAAAATAGGATTTAATCAATTGAATTTAATTAATATCTTTAGCCATGTGTACCACTTGAATGGGTTGATTTGATTTAAATGAACTATGTAATTAATTAGATTGATTTATTTGATTTAAATTGAATTTATGGATTTTGATTTTTTAATTAAATTTGATTTATGGATTGATTACAATTTAGCTTGATTTGATTTAATTGCTTTGATTTTTTCCTTAGTTTCTCACTTGATTGATCTTGTCCAATTTTAGGTGATTACAAATGCCCCTCTTTGAGTTGACATGTGAAGTGTATCAATTCAAAGAATGCCCTGATCATTTCTGATGCAAAGTCCTGATTAAATTGATGCTTGATATTGATGTTGATGAAAATGAAAATACTGATGAAGTTCTGATTGGAGTTTCTGATGTTTTTTTTTTGATGATGGTTCATTGATATGATGCCTGCTTTTCTATTTTGATGCCCCACTTGATTGTTAGCAAAAATTTTTATGTTAAAAGATTATGTCTCTAATTTGAAATGATGATGTGATTGTATTCCCCCTTGAGAAATGAATCAAAATGATTTTGGATGATTTGGTTGAGAATGGAAAATTTTGATTTGTTTCCCAATATACAAATTTGGAAATACCTCGATCATGAGAGGATTTGATGAGAAAATATTTGATTGATAAGATGTTGATGCTCCAGATAAATTGATGATGGTTTGGTATCATTTGATGTCAGTTAGAATCACTTGGTTGATGTTGATATCAATCTGATAGAATAAGTTGATTGATATTTCGCTCTCAAGATCTAGAGAGACAAAACAATGATTTTCCTTCCTCACGATATAGAGTTAGGAGATTTGATGTGCTCAAGATGAGAAAATGGAGGAGAGGCTAACTTTATTGACATTAGATGATCAATTGGATGATTTGACTAATTGATATTTTATTTGATATAATTAGATAGATGTTTTGATGATGCGGGGTTGATTGGATGTTCTCATGATGCAAAGTAGGGATTGATAGAAGAGAAGGTGATGAACAAGATTAGGTTGTGCCTAGTTGATCAACATGATTGGTTATTGATGATGTCCTTGATGAAGAATGAATCATTTTGATGATATATCTTGATGACATTGATGTACCTTTGATGATCAGATTGAACATGATTTTTGATGATGGATACTTTAGACATTGATGATGTTAGTCAAGACTTTGATTATATATTGATGAAGATTTGATGATGTAGATTTCAATAGATTTGATGATGTACCATTGATGATATCATTGATCATTTGATGTATCTTGATTTGGTCTTTTGATGATGATAACTCTACCCCCTTTAGCTTTCCTTACATATATTGAGAAAAAGGATCCACCCATGCAAACTAACATGCAATTAATCTATATGGATGCAACTAGCTATCACTATTCAAAATTTGGATAATTATTTTCATCATCGAGCTTTTGGAACATGAAATTGGTATAACCCTAACTGGTTTAACCATGATGATATGAATACCTCTTTCCTCAAATTTTAATAATTTCAACTAAACAGACAAAGAATTGATCCCTTTCATATACAAATGTCCTTGATGATTCTTTGATGATCATGTCATTAGACAGATTCACATACTACTATGAATCAACTTGACAAGTACTTAAGAAGAAATCATGAAAATATCATGTCTTCATTATTGCTCATCTAGTGAACCATCATCGATTTGCTAAAAAGACATGATTTCACCAATCAAGTAATCACTTTGAACATTTTTGCTTTTTTTTGTAGATCCATATTTCAAAAACTTCATCCACTTTGATCCTTAGTTATGTTTAAGCCTTTTAGATTTTGAACTTATTTGTTGTTTGAAGATTTTTTTATCTGATTAAACTTTTTAGATTTAGATTTGATTTGTCAAATGTTTTTGTTTAGATCAAGTATTGGGATGTTTGAAATGTAATATTAATCAATAAGTTCAAGTGTAGCAATTTTTCAATTTTGATGAAATGATTTTGAGCCAACTTGTGTCTATTTTGATAAGCTCATTGAATTTGGATTGGTGCCCTGGTTTGATTTAGCAAAGATCATGCTTTGTTGGGAAATGCAACTTTTGAGTGTTTACTTAAGATTTGCAATTTTTGGATTTTTAGATTTTTTTTTTTGCTTTTTAAAATATTTTTGGATTTTTAGAGATTTTTGATATTTTTGAATTTTAGAGATTTTTTATGTTTTTTGGATTTTAGATATTTTGTATTTTTTTTTGGATTATTTGAGGAACATTTTTACTTTTTTTAAAATTTTTTTTAGAGATTACTAGTTCTCAAACAAGGTCACAATGAATTTGTCCCTAATGTCTAGCAAGGTATAGGACATGAAAGATGGATTTGCAAACTGACGATTCACCAATGAATAGGAAATGATAGATGAAGCAAGTGTGTTACCCATAGGATCATCTCCTCAAGATGATCTAACCTAGGGAAAAATAATATCTCAATATAGGCCAATGATATGGTGTTGAATAGCATATGGAATAATGACCTGGTGTCATGAAAATGGTCCAAAGGAGTGGACATATAAAGAGACTTTTTCTAACATTATTTTCCATTTCTTGTATTCTTCATTTGGATTAAGATCAAGGGATCAATGTGGATAGGATCACATAATCATGATAAAGGAGTGGTAAAGGCTATGAGTGAATGGTTTGGGATTATGGGAAGGATTCTTAGGAATAATGAAGGTGGCTTTAGGATAAGAAAGATCATGATAAGGTAGCGTGAACCCAACAAGTGAATAGGCTAATGGATAGGATAACTCATGTCAAGATACTTAATTCTCATGGATATGTTCAACCTTGTCAAGATCAAAGGTGAAAGATGTAATACAAATGTAAGTGAGATCAATGGTAGAAATATGGAGGATATGATGGATGAAACTTGCCCCCAAGTGTAGAGTGAAAGAGAGGAATTATGCATGATGCATGTTTGCTAGGTTTTCATCATGGTACTTGTCTGAGATGCCACTAGAAGTGGTTTTCACCATATGATAGATTTATTTTTTTTTTCTTTTCTTTTTGAATTTTGGAGGGACTCAAGCCTCATGCTCTTTGGATACTCCTTGAAAGGTATGATATGATAGGCGAAGGCTGCTAAAAGGTATACTTAAAGATGTTGATAGGGTGATGGAAATGTGATATGATGGATAAGGTAGAGGGTGGCTAAAGCTTTATGAAATGGATTGGATAATGAAAATGGAAGGATAATGAATGAGAGGATAATAAGTCTTTCTATGTGTGGGCATGAAAAAGGGAATGGAAGGATAATGAATAGAAGGATAAGAAGTATTATCAAGATCAACATCAATACACACCTTGAAGGGTAGTGGAATGATGGAGGAAAAATGGGTGAGATAGCTTGAGACTTTGATGTAAGAGAGGATATGTATCTTGGGACACAAGGACTCAAAATGGATGGATAAGATGGAATGTGTTTGGGAGAATGTGGAGTGGAATCTTTTGGAAGCTTGAATGTCAACTTTGATTTCTCTTTTGTGTGTAAGTCCTTCAAAAGTGACTTGGGAATCCACACTTTCTTTGATTTTTCTTTCCTTTTGGATTCTTTAGAATGTATTTCTTCAATTAGGGATTTAGGAATCCACATTTTCTTTGATTTTTCTTTTTGCTTGATGGCTCTTTGTGGTCTCTTGAATATTTCTTTTTTCCTTGCCTTCACATGTCAATTAGATGGGACATGGTGCTCTTCATATTGTATGGGTGGAAATAGTATTCATTTTAAAATTTATGAGGGAAATATGAGATCTAATTCTAAATCCAAATTCCCAAAGGAGAGATCCAAATTGATCAACCAAAAGGTCAATACACAAAAGAATCAATCTATGGAGAATATGAATAAAGGAGAAAACCTTATATTTCCCTATGGATAATATATACTTAAAATATGAAATAATTTAAAGGCAAGTGCTAACCTCAAAATAGGGCAGATCTAGAAAATGCTAATTTTTGATGTTTGTGTGCAGTTTCGAGCAATTTTGCAACCTGTTTCGGACTGGAAATGCTGAGATGGAGAAAAACCCAAAATTTTTTATCTCTTTGACAGCAAGTAGTCTTTGACCCTAATAAAAGGTCAAATACTACTTTAATATTTTGAAGGTCATCTTTGACTTTGTTCACAGATCTTAGAAGTTCACCAAAAAGGGTATCCAAATCCAAGCTTAGATCTGCAGTTCCGCACCTGTACCTACAAGAAAAAGAGGGTTTTTGTTGTTTGTATGGGGGGTTTGCCTTGGTCAAACCCCAATTTAGGAATTAACCTTTAAATTGAATTGAAATTGTAATGTTCATAAACAAAGTAAATGAAACAATTCACCTTGCTTATGTTGGAGTCCTTGTAGAGGATTCGAATCCTCAAATCCACAAGTAGGGATGCTCCAATGAATGCTTGAACACTTGAATGCTAGGCTTGAAGATGAATGAATGCTTTCTTTTTTTCCTTCTCCTTCTTGCTTACTTTCACTTGAGAGCTTGATTACAAAAGTGATGTGAATAATGGATGAGGAAATGAGAGAGGAAGGCTTCCTTTTATAGCGATCTAGGGCACAAACCTCTAGAGAAGGCCGACATTGGGGAATTAAATCCCAATTAAACTTAACCCCTGGAAATGGACCCATATTTAATGCAATTTTAGGATTTACCATTTTGAAACCTGAAATGGTTGACTTGGAAGCAGGAAAACAAATATTTCTAAAACCCGACATCTGAAAGTCATAGGAATTTGAAATTTGAAATCTGGGTCACGAATGAGGTAGACCCCACCCTAGGTTATGGTTGAGGTCATCCCTAACCTAGGTCAGGGTCGAGGTTATCTTTGAATCTCAAGGTCATCTTTGACCTTGAGGTCAAAAACCTTAGGACCTCAATCCAGAGTGTTCAAAAATGTAGAAATAAAGTGGAAAATAGGTGCAGAGAGAAGCAGAACGAGGGGAGAAAGCTAGATACATGCAAAGACTTGATAAAGGCACTTAACATGACCCCAGACCACTTAATTAGAGGGATAAACACTCTTATCATGGAATTTCTTCCATTTTAAGATGATACATTAAGCCCCTACTTTAGCAAGAGTATGGACTCGATGCAAACTCTTGGTAAAGGAGAAAAAAAAATGAAAAGATAATCTTATCATAAGAAAAGGGACAAAGAGAAACCTCAAGCCCCTAGGGAATCAAGTCTTCATCGAATCCAAGATCACAATAAGAGAGACATCTCTAGAGAGAGAGAGAGAGGGTGTGATTATCTCACCCAATGAGAACTTATGTCCCATTGTGAACCACACAAGAAAATGGCACAACTGGAAAGATGGAATTGAACCACCTAGTGAATGTGGCTACTCACTAGTCAACTCATCAAGGATTTACCCTTAGGAATATTCTATTCCATAAGAATAAAACCAAAAGCAAAAGAGATCTAGTCTTAAGGATACCTTTGACCTTAAGGGATAAAAAATATATATATTTGAAACTAGATGGATCAAGAGATCCTAAAATATAAATCCATGCTTTAAGGATTAGTTACTAATCCAAAAAGGGAGGAAAGTTATCTTGAAAAATAATATATGAGCATCAAAAAGTGCATGTGTGCAACAGGTGAGCAGAGCATATGACCCCATGTTAAAGTCATTGCTAACACTTTAACAAGAGCAATGGCTTTAACAGAAACATAAACAACTCCACTGATTATGTTTCCACATCGAGATGCCCCCAGATGAAGACAAATCAAGGGAAATATCATAGAAACATACAGAGAACATAGAAGGGATCTACCTACCATGGGGTCAGTATGATCATAAGATAATGTATATATGATATTATTGCAAATGAATTAACATCATTCCCCAAAGAGAGTAGAACTACAATCACAGAGGAAAGATCACATAAGATATATGAAGAAGAATATTTTCAGACCATGACATGGAGACCAAAAAGAATTAGTACTACCATGTCTCGAATCCAAGAAAATTACACAAGGAAACATCTACGAATAATAGCACATTTATGACATAACATGAAACAACATATAGAAGAATAGAGGTACATATAGAGGAATTGTACAATAGGTTTGATTTCATTATCACCTTGCATTAACTGAGTAACAAGGGTTGTATAAAAGAATCTAACAACATTTAGCAAACACATCACGGGAGAAGCATAGTACAACATGAATACACACAACAAAGCTACCATAAAGGAAAAGATGATCAAGAGTGCCACCTACTCTCTCCATCTCATTGTATATCATTTAGGGAAGGTGGGTAACTCGCAAGAGGGACTATATCCAACATAGTAGGAATGATAGTTAGGTCCAAACAAGTATCCTCTTGAGAATCACAATGTTCGACACAAGGTGTAAGAGTTAATTGTGATGAAAGCATATTAGGTAAATCAATGTCAATGTCAATAGTCTCATATTCATCATTAACATCATTAGTATCATCAAGAGTATCTTCTTCATCCAAATTAATCAAAATAGGATCTAAGATACGAATGAAATCATCATAATCATTCATCTTAACATCATTATTAGTAACAACATCATGCATAGTCTTATTCGAAGAAGGTAGAGATTTTTGAAGAACAAAATTTTATGAGCTTTAGCATGAGCATGATGCTTCTTATGAAGTTAATTAGTAGATCGATCATGTTTTGATTTACTTGAAATAGGTTGAGAACTAGGAGGAAAAATCGCATTATCCTTCATAGGTTCTTTAGGAAGATCAATAGGATTATTAGCTATAGGAGTAACTTGATTAACAAAACTAGAACCCATAGTTAAAGGAGGTATAGAATGTGTAGGCAAAAGACCATGATTAAGATCCATAGGAGGTATGCTTAATTAGAGAATCTTATGATGTTTATAAGCTTGATATGAACATAAAAGATTATCAGGTCGAGGAGGACATGAATTAGGTAATGAAGGCCAAAATAAATCAAGAGCATCACAGTCTCTAGGCCTAGAAAGTTGATAAAAACTATGATTAACTATCTTCACTTCTTCATCATGAAAAAATTTAAGACATTTATGGATAGGTGAAGCAATAGCATGCATGACATTTAACCATAGAAAACCTAGCTTAACTTGAAATTGATCAGAAGTAGGAACAACAACAAAGGTAGTGCTCACAATTTTTCCACAAAGTTCAACCGGTAAGGTAATAGAACCAAATGATGGATAAAGAAAACCATTGCAAGTTTGAATCCACACATCTGATGTATCATAAGAATCATGTTGTAAGCTTTTTATAAAAAGATTTCTTCAGTAATAACATTGAGTAAGGATGTAGGATCAACAAGACAACCACAAGTAGGTTTCTGAGAAATCCTAGTATATATTTAAAGGGGACCATCAAGAGCTTTAATAGTCTCAGAGTCATCAAAGGTAATCAAAAGTTCTCGAGTTCTTTTATTCTTAGGTTGTTATCGAGGTTTAGGTTGAGTTTTCAATTTAGGCTTAGGTTTTGGTTGAGGCTAAGATTGAACTTGAGGTTAAATTTGAGGTTGAGGTTGAGGTTGAGGTGGAGATAAAGATTGACCAACATGCTCCACTTGATTAAAAACATGATTGAGATCATCCATCTTTGAATCATACACAATTTCCATAGTAGATGGTTGAGAAATGGTATTAGTATCATGCGTAGGTAAAGGATTCATATAGATTTGAAGGTTTTGATTAGGAGGAGAGACATATTTGTTCCCACTACCATCAAGATTATCAATAGATAAAGCATTAGAATCAATTAAGTCTTGAACCTTATGTTTTAAAGAATAACACTTCTCAGTATCATGACCATTATGATGATGATATTGACAAAAAGCTTTAGGATCAAAATATTTAGATGCAATTGTAGTAGGTAAAAGAGGCTGAATAGGAGGTAAAGTAATCATATTAGTAGTTAACAAACTATTCATGACAAAATGCAAAGATTCAGAAAGAGGAGTAAATGTACAATTTAATCAAAAAGTAGTGGATGTAAAAGTGGAATTGTGAGCTGCAACAACTTGATCAACAACTACATTCACTTGTTTGTTTATCTTGACATAGTTGTTGAATTTTTGAAATTTGTTTGGATTAGGAGAAACATCACTTTTATCAACTAGAACAAGAGCCATTGGAGTTGTGCTCTCAAATTGACTCACTTGTAATTGATAATGATGAAATGCTACACAAAGTTGTTGAAAAGAGGTAAATTCAGTAAGCAGAATCTTATCTCTAATATCCTTTTGTAAATTTGAAATAAAAATACATTGAATATCAATATCAGGAACATGATAGGAAATTTGAGCATACAAATGCTTAAATCTACCAATAAATTCAGTTAATTTTTCCTTAGCAATTTTTTTACAATGCATCAAATCAGTCAAAGACACTTGCAGGCCAATATTATTTTGAAATTGTTGAATAAAAGCATTGGAAAGTTATGGAAAGGAATCAATATAATAAGGAGGCAAGGAACAATACCATTGTAAGGCCTTGTCACTGAAGGTTCTAGCAAACAGTTTGGCTAAAATCCTATGGTCATGAGCATAATCACTACAAAGGATTTGAAATGTTTTAACATGATGAACAGGGTCTCCTTTATTGTTGTAATTCTCAAGATGAGGTATATCAACTTGCTAAGGAACAGGAGTATGAATAATGTCTCAGGACAAAGGAATTCCCATGTCACATGTAGGAACACTAAACTTGTTTTGAGTTAGGGAAGCAAGTTGTTGTAAGGATGACATAGTTTGAGCCAAACTGATGATTATTGAATCATTATATGAAATAGAAGGAATAACAACATTAGAAACACTAGGTATAGTGTAAGAAGCTGCATAAATAGAAGACACAACTGGAGTAACACTAGGATCTATAGTTGGAAGTAGATTGGAATAAGTAAAAGGAACATTATGATATGAAGGTTGTGATGTAGGAAGGGACACACGAGGAACACTCATAGGAACAAAGGGAACCATCATAGTCACCAAAGAAGGAGTATAGGTAGGAATACTAGGTAAAGGATTAGAAGAGGGTTCTACACTAGTGAGAGGAGGAATCAACCCTAAATCTTGAGCTTCTTGAGCTAGAGGTTTAATATTTGAATGCACGAGGTGAGTAATACCATGCAAGAGGTTAACACCTTGATCACTATCATGAAGAAATTTCTTAAGAGCCTCTATAGCTTGAATAGAATCTTGATTATGGTTCTCTTGAATAAGCCAATTACTCATTTTATCAAGTTCAGTTGAAAGTTTTTGGACTTGTTCAAGAGGAACTCTTAAAGTGTCATCCTCATCATGAGATGAGTGAGAAGAGTTTTTCTCCATAATAGGATTGGAATCATGAAGAATCAAATTATCATCCGGGATCCTAAGGAAAGGAGAGGAAGATTTAGGATCAAAGGCACCCATGAGTCTATGACTTCTTCTAGCCGGAATGTTATAAATAGGACTAGTAGTAGTAAAGTTCATAAACCAATGCAATGCAAATGAACTAAACTAAGAACACATAAAGCATGAATATTTTTGTATTTTTGAAATCTAATTAGCATGCAAGATTTAACCTAAAAGAGAAATCTAATACCAACAAGATAAAATGAAATATAACACCACAAAACACAATAAGGCATCTAATTCCACAAAAGAAAGGAGAGTAAGTATGTTGGGTTCACCAAAATGAATAGAATGGTGAACACACACAATAAGACAAAGGGAAATCTAACACCAAAAAGAAAGAGAGTATGCTTGTCGAGTTCACCAAAATGAATAGGTGGAAATAGTATTCACCCTAAAATGTATGAGGGAATATGAGATCTAATTCTAAATCCAAATTCCCAAAGGAGAGATCCTAATTGATCAACCAAAAGGTCAATACAAAAAATAATCAATCTATGGAGAATATGAATAAAGGAGAAAACCTTATATTTCCCTATGGATAATATTTACTTAAAATCTGAAATAATTGAAAGGCAAGTACTAACCTCAAAATAGGGCAGATCTGGAAAATGCTAATTTCTGATGTCTGTGTGCAGTTTCGGGCAATTCTGCAACTTGTTTTAGACTGGAAATGCTGAGACAGAGAAAACCCAAAATTTTTTTATCTCTCTGACAACAGGTAGTCTTTGACCCTGATAAAAGGTCAAAGACTACTTTAATATTTTGAAGGTCATCTTTGACTTTGTTCGCAGATCTCAGAGGTTCGCCGAAAAGGGTATCCAAATCCAAGCTTAGATTCATAGTTCCACACTTGTACCTGCAAGAAAAAGAGGGTTTTTGTTGTTTGTATGGGGGGTTTGCCTTGGTCAAACCCCAATTTAGGAATTAACCTTGAAATTGAATTGAAATTGTAATGTGCATAAACAAAGTAAATGAAACACTTCACCTTGCTTAAGTATGAAGTCCTTATAGAGGATTCAAATCCTCAAATCCACAATTAGGGATGCTCCAATGGATGTAGAATGAATGTAGGATATCTCAAATCAATGACATTTGATCTTCAACACCAATCTTGAATGGATCTTTGCATATGAGGAAGCTTGGATGAATGTGGATGGAGAAATCTTCAAGGGGGCTCCAAAGAGATTGAATCCTTCAATGGCTAACAATGGATCTCCTTGATGAATACTTGAATGCTTGAACACTTGAATTCTTGGCTTGAAGATGAATGAATTATTGCTTTCTTTCCTTCTCCTACTTGCTTACTTTCACTTGAGAGCTTGATTACAAAAGTGATGTGAATAATGGATGAGAAAATGAGAGAGGACGACTTCCTTTTATAGTGATCTAGGGCACAAACCTCTAGAGAAGGCTGACATTGGGGAATTAAATCCCAATTAACCTTAACCCCTAGAAATGGACCCATATTAAATGAAATTTAAGGATTTACCATTCTGAAACCTGAAATGGCCGACTCGAAAGTGGGAAAATAAATATTTCTAAAACCCGACATCTGGAAGTCACGGGAATCTAAAATTTGAAATCTAGGTCAAGGACAAGGTAGACCCCTCCCTAGGTCAAGGTTAAGGTCATCCCTGACCTAGGATAGGGTTGAGGTCTTCTTTGACCCTCAAGGTCATCTTTGACCTTGAGGTCAAAAACCTCAGGACCTCAATCCAGAGTGTCCAGAAATGCAAAAATAAAGTGGAAAACAGGTGTAGAGAGAAGTAGAATGGGGGGAGAAAGCCAGATACATGCAAAGACCTAATCAAGGCACTTAACATGACCCCATACAACTTACTCGGAGGGTTAAATTCTCTTATCATGTAAGTGCTTCCATTTTAAGATGATACACATACATAAGTGGATTCTTGGTTTTCTGATTTTTATGTTGCACATTCAAATTTCTTCCAAAGGACTTGGGATTGGTGGATGAATAAGGTTGATATGGATGGTTCATATAGATGGTATAATATGGAGGATTGACATGGATGAGTGGTTGGTTTCTCAAGTATGTATGTCTTTGTTCATCTTGATACATGGTAAGGTAAGGGGATGGTGGGATAGGGATGGTAGGAAAGGTTGATGGAGGGATGTAAGGGCCCAAAATGGATTTGGAGGATGTATAAGGTTTCAAGTTTGGGATATAGGGACCAAGGATGGATTTGGAGGGTGTATAAGGAATATTATTATACACAAATGGAGGTAAATGGGATGTGGGAGGGATATCAACATCTTTATTTTGAGTTTCATGGCCAAGGATTTTGTCTTTTGGATTTATATTTGTACCAATAGGCTTATATGTAGCTTTGATAGGAGTGACTTTGATAGGAGCAGTTGAAGCTTAAGGAGATTTATTCTTATGCAAAGAATTAGGAATAATGGGAGAAATTTGAGGTAGATATGGAGGCTTATGAAAAGTGGATGTTAGGGTACTTTGATCTTGACAAGGATCTTTTGATAGCCTAGGAAAAATACTTTTCTTTTGATTTTCGATAAGTTCATTAGAGATGGAAAGTATATCTTGATCTTGCTTAGGACATGGGTAGGATATAAGAGGTGAAGGAATATGGGGTATTTGAGATGGAAGTATATCTTCTTGAAAGAAATGGAAGGGTATGAAGGGCTCATCATGGGACTCTTGGGATATGGACTTTGGTTAACTATAGGATAAGAAGGGATATTATCTTGATCTTGATCCTTAATAATACTTGTTTCTTTGCACTTTTGATTAGTCTCTTGACATGGAGCCACTTCTAAGGACAATGTAGGATTTTGGATGTTCACATGGGATTCTTGAATGGCTAATGAAGATTCATTTGAAATAGGAATTGTAGGATTTGAGCAATACAAATCCACAAAATCCAAAGATCACCTGCATACAAAAACCTGTTACAAGGAAGTAGAGACAAGAAGAGGGCAAGGGTTTGACTCAAAAATATGAAGAAGAAAATATCCTCAATTAATGAATGAATTGAATGTACAATGGATCATCTTTATAAAGGAGATCAAGAGCCTTGAAAGGAAAACCTAAAAAGTAGAAGTGCATGTAATAATTAGTTAAATTATTACAAGAATAATGCATGCAAGTTTATATTTAAAACAACTAGTGCATAAGTTTAAATCAAGTAGTGCATGTGTGTTTAAATATAAACAACTAAAAATAAAAGAGTTGACATCTTAAGAAGGGAGTAAATATTAATTAACATAATTAATACTTTACTCTAACACCCCCCCTTAAGATGAGAAACAATGCAGCTACAAACAATGCAAGAAGAAAGCAAAGGAAACTACAGTGCTGAAAGCATAAAAATGGGTCCCAACAACATGGCCTGATGAGGTACCCATGTAAAAATGAGAGTCTCTATAAAGCGGAGAAATAGAGAAAACCACATGGGAAAAAATCTACTCCAAAAAGAGAAAAGACTAACTTGAAGGACTAAAGAAGCCTCCAAAACCAGGAATGTTCCAGAAAATAGGAACAAGAATGAACATGTAGAACATCATCGAATCAAAAGGATGCAAACTCTATCAAAAAGTAACTGCTGATTTGAAGATCCTCCATAGAAATATGACCAGGTAGAGAAAACTATAATTTGCATGAGTGCCCACAAATAACACTACTCAAATTAGGAGGCAAACAAAGGCAAATAACTGAACTTGAAGATATAGATGGCATAAACACCAAAAGTCTGAAGAGATGATCAATCAAAGATGGAAGAGTGCATCCAAAAAATAGGAAAGAAAAGAGTGTCCATATGGTAAATGATCCATCTCACTGGAATGCATAGGTAGCCAACCACTGCAACTGCCTAGTACATAGGAACAAATACTAAATACATAGCTCACACTATCAAACCAAGGAAGCATAAGAATGATCAATAGAACCCCCCCATAATGCTAACAAGAGAGAGGTGAAAAGTACACTAAAAAGAGTGCCAATAAGAACTGCATTGTGAAGAACCAGGAACATCGAAAGTGCATAAAAAGCACAAGCACAAATAAAGATACCCTAAGGCTAATGTCATGGAAGGAACACTCACTTGAAAAAGGTAGATGGCAAAAAAAGGCAAACATCAAACCCCCCCATGAAACTTTATAATGGAGTGTAAGTACAAATAGCACAAACATGTTCAAGATTCTAAGCATGCAAGAAAATGGCACTTTATCTCAGTGCGTGTGGATAAAGGAATGTTAAAAAAGTGAAGTATACACTGTTCAAAGAAGAGCGAAGGCCGTTGAAACAAAAGAATAGCCTAAGAAGAGCCATCCCCTAAAGGGAAGAGATCTTAGGACCTGTAACATCCAAGATATCCACCAGAGTGCAAAAGTGAAAAAAATTGAATAAAATATACCTAGAGTAAAATCTAGAAAAATGACTCATAGAACTAGAAAGCTCTCAGAACAAGCTTTCCAATGATATCTCGCTTTCCCAAAATGGAGTCTGGATGCATAAGATAGAGCTTTTGGAGTGCAAAAATAAACATCTAGCTTTGATAATAAAAAAAAACCATCAAAAAAGAAAAATCAGAAATTAAAACCTCTAGATCTGGATAGAGCTTAGAACTAGCTTTCTGATAATATCTCATTTGCTTGATTTTGAAACCGTATGCTCAAGATATGAGCAAAATACCAAATGGTGTGCGAGAGGGCTAAAAAATGGTGCAAATGATGATGATGCATGTTGGCATCATCAAATGGCAGGCTTAAATTTGACGGCCAAATGGTCGTTGCCACCCAAAATGAATTTTTTTTTTATAAAATCGCATGTGCACCTCGGGATCCATGTCAGACCATTCAAATTTTTGTCTCAATTTGTGCGCCAATTTTTTTTTTGTCTTGATTTATGTGCTAAAAAACAAATTTTTTACCTCAATTTGCATGCCAAAATTATTTTTTTTACATCGAGAAGTGTGCCATTCCATACAAATTCTACCTCAAGAATTGTGTAAGCTGACTGGTACCAAAAAAATACCTCAAAATCCAAAGTTCTCCAAATTTGATGTGTTTTATACCAAAATAGGGGTTTTTGGGCACTGCGAGCTCAACGGTGAGGTCCGTTTGAGGTCAAAGTGCACCAAAATTTAGGGACCCCCTAATTTCAATAAAAAAATAAAAAAGAGCCCTAATTTGAAATAGATGATCTCAAATCTCTGAATCCTTCAAACATGAACAAGCTGTAGCAGATTAAGCTCTGATACCATGTAGAATTTGAGCAATACAAATCCACAAAACTTGAAGATCACCTGCATACAAAAAATTGTTACAAGGAAGTAGAGACAAGAAGAGGGCAAGGGTTTGACTCAAAAATATGAAGAAGAAAATATCCTTAATTAATGAATGAATTGAATGTACAATGGATCATCCTTATAAAGGAGATCGAAAGCCTTGAAAGGCAAACCTAAAAAGTAGAAGTGCATGTAATAATTAGTTAAATTATTACAAGACTAATGCATGCAAGTTTATATTTAAAATAACTAGTGCATAAGTTTAAATCAACTAGTGCATGTGTGTTTAAATATAAACAACTAAAAATAAAAGAGTTGACATCTTAGGAAGGGAGTAAATATTAATTAACATAATTAATACTTTACTCTAACAGGAATGATAGGAATTGTAGCACATGAAGGCTTGGGGTCTATAACCTTTGAAGCATGTAAGAAGTTTGTAGCAAGATGTAGGTTAGCTTGGATCTCTTTTAGAGGTAGCCCTTGAGGGTATACATAGTCATTATGAAAACTATTTGGGTCTTTTTTTGATGGAGGAATATTGGATAGCTTTGCTTCTATATGAAATGGAGGAATGGTGGAGTAGGTGAAAGCTATATGAGGACCACTACTAGACATGTGTTCATAAGTTTAATCTTGCTTGAGAAAAATATCTTTATTAGATGATTCATTAGGATTTTCAATTTCAATTATGTCATCATCAATAAGATTTTGGATTTTATGCTTCAAATCCATGCAATCTGAAGTTTCATGCTCATTATGTCTATGATATGCACAATAGTTGCTCAAAAAGATAAAACCACATGAAGCGATTTGAGGCAATGTGATGAGATCATTTTGAAGGAGTTTTTCCAAAGCTGATTTATATGAAATTACCAAAGGAGTAAATGATCTATCCCAAGGATATTTGGATGTATTTGTGTTTCTCAAGAAGTTGTCATATGATGAATATTGTTGAGATGGGACTAATTCCTCTTGATTTCCTTGATCAAAGATGAGATTCTCTTGATATTTTGAAATAGGTTCTTCATCAAATATTGGTTTATCATTAGGATATTCTTGATCAAATATAGGGTTTTCATGATATTCTTTTTGATCAAATTTTGAATTATCAAAGATATGGCATTCATGATGTTTTTCTTGATCATAGAGGTAAGGAAACAATGTTCTTAATGAGAATTGGTTGGATAATGTTTCCATTTCTTTTTACATTTCTTGAATTCGTGTGAATAGAATATTCTTTTGAATCTTTATTGTTAATTGATTTTTGGATCTTAATGGATGTTTTCTTTTTGTAATCGAAGATCTTCAAGCACAACACAATAATTTTATTAATTATCACAAGAAATTGTTCCAAGAAATCTACCTAAGGTCAAATTTGGCTTTTAAATGGCTCTAATGAGGTAGGCTTGCTAATTTATCAAGGCATTTAATCAAGATTCTATTCAAAATGGACATTAATTTTTCATCCTCCAAAATTAGGAGGCTTCCCACCACCGGTATGTCAGAGTTTTGCACAATCCCAAAGGACTACTCGAAGAAGTTCAAAAATTTAATATCCTTTTGTCACACACCCCATTAAGGAGGCATGGATTTCATTTTATAGTGGGTTGGATGATTGCAGAAAAGGAAATTGTATCCCACTTTGGGCTGTCCCTCTCACTAGCCTTATTAAGGTAAATCTCGGGAGGCGAGCCCACTATAGATTTAGCATGTTTATTTGAAAGCAATAAAGTGGAATAAAGAGATAGGTTTTGGGAGTTTGATTCACCAAAAGGTGAAGAGCATATCCCTAGCTATTTCTCAATCCCCAAACACTTTTAACAAGGTTCAATTACCAAAACCACTAGCTAATGAGAATCGAGTATTTCTACTCTCTTCCACAAATAAGGGGTTGTTCAAATATAGTGTTTGATTTACTTAGCCTTTCTTTTAATCAAGGAACTTGATATTTTTGGCATTTTGATTCACTTAGAAAGTGAAGAGCATAGGCCTAGTATAAAATCCCTCAAACAATAATAGGTTGCTTTAATTACTAGATTTTGAAATTGACAAGGCCACAATTTAAGCAAAAGTTGACCGAGTTTTAGGCTTACCTTATTTCGAAGCTAGCTAAGGCTAGGGGTATTTTTGATTAATTTTCCATTTTTATGCTTACCCAGTGGTGATCATTCCTTTCCATTCACTTCTCCTCCAACAAATTAGTCAAAACAACCAACAAAAATGAAGAAAACAAAGATAAAATTGAATCTAAGCCTTATTTATCAAATTTTAGAAAAACTTGATTAAGGTGAATAAATCCAATTTAATGAGATGAACTTTGCTTTATATGCTTCTACAACTTTCAAATATTGTTCATGTACCTTGTTTTCTTACTGAGAATCCTCCAAAACCAGCTTGATGTGTGCAATATTCTCCTCTTTGATCCTTTTTGTCAAAGCTTTCCCTTCGTGATTAAATCTAGTCTCTAGTTTTTTATTCTTTTATGACCAAACATCCTGCAGACACAGAGAAATCATTTTTCGCAAGTCAAATTCTGTCAATTTTCAATTTAATTCAAAGTGCTATTAAAATGATTAAAATCATTATTAAAATGATTGAAAGTGCTATTAAAATGATTGAAAGTGCTATTAAAATGATTAACAACGCTATTAAAATGATTGAAAGCACTAATAAAATGATTGAAATCTTAAAATGATTGAAAGCGCTATTAAAATGATCGAAAGCACTACGGATCAAATTAAATGCATTGCAAAAATATTTAAACATGCTGAAACAAAGATTAAAAGCATTGATAAACTTAGCAAAGGTGTCAAGAAAATATTAAAAGTGTTGGAGAATTATGCAAATGTGCTGGCGAGTTAGGGCAAAAGCGCTGAAAGAAAATTAGACAGATGATAGAAGAAATCAAAAGTACTAAAACTCCATGTAAAGGCACAAAATTTTTTAGTAGAAGCACTATTTCAGGTCTCAAAAGCATTGGAGAAACTGGTAAAAGTGTTATAGAAAGGATCAAATGTGCTATTTCACTTGTAAAACAAAGAAGAAAACAAGGAAAATCCTAGGAACATGCAATTTTATGAATTTTTGAAAGAATGAGGCCTAATGCCCCACAGTGGGTGCCATTTTGTGTACTAGAATTTGTACCTTCATAGGGTTAGTATCATCAATAACTCAAATAAAAATTAAATTACCACAAATATAAAATCTAATTAAGCAAAGAATTGACAATTAAGTACTATATGGATCTCTAGCTAGGGATGCTAATGATAAAGCTCTCAACAAGCCTCCATTAGTGACAGTCCTAGAATGAGAATGATATGATAACCAAAGCTAGATGTTCAATTCCAAATGAAATTATTTAATTAGCTCCTAAATTTTCCTTTCTAGCTCTAATTTGTAAGAGGTTTGATGCTATTCTCAGATTTGTGGATGATTTATGAGTGAATTATGCCTTTCTTTTATATATTTTGGCAAGGGTAGGGGGTGTAGTTGAGTTGATCAAGGTTAGGTGAGAGTTGAGTCCATGGTTCCACCTTTGGAGACAATTTATATATTTTTTCCTCAAAGCTTGGGACAAGAGGAAAAAATGAGTGGACAAGATGCTCTTTCCAAATGAGTGATTGAGATTCAATTTAGGCTTGATCTATGTCAGCTTGGTCCTTAAATCTTATTTTTTGATGATTTTTCCTCCCATTTGGTGGTTGAGAGAAAATAGGATTTAATCAATTGAATTTAATTAATATCTTTAGCCATGTGTACCCCTTGAATGGGTTGATTTGATTTAAATGAACTATGTAATTAATTAGATTAATTACACAATTGATTGATTTATCATGATTTAAATTGAATTTATGAATTTTGATTTTTTAATTAAATTTGATTTATGGCTTGATTACAATTTAGCTTTGATTTGATTTAATTGCTTTGATTTTTGCCTTAGTTTCTCACTTGATTGATCTTGTCCAATTTTAGGTGATTACAACTCTATCCACTAGTTCACTTTTCTTTCTACCAGTTACACTTCAGTCTTTAATAACTCACTCAAATATTTAAACCAACTGATGTGATCATAGATATAGCTCAATATACCTTTGTAGATCATGTTTGTACAATCACACACCTTAGCTCAATCTCTAACTTTTGGTTGACTTTGTCTTTCTTACTATCTCCTTACTGATTAAATAAACATTTAATGCACCTTTAGTTTGATCCTCCAACACCATCGATAAATCTAATATCTTGACATAAATATATCATGTTGCCAAAATGACAACATCACAACACACTCGCATGACCAAAAAAACATATTTCCTTCATCAAAATGCCAACAATTACCTTTTATTCATGAAGGTTTTTTTCAAGTTTGTCACACCCCATTACTTCTCTTTAGAGGAAAGGGAAGAAGTTTGTATGGTGAGAGTAGTGTGAGTTAACATTTCAGTTTCTTAAGGAGTAGTTGACCAGTGTTCCTATCCTCATAGTTTCAGACCCTTATAGAAATTTTTTGGTATGCATAGATGCATATTTAGAGGGTATTGGAACAATTCTTATGTAGGAGGGATGTGTTGTAGCTTGAGTCCTATAAGCTCAAGGATCATGAACTAAACTACCCCACTCATGATATGGAGTTGGAAATTATAGTGCATGCACTTACGTTGTGGAGACATTTCCTATTGGGCCATCGGTTTGAGTTGCAGAATGATCATCATAGTTTATAGTACATATTTACCCAAGTGAACTTGAATTCCCATCAATGCCATTGGATGGATTTCCTATGCGAGTACAATTTTTATGTTCATTATATAAAAGGGAAGGATAATGTGGTTGAATATTCCCTAAGATATAGGATACATGAGGTTCTAGCTTTGATCCTTGGTGTGGAATTATGTGGTTGTATCCTTGAGGCCCTTCCTGGTGACTCATTATACGAAGAGGTGAGAGAAAAGTTAGAGTTAGGAAGGATGTTAGAGTGTCACTTTGTGGGTTATTCCTTGGAGATAGATAGAATTTTACAATATCATGGTTAGATTTATGTACCCTTACTATGTGATTTACATACTTTGATCCTCTTAGAGGAACATCATTCTCCTTACTCAGCATATCTTGGTGTCCAAAAGATACATGCTTGACAACTAAATTTTTGGGCTGATATGAGGAAAGATATCACAAATATTGTGGCTAGATGGCTTGAGTTTCAGAGAGTTAAGAACAAGCATCAACATCTTGCAAGTATTTTGTATCTACATTCCATTCCAAAATGCAAATGAGATATGATCTCCATTAATATTATTGTTGAGTTTCCCATATCATTACGTCTTCATGATTCTATTATGGTCACTGTGGTAAAATTATCCAAGGTAGCTCACTTTTCTCCTATGAGATCCACTTATAATACATTGGCTATAGCTCGAGTGTTCATGGAGGATGTGGTTAGACTACATGGTATTTGCTAAAAGATAATTTTATATGGAGATCTAGTGTTCACTTCAGAACTATGGAGATCACTTTAGCATGTGTTGGGTGCACAAATACACTTTAGTTATACTTATCATCCCAAGATATATGAATAGATTGATAGGGTCAATTAGGTGTTGGAAGATATGTTGTGTATGTATGTGATTGTTGATGGATCAACAATCTTGTTGGTAGAAATAATTGTACTTGGTAGAGTTTTCCTATAATAATGGGTACCATAGTTATTTAGGTATGTTTCCATTTCAAGCATTGTATGGGAGACCATGTCATACTCCTTTGAGATGGCATCATTTATAGGACTAGGTTATGCTAGGTCTTGAGATTATTCTTGATATAGAGCAACATGTTATCTAGATTTGAGAGCAACATGTCATCTAGACTTGATATAGAGCAACATACATCATCTTATGTGAGTATTTAGATGCTTATAGAGTGTACCATCACTTTGTAGTTGGTGAATGGGTATTTTTGAGAGTGTAGATGCAAAAGAGCCCTATCTGTTATGGGAAAGGCTCTAAGTTGGCACCACATTTTCTAGGGCTATTTGATATTTTTGAGAGGATTGATCCAACTACTCACCACATTCCATTTTCACCTAGCCTATCCCACATCCACAATGTATTTCATATTTTTGTGCTTAGACAGTATGTTCCTGATGTGACCCATATCCTTGATTGGGGTACCTTGTAGGTCAAGGATGGGAAAAATTCTTTGGATACTATTCACATCATTCAAAATCAGAGGCTAACCCTCAAGGGTTGGTACATATAGTAGGTAAGGGTCTAGTGGGACCCAAATGATGAGGGCTCTACCACTTGAGAGGATATTTCACATTTTAGAGAGTTATACCTCTATTTATTTGCGGGCTTAGAGGAGTAAGACCATTACTTGGGGGAGGATGTAGTGCCTACCTTTTTTTCATATTTTCATGTACTTATTCTTTTGATCCAAGCTAGACTCCTGATGTGATTGTTTGATACTTTTGATTATTGATATACTCTTTTTGTCTATATGATATCATTGCTAATGTAAGTAGTTTTTTATTTAGGTGATTTAGTAGTGATCATATATGGATGATGTGTATGCCAATGGATTTCATGATATTATATGATGATTGGATGCATTCATATACTCATTCTAATATTTTGATTTTGGAACTAAAATTCTCTTATATTATTATGATTTTTTGCATTATCCTTTGTGCTACGTTGATGGATTCATGGATTTTATGTACATTAAACTATATGGGATTACTGACATGTTATAGAAGGATAGTGATGGTATTTTCATTATATGATGTAATGGACATGTTATTTTAAATAATTAAGTGTATGTACTTTATTATGGCATAAGATGATGTTTACTTTTATGCTATGAGTTACAAATATTCACTTACTATTATGCTTATACTACTACTTTTATGGATTATGTCTGATTATGAAGAGGGATGAAGTCATAGTTACTCATTCCTAAGGTCCACATGATGTCTTTACCTCCTTTATTGTTTGGTATTATTATGCATATGTTCTTTGACTATTTTATATTAATGTAGATAGGTATCGAGTATCAAATTCACCTGAATTGGTAGGTTTGGGTGTGCCAAAAGTTATATACATACCCTAATTATGGTTAAATATGTAGGTATTTATGTGGCCAATATGTTTTTAGCCAAAATTATGGTTCCAAATCTTGGATGATAGTTTTCCCTAATAAGCTTATACACTCGCTAGTTGCATTAAGGCACTGTTTGACCATATTAGGAATGATTAAGTTTGATGCATGTGTTAGTGTGTATTCATATTGTATATGATCCTCTTTCCTTTTTTGTATGCCTTATTTTTTATTGTAACATGTTTTCAAGTTGGGCATAATTGTTTTCAATGACTAGTTTTTAAGAGGATTTTATTATATGAGGAATTTAATATTTAATTGGAGGATTTTATATTTATTTTCTTATTGATGAATTATTATTATAGAGGTCTTATATTTTACATCTATTTTTTAAGTCATGTTGGGGATGGGATAAAAAGTAACTTTTTTATTTTTATTTTGATAACTTGGTTTTATGAGAAACTTGCATTTTCTTCTCCAAGAGTACATGTGAAATTTGAATTAGATCTTGAGGGGAAATTTTAGAGAATGAATTTTTGTGGCCATTCTTCCATTTGATTCCTTGGGTCTATTTCTATTTGGCCTCTAAATTTTATCTTGTTTTGTGGAGTGTGCAACCTTCTCCAAGCATTTGAAGTCTTGACTTGTGAAAGGTATGTTTTCTTATTCTATTCAATTCATAGTTTGAATCTATATCTTTTTTCTTTCAAATGATCCCAGAGGTTGAAATATGAATTCTATGGATTCATTTGAGATATTTGTGGATGAAATTTGGAATTTAGTGTTTATTTTGTATGCATTGTTGCAAATAAGGGTTTTACACATTATTAGGGCTAGAGCCTTCACTTTTATGTTTTTGGATAATGTAAATGTTTTTTTTTAAATTTGCATGATGTAAGATCCAATGGGTTTTATTTTTTTCTTGATAATTAGAATTTCAAATTTTGATGAATTTTGGCCTATCATGCCCAAATTTGAGTTTTGTGTCTTACTATGAAAACATGTGATTTCTCAATTGAGTTTTTGTGTGGTAATGATGTAATGAGGGGGATTAAAATCCCAAGGTTGTTTATTTATGAATAAATTCCCTTGATGAGGTCCTATTTGTGTATGTGAATGATTGAAAGTGTGCATTAGTACCTATGAGTGCTTGTGGAAACCATTGAGCTCACCCCCACATGGTTGGGATAGTGATATTAGCTTCAAGGATCATACCAAAAAATCACCATGTGTGTGTGGATTAGAGTGGCTTCATTGCATTTCCATGTGTGTGTGTGTGTGGAGTGGATGTGCACCCAATTATGAGAGTGTCTTCCAATTGGGAGATTGGGGCACAAAGGGGCCACCAGGGTAACCCATTGTGGAGTCTATAATCAAGTAAAAACATAAATAAAAATCAATGAATAAAAATAGTTAATAAATATAAGAATGGTTAAGATTCCTCATACATGCTTGTGGGCTCTCACTAGCCATGGACATATTAGAGAAGGCCTAGATTTACCAGAATGCCAAGGAATGATTCATAGTGTGGTCAGGCAATGGGTCATTATATTCCCCACCTTTGCTACATAATTCTTAGTGTTGTATGAGTCATGGTGCAGTGAGATGATGGGTTAGTTTGTTCCTTGTCAAGAGTCTATGCAATGACACTCCCATACTTGTACTATGCATTCATTCTGTTGATCAATGAGTCAATGAAAATGTGTAGATGAGCCTTTTTTACTTGCATGGTGGTTATGTCTTGTACTTTTTTGCGGTATACCTAGATGTGTATATGAGATAAATTATGTTTAGTGTGATCATGCTTCTTGTGGATTGTGTGATATTTTAGTTCATGTATTGGTGTATACCCTATGAGTGTACTATGGTTGTGTGTATGGACTACATAGTTATCTCCATGATAATGGTGGGAGAGGGATTGAGGGTTCCCCATGGCTGGGTGGCATGACCAACTTCCATTGAGGACCATTGTATATGTTTTGAGTGGTCGTAGATAGTACTTGCAAACTTCTTATATTTGTGCCTCATGACTTTGTATATTTGTAAATGTTTCCAAGCATTGTATCCTTGTATTATACTCTAATGATATGTACTAACTCATTTGGGCATTAGATTGTAATATTTATTTGGATAGCATAGATTATGTGAATGTGTAGTAGTAGTTATATTATGATGATGTAATGAAATGTATGCAATGACCTTTTAAGGCCTGGTGATCTCATGATGTTGCATCTATATAATCATGTGACTTGGATTTGGTTTGTATTATAGTATCTTAGTTGCATGTTCTTGTTGTAAATTATGATTTAATACTCTATTTGGATGCATATGAATCTCCTTTTATGGTTCTAACAATGTTTTGTAAGTATAAATGATATGATCATAAGTTAGCATTAGTAAGAGTCCTTGTGTTTGTAATGACATTAATTGTGGCATTTATGTTAGAATTAAATTAAATAATCTTTATGGATAGGTATTTGGCCTTAATTTATTATTTTAAATCTTGATTTAGGATCTAGGAAGCTATATTAGCACCTCTTCCTACTCCTGGTGGCTTTGCTTCTTTGAATTGAGGCTGCCTAGACCCTAAAACTTTTCTAACTCTAGATTGGCATCTCTGCATTGGCATTTAAAATTTTTAGTGCCTTTACCTCTTTGGACTGAGACTTCTTAGTATTTCTAGACAATTTAATGGTGATCAATGCTTGTATGTTGGGATTAGCATATGTGTCAATCAGTGTATGTGCCTTCTTTGGTGCCTCTGCTAGATTTGTTTTGTGATCCTTTTTGTGGATTTTAGAATGTTTTGGGGTTTCATATCTAGTATTCCCTAGTTTAATCTTATCCTAAGAAATGATTTATATATGGCCAATTATGGTATGAACTCATGACATGATATTATCTTGGACTCTATATGTTAATTTCCGTTAGACCCTTGGATGTTCTGATTTGATGTTCCTTCTCTTTGTGTGTGTGTAATGTGTTAGAATTACTATTGGTTGTGTGATATTCAATTTCATGATGTAATTTTAATTTATTTGATGCCAAAATTTTTTATTGTCTACTTGTTAGTGCATATTTGGGTTTGGTCTAAGGGTTCCTTGATGAGGTGTTACACCTCATCTTTCCCAAACATCCTCTATTTCCTCATAAAAAGAAGAGATATCCCCTTCCTAGAACTCATCACTATCTAATGTATCACAACCTTGTTCAAAGATGACCCTTATCCTAAACTCATCTAACTATCCTTTCTCAAAATCTTCCTCAGGGTTGGCAAGTTTCTTCAAAAAATTCACACCATGCCTCACAAAACACATGTGCACAACATGTGGCTTGTATGGAAGTTAGAAACAAAGGGTAGCCACAAAATTACTACACCTTTTTCTAAGTATACCTTTAGGTATGTTTCCAAAGGCAACCCAACCCCATACCAAGAAGTACCCAAGACATCTTTTAGGCCCTCTACATAGTCATTTTTTTAATAGCATGCAAGTTGATAAATTATTCCCTTTGGCTCACCCAAATCAAGAAAAAACCCCACAAACTCTACGTCTATATTAAAATGATAAGGATCCTTGATATTTACAAAATCCTCACCCATAATCCATTTTACAAATGACAAGTTTTAGGTCATCATTTGTGTTAATCAAATGCATTAGACTACTATTAGTCACTTGACCTAAAAAAAAACTCTAGGGCCTAGTAGTAGTCAACCTCATTGGTGTATCCATGAATATTCTATTCTACACTTCTCACACTCTAATTCCTAAGAAATCATAAGAACTTAATATAACTAGAATGATCTATTATGACAATGATTCCATAGTTTATAGCCACTAAGACTGCTTCACATGCTTGATCTTTTATTGTTTTGGAAAGTTATCATTTCAAAGTGACCTTCAATGTACTAGGATTGCTTCCCAAGGTTTCCATCATCTTGGTAGCTATTTATTGTGGGAACTTTAGTTTATAGATATGAAATTAGTAAAGGTTTTGTACTCCTTGGTTTCTATGGGGAATTAATATATTTATTTCATTGCTTATGATATGAGATTATCTTTGATACTGTTAGTGTACTAACTCTTATACCAAGGTAACTGGATTTATTATGTGCCATATCATGTAAAAGTGCCATCATTCATGAAATTCTTATTACAATTTTACATTAATTTTTCTATGCTTTAGCAATGGTTGATTTTTGAAACTCTTAGTAAGTGAAATATCTAAAGGATATTTCTTGCTACTTGTTTGATTCTAATCAAGAAAAGGACTTAGTCATCCATATTGCTAAAACTAAAAAAGGAAAAGAAATAAAAAAATAATAAAAAAAGGTTATGCAAGAAACTCTATCGAGGCTAGATACACCCAAATAGTAGAAGAGACATACTTTATGGGATCAAATAAATATCCTTTTGGGGCTATGAACATCTATTTGGAAATAAGGCTCTATCTAGTTGGCCTTGGTAAATAACCTCAACTATGTAGCTTAATATGAGGATGATTTTTATCCTGAACTATCTTAGAATAGGAAAAATTAATACAAATGCACACACAAGGATGAGTACATTATTTTAGTTTCATCATATGACAATAATGGCCTTGTTCCTTAATTTTGAGTTAGTGGCTTGACAGTCATTACCCTTAATCTTCTAGCTTGAAATTATTGAATGTATTTATTTTATCTCCTATTTAAATAATGAGTTTTTCTTCTTTATTACTTTCATTTTGTACGTGCCGTAGAATTCAATTTGGTTGTCTACAAGGAAAATTTGACCTTTGTATATCATCTCTGATAATAGTCTTTTTTGATCCCCCCTCAAAAGCCCTCTTCACATCTAGGCTTGGTCACATGTTTAACCAATGTTACAACTTTAAGTTAGGGTTGGATTTTCTTTTCTCTGTAAAGTTACTTATGTTGTGTAACATAAAAGAAAGATGGTGGATTTATTATGATTTGATATGATGGAAAGGTTATCTCACAAATTATTTTATGAACATTAGGGAAAGAGAAAGAGGGATCCACAGATATAACCTTCAAGAGGACCCAAACTAGATTAACAAAACCCAAATTGATGTAAGGGTGTTAATGCAAAATCCATCTCCCTTCAAGGGAATATACTTAAGGATATCTTTATTTTTTAATTTTTCTTTACCTTTAATGTAATTGATTGATTGACTAATGCCAATTGAAATTAAGTGATCTAATGCTAGCTGATTGATTAAGTGCAACGTGAGTAATATAGAAGAACATGTAACAACCAAGCACATAAAAAGACCTAATCTAATATATCAAATTAAGTGCCATGAGATGAAAAAGAGGGAAACTAAACTCACCTTTAGGGCTAGTAGAGGTCACAAGATTAGATCTGAAAATGGGCTAGCAGACTATAATAAAAACTAATACAACATTGGATCTAGAACCTGCAAGCTAGAAAATGATGACTTTGAAAATATGAAGGCCCCTAGAATAGGTCAACTTCCTGGGTACAAGTCAAATTACTGGCTAAAAGTTGACTTGGGTATACGTCAAGGTCAACATGTACTTGTACTATCCAAAAATCTAAGATCTAGATGTCTAATAGAAACTGTAACCCTAGATCTTCCAATCCTAATCTTGAAAACTTGAAAAACATACTAATTTTCTCCTACACAAGAAAAATGAAAATTTATTGGGGGGAACATGTTTCCTTTCTCAAGCCCTCATTTAGGAATTAACCTTGAATTGAAATAAAAGAATGTAAAAGAAATACAAATGTAAATATTCACCTTTCTTGTGAACCTTTATGGATGGATTTGAATCTACTAACCACAAAGATTTATGAATTCTTGTATGTATGTTGATATAGAATGTAGGATGTCTTCACAAATCTACAAGTGCCAAATCATAGACCATGAATGTAAGTAGGATTAAATTCTTGAATAGTTGAATGCTTGTGCAATGTTTATAAATATACATCTCATCCCTTGATGATCAAAGCCACTATTTTCATGAAGAAAGAAGATAGATCTATGGAAGGAAATGCATGAATCAATGCCTTCAATAAATCCTTGTGAGCTTGGCTTGAACCACTTGAATGCACCTTGAACTTAATAGCTTGCAATTGATGACCAAGTGTTTTTTGATTGCATATATTGTGGATTGAGTGTGTATGTAATAGATTTATGTATATATGTATCATGCATATCCTCAAATGAAGGGAAACATCCTTTTATAGAAACCCAAAGTTCAAATCCATGAAGGATGACAAAGGACAACAAGAAATAAAGATACTTTGCATTGGGCTTGGAGACCAATCAAAATTTAAAATCCTAAGTATAGGTCAAGGTTGACTTGTACCATGTATAGGTTGAGGTCAAAACTATACCTGAGGGTGGACAAATCAAGAAAAGCAACCCAGATCCAGAGAAGTATTAAGGGTTCCAAATTAATATTTGCTAACTTTTAGGATGGTTTATTTAGCCCCCAATTTAGCGGGAGTATGAGAGCTCATACTCACAGTAAAGTAGATCAAGTGCATGAGATGAAGTAGATCAAGTGCATGAGATGATCTTATCAAAGTTTAGACAAGAAAATGTCAAGCCCTCAATAGACTCAAGTCCTCATCAAATCCAAAACTAAGATAAGTGAGACATCACTAAACAAAAAGAAAAAAAGGTGTTATTTCCTAGGTCCAGTAAGAATGCTTGTCTTACCATGAATCACACAAAAAGGCGTACTGCAAAAGATGGAATTTATAGTCTAACGGGTTTGTATGCCATGATAGTCTATCCATCGAGTATTAACCCCTAAATATATGTATTTCCAAAAGGGGAATCTAACAAAAGAAGATCTAGGCATAAGTGTTTGTGTGTCCGTAGGAGATCAAAAGTTGCAAATGTAGGGATCAAGCCTTAAGGATTTGTGTTTCCATAAGGGACCAAATGTATAAGATCATCAAACATAGTGCGTGTGCACAAAATATGAGCAAAGTGTATTCCCCCACATTAAATATATTGTAAATGCCTTAACATGAACAATGGATTTAACAAAGAATACATTCATCCACTAAAGATGTTTCCACTGTGAAATGCCCCAAAGAAAGGAAATATCAAGGGAAATGAGAACATGACAAAAAAGAGAGAGCACACGAGGGATCTACAAACTATGGGGTTAGTATGATCATACAATAATATATAAAATATTATGTCCAAATTAAATCTCATCATTCCCCAAATGAAGTATAACTAAAACACAATGGAAGAAAGACATGTAAGAGTTAAAAAGAAGAGTATTTTTTGGCCGACATCATGAAGACCAAAAAGAATCAGTTCTATCATTTTGCATTATCGCAAGTGGACTATACAAAGGCACATTTATAAACAAAAGAACATTTACAACACAATATGTAACAACACATAAAAGAAATGAGATACAAATAGAAGAATGATTACAACATTTTTGATTCCTTTATCACCTTATACCAATGGAGCAACAAGGGTCGTTTAAAAAAATATAAACAAAACATATAAGAAGAAGCACATTACAAGGGAAGACCATCAAAATAGGAAAACACAAAAATGGATACCATGCAAAATAAGCTATAGTCATGAGTAAAATCACTACACAAGGTTTAGAAAGTGTAATGCCCCACCAAGGAACCCATGAGAACTTAACCTAAACATGCATCTAAGTTTGCGGAATAATTTTTTTTTATAAAGTGTTAACATTCAATGACATCAAAGTTTTACAATGCGGAAGCAATACAATGAAATGAACAACTCACGTAGGTTACAACTCTCAAGGATTCCATGACGAAGATTATGTGAATATAAAATTAATTAATTTAGATTAGACATAATTAAAAACTCATATAAACAAATGAAAGACAAATGCAACATCACACAAAAGATAACACAGATACAACTGGTACCATAAGGTAACCATAATAACCTACATCCACTGCACATGTCACAGGGTATGTGAATACAATAATTGAAAAGAAGTACGACATGATAACTCTATAGAACTAATACAATGATACAAGATCATAGAAAGGAAGAAGAAGAAGATCACATCTCCACCAAAGAAGAACAAGAAGAATCAACTGTCATAGGGATCATCCAGCACTGGTACACAAATGTCAGAATCTCAAATGGTAAAAGAATCACTACCACCTGACCTCGTGAACCTAAATGGTCCACTCCCATTGTGCTGAGGAGATAACATTAGATCCCACTTAGATAACAAACAAAAACAAAACAAACTAAGGAAGAGATCTTGAAAGCTTCTAACTCAAAAGGTACAACATACACAACCAGAGACAACCAACACATGTAGGAAACCTAAAATGCATAAAGGAAGTGTCATCACATGAGCCAAATCTAAGGTTATCCTGGTAGTCTCTTCAGACCCCAATGCCCTAGTGACTCTATGTGGTATCAGTAACCCTTCGTGAAGACAAGGTACTAACTATGCAATATCTAGTCCACGTAGGCAGCAAGCATCTTCTCACTCCCATCCTAGTCAAAACTCAATCAAGAACTCAGGCATGGGCGAGGCACATAATATCTTATTAGGTTCATTTTAAACTCTTAGTGCCATTAATTATCACTTATTAAGCTACTTGTAATAGGATATCCTGGTAGCCACTTCCGGGCTTCGACACCAATTACAAGCCACTTCCTACTATACACTCAAATAACCTACCCTAGGGTTTCACAAGATCAAGTATAACTCTAAGTTAACACAACTCATAAATCTCAATAACTAGCTCCAACATGCAAGACTAGAAATCACCATAAAATAATCCCACATAGGGTTAGAACAACTCAATCAACCCAACAGAGTATGCAAGGAAAACAAATGCTAGATAAAACACCAAAACCCGCCTCTGGAACTACATTCCCACTGGTTGACAATAAACCCCCTCGAAACCACCACAAAGGGTAATAAAAGACTAAACATGATTTAATTAAAATAGACTAATTACATCCACATTTGACTCAAATTAAAATTATGTCATCACGAAGAAACACTTAACTAATCCAAACAACTAGATTCACATAACACTCACTTGCATGGCTAAACACCCATATTAAAACTTAACACAAAATTAATTTCTTTTATACAAAACTAGTCCTATATTTTATAGCCAATACTCATGCAAAATTATTAACATCTAATTACTCCATGCAAGATAATTAGATGTAGAAATAATTTGTAAATAAAATACGTCCAACAAAAATCTTTCAAAATAAAAACTTCAAACACTTACAAGAAAACATGATTCCCTTAAAGAAATCCAGTTAATTATAAAACATAACTAGTTCAACTATATTGCATGTATTTATAACCATGCAAATAAACATATATAATTATAAATTTTAGTTGACTAAAACAATCATCTTGTTGACTAAAGTCTATTTGACTACAAAAGCATTCATATAAATGTCTCACACATAACTATCTATTTTAAATAAAATCTCATGCATGTATACTTTTTAAATAAGTATTTAACTAAAATCTCCATGTCTATTAAAACACCATGCATTTAATAATAAAATAATGTTATTAATTTTCTAAAAACAAATAGAAACATTAATATCAAAACCCGCATGTAATAAAAAATCAATTAATATTTATTTATTAATTATTATTTTTTTAACAATTATAAATCCAAAATTTAATAATTAAAAAAATTTTTAAAAAATAAAAAATTTTAAATTAATTTTTAAATCTAAAAATTAATAAATAATAAAAAAATTAATTTTTTTTAAAAATAAATTAATTTTTAAATCCAAAAATTAATAAATAATAATATCAATAAATTCAAATAACAAAAATCCTTCTTTTTTTAAAAATCACATATATATATTCTCAATTGATTCATTTAATGAAAAACTAGGATAATAGTCAATTAACAAAGAAAACCCAATTACCACAATTTAGCCAAATTTACACAACTTCAAACTCTAATGAAATTTATTCTAAAATTCAACATAATTGAATGCATGCAGCAAGGATTTCCATAAATTCCAACTCCAGAATAGAAAGAAAGAGAGAAATACATAGGCAAAGATCCAGACATGCACACAACTAGGCACAAAGAAGACAATCTTTCTGAAATTCACAAAATAACATACTCATAAGGAAAATCAAACCCTACCTCAAAACTGAAAGAAATATTCGAATGAAGACCAGATCTGAAGATAAAAACCCAAAACCTCCAAGCTTTCCAAAATTGAATTCTCCACAAAAATCATTTATTCTACTTGCTAAAAGTTCCTCCACCTGTGTCCTCAAAATCCAATCCTTGCCAAAAATCTCTCCAAAACCTATTCGTCAAAATTATGGCCAAATCTCTTACATGTAGGAATTCCCATTCCACATGTTGGGGTTTGGAACTCCACTCTCTAAAAAGCTTGCAGGAATTTAGACTTTGATTTGTAGTTCAATTTCAGTTGAACTCAAGTCTATTTTCACTATGCTTTTGTTGAAAATACTTTAACCCAAAATTAACTAATGCATTTAATTTAATTTAAATGATTACTGATTGTGCAACTTTAATGCATTCAATAAATTAAAAATAAAACATTTACTCTAAAATAATTTCCACATGCTCAATTAATACTCAAATTAATAAATACATTACAATTGAGCATACGTTAAATTTACAATTAAATAATTCTAAGGTGAAGGTATTTAATTAATTCTCATTAATTAAATATTTCAACCACACTCAACAATTGCATTTAATTTAATTTTTATATAAATAAATAAATAATCTCTCATGGCTAAAAATAGCAAAGATCTAATTTATTAAAATTGCACTATTTAATCAAATTAAATAATCTAATTATAGAAAACACACCAACAACCAAAATCAAAAGCATCACATGGACCTAAGGACCCACATTCATACACAAGAACATGGTTATAAACTCACATCAACTAGACGAGTTTAGGAAGGGTAGGAAAAATAGAATCTTGTCCACTATTTCAGGAGAATAATATGGCTTAGGTTAGGATTTGGACTTGTGTTATCTCCCCTCTCTTACCATTTGAGATATTGCGATAGGGCACGCTCATCCTGAAAATTCAAGGAATTCGATGCTCGGTACCTACAAATCTACATACAAAACTCGCATGTACATACATATATAAATATATAACAGACAATGGTGGGGATTAGCCAATCACATGGATCTCGCAAGAAAGTAACTACAACTTTGTCCCTCAACCACATCAGGCACATCAAACAGAAATATAAAACAAACACATCATCCATACACATGCAAGTATGGGGTCAGTAAAATCATAAACATAAATGTTTTCCTAACATATAATCTATCATCCTAAAATACTCATAACATTTATAAAATTAGACTAGGGGCAGGGTACTACATCCACCCCCCCTAGGATTAGGCTTACTCCCGAAAGCCTACAAATAGATAGGGGTATGCATCCCTCAAACATGAAGCATTTACTAAAATAAAACACAACATCTGAAAACAAGCCATAAAATAAGAACATAATATACAGTCATTAAGGACAATGTAATTCTAGTTTAGGAACAAACCAAAAATCAAATTGTTCAATCATTCATTAATAATTCAAAAAGATCTAAACTTTATTCATTCACCATTATAGAAATCATCTAGCAATCAATAGCATAAAGAACACATTCATAATTACATCATATAATCAGTTAAAAAGGTTCATGTAAACATAGCTAATGCAATACTCATGCAAACATAGTAACATCTCTGTGATGTCTTCCCTTATACATACTATCAAGGGTCCATAATGAATATGATAGAAAAAACACTTATCACAAAATAGGGCCAACAATACCAAACATTTAGAGTAGCCACCACAAAACTCAAAAAGGTAAAACCCAAGTGGGGGAATCACAAGTCCAACATTAAATCGCGAGAGCTCTCAATTTCCAACAATAAATTAAGTGTGACTAGCGTCACAAAATAGATAACAAAAAGAGAGTTAGGTGACTAATCAAATTATAAGAAAGTACAAAAATTTCAATGCTAGCCCCCACACATCATGAACAATTCATAAATCAACCAAAATAAGATATCAATCATAAAACATTCACATAACAAGGTGACTAGTGGTAGCTACACTCAAGGGAGTAATCGCCTCATGACATCCAAAGGTACTTCACCCTAGATGCATTAGAGATGGTACCTAACACAATAGACAATCAAAAACAACATCTAATGGGCACACTACTTCCCAGAGTTCCTAGTGTAGAACTCGGTGCTCTGATACCAAGTGTAATGCCCCACCAGGGAACCCATGAGAACTTAACCTAAACATGCATCTAAGTTTGCGAAATAATTTTTTTATAAAAAATGTTAACATTCAACGACATCAAAGTTTTACAATGTAGAAGCAATACAATGAAATGAACAACTCACATAGGTTACAACTCTCAAGGATTCCATGACGAAGATTACGTGAACATAAAATTAATTAATTTAGATTAGACATAATTACAAACTCATATAAACAAATGAAAGACAAATGCAACATCACACAAAAGATAACATAGATACAACTGGTACCATACGGTAACCATAATAACCTACATCCACTACACATGTCACAGGGTATGCGAATACAATAACTGAAAAGAAGTATGACATGATAACTCTGCAAAACTGATACAATGATACAAGATCACAGAAAGGAAGAAGAAGAAGAAGATCACATCTCCACCAAAGAAGAACAAGAAGAATCAACTGCCACAAGGATCATCCAGCACTGGTACACGAATGTCAGAATCTCAAATGGTAAAAGAATCACTACCACCCAACCTCATGAACCTAAATGGTCCACTCCGACTGTGCTAAGGAGATAACATCAGATCCCACTTGGATAACAAACAAAAACAAAACAAACTAAGGAAGAGATCCTGAAAGCTTCTAACTCAAAAGGTACAACATACACAACTAGAGGCAACCAACACATGTAGGAAACCTAAAATGCATAAAGGAAGTGTCATCACATGAGCCAACTCTAAGGTTATCCTGGTAGTCTCTTCAGACCCCAACACCCTAGTGAATCTATGTGGTATCAGTACCCCCTCGTGAAGACAAGGTACTAACTATGCCATATCCAGTCCACATAGGTAGCAAGCATCTTCTCACTCCCACCCTAGTCAAAACTCAATCAAGAACTTAGGCATGGGTGAGACACATAATATCTTATTAGGTTCATTTTAAACTCTCAATGCCATTAATTATCACTTATTAAGCTACTTGTAATAGGATATCCTGGTAGCCACTTTCGGGCTCCGGCACCAATTACAAGCCACTTCTTGCTATAGTCCACTCAGATAACCTACCCTAGGGTTTTACAAGATCAAGTATAACTCTGAGTTAACACAACTCATAAATCTCAATAACTAGCTCCAACATGCAAGACCAGAAATCACCATAAAATAATCTCACATAGGGTTAGAACAACTCAATCACATGAGTCACATGAACTCCCTTACCATTATAAGTCTCAAGATGAGGGATCTCAATATTTTGAGGGATAACGACTTGGATAATATCTAAGGTAAAAGGATTAGCAATGTCACATGTAGGAATGTTGAATTTGGATTGAATCAAGGAAGCACATTTTTTTTGTAAGGAAGAGATGGTTTGTGCTAGGCTATTAATGGTGGATTCAATAGAAGAAATGTTGGAAATGTTAGGAATGTTTATATTGGAAGTGGAAGGAATGTTTGAAGAGGCATCAATAACATTAGTAGGAGAATTTTTAGGAGGAATATTGGAATATGAAAAGGGCACATTATGATATGAAGGTATGGATGTGGGTAATGAAACCCATGGGAATTGAATTTTTGACAAATGGTGGAGCATAAGTGGAGATGCAAGGGATGGAACTCAGGATAGACAAAGAGGTTTCAACATTTGTAGTAGGAAATTAGAATGAACAAGGTGAGAAATACTACAAAAGATGTTAATACATTTTCCATCATTATGAATAAGTTTCCTTATGCCTTCTACAAAAGAAAGAGTTTTAGAATTGTGGTTTTGTTGAGCTCATTGTTAAAAAATTTCAAATTCATGGTAAAGTTTGTGGACTTGGTCACGAGGAACTCTTAAAACTTCATCTTCATCATAATAAGAGTGAGAAGAGTTACTCTCCACGAGAGGATTAGGATCATGAGGGAGAATGTTGGTTTCATCAAGATTACTAGGAAAGAAGGAGGGTTCATGATCAAAAGAATCCATGAGCCTATGAATTCTTCTAATGGGAATTCTATAAGTTAGACTCAAAGAGATGAACTATAGAGATACAAAAGATGCAAAGAATACAAAGTAGATCCTATGTATAAGAACAACAATTCATATAAATAATATCTAATCAACAATGCATGCAAGATAAGATATGATAAAACTACAATGCACATAATGGAGATCTAACTACCCCATAAAAATGTATAAATCATAAAAGCATCTGGTTCACCAAATTGTGTGATGAAGTTGAACACACAATAATGTAAAGTAAATATAACTACCCAATCAAAAGGATAAAGTAACATGTAACAAGTTAGGTTCACCAAAATGTAACCTAAAAGAAAGATGGTGGATTGATTGTGATTTGATATCATGGAAAGGTTATTTCACCAAGTCTTTTATGCACATTAGGGGAAGAGAAAGAGGGATCCACATATATAACCTTCAAGAGGACCCAAATTAGATTAAAACAACCCAAATGGATGTAAGGGTGGTAATGAAAAATCCAAGTCCTTTCAAGGGAATATACTTAAGGATACATTTCTTGTTTTATTGTTCTTTCCATTTATTTTACTTGATTGATTGATTGATTAATGCCAATTGAAATTAAGTGATCTAATGCTAGTTGATTGATTAATTGAAATATGAGTAAAATAGAAGAACATGTAACAACCAAGCACATAAAAAGACCTAATATGATATATCAAAGTAAGTGCTATGAAATGAAAAATAGGGAAATTGAACTCACCTTGAGGGATAGTAGAGGTCATGAGATAAGATTTGAAAATGGGCTAGCAGACTATAAAAGAAACTGAAACCACACTAAATTAAGAACTTGCAAGCTGGAAAATGATGACAGTGAAAATATGAAGGCCCTAGGAATAGGTCAATTTCCTAGGTAAAGGTCAAATTCCTAGGCACAAGTTGAATTGGATATAGGTAGAGGTTGAACTGTACCTATACTATCCAAAAATCTGAGATCTGGATGTCTGATAGAAATTGTAATGCTAGATCTTCTAATTGCAATCCTGAAAACTGAAAAAACCTACAAATCTGCTCCTACACAAGAAAAACTAATTTTTTTTTGCGGGAAGGGGATTTCCTTGGTAAAGCCCCCATTTAGGAATTAACCTTGAATTTAAATATAAACATCTAAAAGAAAGCTAAATGTAAATCAAGTGAAAAGTGGGGAAAAAGTGGAAAAAAGTGGGAAATCAAGCATAAATGCATCCGTATTCTAGGAGATCACTAAAATGGGGTCTAATAGGTCCTTTGAGCTTCCAAGTTAATTGGTGATAACTTTTAGGATGGTACATGTTGAAATCATTTTTATTATAGGAAAATATTCGAAGGAGATAATGTTGCACACATAAGCATTCTATTACCTATTTTTTATTTGTCAATCTCACGATTAAAATATGATTGGAGATACCCTAAGTGAGCTAACAATAACTCAATGACCCAATAGATAAACCCTTGAAAACTAGAGATTATAGTATTCATTCAGAGTATGTTGAGAACCCTTGTTAGTTGTCAAATTTATAGATGTTATCTACAATGGTTGGTTCTTGACTGCTTTTTCCTAGCCCAACATTTCCCCACAATGAAAATGTACTACATACACACATTCAAAGATGACCAGTCACATTCAAAGTTTCCTTCACCCTACACTTTAGACTTGTGTCAACCCAATAGAGCCTCAAATGAAATAACTCCAAGCCACTCTTAAAGAGCACCTATCTTTGCAATACATGGAAACCCACCTCACATTCACAAAGTGACAATCTCATGCAGTATGAGTAGGGAATATTCTAAAATACATCATGAGAACTTTCCAAAAAATGAATTTTTTGACAAGTTTCAAAGATAGCATGTTTTCTGAAAGGAAATTATGGAAAAATTTCCAAGAATAATGATAATTTGATTAGAAAAGACATATCTTGAACCCATGATGGTCATAGCCAATAGAAAAAGTATGGTTGGAATCCATGCCAAATATGTAAAAAAATAATCATGTCAAAATATTCAGCATGAAGATGGTTGTAGCTAAGGTGATGATGAAAAAATCAAGGCCATCCATGGACCAATATATAAAACAAAGGGGTTGAATCTATAAAAGCTCATGCTTACATTGTAACATGGGATATTAATTTTAGAGGAGGGACTTTTAGGATTGAGACTTTTGAAGTTTAGATCTCAAAATTTTGGAAATTTGAGGACTCAAGATTAATTCGCAACAGTTTGAGATATTTAATTTTTAACTACATGCCATGGTTTATCAACTGAAGATGCATGTTATAAAACTTGTAACCTATGGCTTATTTTATAGCCTTAGTATGTTTTCTCTTAATGCAATACAAAGACTATGGGTTGTATATCCTTTCTTCTTTTTTAATAAAAGTGTTATGTGTTGATTTCTTTTCTATCTGATCTAGTTTACTTGTGTCCATGTTTCTGTCTTCTATTTCTCCTAAGGAATAAGTGATCATGTAACCTTTTTACTCTTCTCTTAACCTCTAACACAGGAAATGAATTGTATCATATATAGCTTTCTTCTTAGGAAGATAAACTTTAAGGGTGGTTTTTTTCTTAGTGGATCCTTATAGGATCTATTTATGTCTCGAATAGAGGGGCATTCATGAGTTTCTCTTATTTTAATTACATTCATAAACAACCTTCCTATACCATGCCCTTCATTATAACAAGTAAATCCTTTAGGAGGTTTCTACCTTTATTTGGACCCCTATAGATACTTCCCACGACTATGATCAGAATATCACATTTTATGTCCTAGTGACTTCATATGTTTGGTACTCTTCATCAATAATGAATGGTCCATGGTACATTGTGTCTGATATATAAAGGTTGAAGTCTTTGACTAGGAAGGATTATAGTACTATGAATCTTGTCTAATGAATTTATAAAAGTGTCATAAAATATTTGTATCAACAAATTGTTTCCCTTAGCTTAGTTTTTTTTAGAAAGGATCTTTTCCCTTTCCCCACATCAAAATATGAAGAAAAAATTCTAAAATCTTGGAGGTTGGTTCATAAGGTGCACAAGGTCTCAGTCTTGTGAAACTTCCCGACTACCCTTGTTTAGGCATTATCCCCTTGAGGATCAATAAGTACCATGATAAAAACTTAGAAAATGGGTGTCATGCATAATCTATGACCTTCTTTTGTTCTCTACTTGTGGAAAAGTGTCATCCATGTTATCCTATCTTATCATACCCCTATCGTTTCCTCCATATCCTTCATCCCTCATATCCATTATCCTATCAACATCTATATTCCTTTTTTCCATCTTTTGTTCTTGACAAGGCTAAGGTTTCATCATCACTAACCATCCTCTATCTATTTTTTCTTCTTACTAACTTTTATTCCATCAATCTTTGTAATCATTTTCAAAAAATAACTTCATGTCACAAAATTGAATCCAATTTTTTGAAGGGGCATCTTTCCTCCATCCTCTCATTCCACTGAGGTGTGATCTTTTAATTTTTCTTTGAAACAATGCTTATAATTACATTATCTCAAAGGGGGAAAAATATAGACACTAAAAATTGGTCATCGCCTGTAGTGACATTTTTTTACTAATAATTCATCTATGAAAGTCGATTGGTCCTTATCATTCATAAATGTTCTATTCTTTTCTCATTAGTTATATCTTCCAATTGGATCATATCATGCCAATTTTTCTTTGATCATTCTTTTCATTTGTTTGTTTATATAATTTTGTTAATTATTTAATCATTTTGTCCTCTTGGCATTAACTTTCCCTAGGAAAAATAATTACTTATTATTTATTCCCTTATCCTAATATCCTACTTTGATAAATAAATAATATTTATTTATTTATCCCTTTATTCATCCTCCATAATTAAATAAATTTTATTTAGTTAATTACCTAGTTAATTAACATGCAAAAGAATAGACAAATTATATATATATATATATATATATATATATATATATATATATATATATATATATATATATATATATATATATATATATATATATAAATTCTCTCCACTTATCTACTTTTCATGTTAATTTGTGTCCACTTCTAATTCTTCCACCTTCCACTTTCCTTTCCACTTTTAACTCCCACTTGCTAATTTATATCTTCACGTAACTCTTCCTTCTTTCTATTTTAACTCCTCTCTTTCTCCATTTAACTTATTCATCACTACCTCCTTTCCTCCACTTTCAAATGACATATTTTGTTGAAAATAAATACTTCAAATATTTATTTTCACTTAATTCTTAGTAGTTTATATTTCCTCCTCCACTTCGAAATGTGATTTCCCATTTATCCTCACTCAAAAAATCCTCTCATTTATTCTCCTTTGTTAATCATTTTCAGTGCCAAATTAATCTTAGTAATCCAATCAATCCCAATTTCTCTATAAATTGCAATCAATTCTCATTTTTCAAAAATTGGGCCTCTTTGATATTCTCATTATCATCATATAAGTCCATACTTTATTTTGCATTTGTGCATTATTAGTTTATGAGAGAAACATAATATTAGAGAAATAAGAAGATACATCAAAGTTTTATGAAAGAAATGCTTGGATTTTGGTTTGAATCATTTATTTTATCATGCATTTCAATTTGATTTCTTTGTTGGTAGGATTAGGTTAATTTTGATACAAAATTAGCTTTCGTGATTGGATTTTTGGTTTCATACATTCTTAATTATTATTTTTACTGATTGACATTTTATCATGCATGTTTCTAATATTCATTTTCCAAGTATAGTATGTATGACATACACACATACATACAATATATATACATATACATATTTATATAAATATACACATACACATAATATATATACATACATATGTGTATTTACATGTGTATATGTGTGTGCACACATATCCAAAGGTGAAAGGATATGTATTTCTTTAGTTTCAAAGATATAATATAAGTGTCATATATTTGAAGTGTATTGACTACACTAAAACTTGCAAAAATTACCTTATCTCTTATAAATTTGGCATTTTATAATTTTAGATTCTTTAAATTATGTTATAAATTAGTCAAATTATTTTTTAATTATGGAACGCTATCATTAAAAAGTCTCTAACATCGTCTACTAATGATGACTTCAACAATGTAAGAATTTGCCTAAGGCAAAGAATAAAAGCCAAGATCTAGAAGCTCAAGAGATAGCACAAGAGAGATAGGAAAAATAATCAAATAATTTATTATAGCTAATTGAATTGAATACAAACTAGGAGTGCCTAAATATATAGGCAATTCAATAAGACTACATGATAAGGAGATGATAAGATATCACCCACACAAGGTGGAATCACATGTCCACCAAAGGTGGATCATCCTCCATTGTACATGAAAGTATGTGCAACATGTGCAACAATGAGAGGATGATAATGTGATAAGAGCACTAAAGGTGGATCTCATACATAAAGAGGTATGTGATGAAAACTATCACACCTAAAGTGGAAGTTCTCATAACCATGTGCTAAAATAAAATGCAAACTACTAAGTGTCACAATGACAACTAATATAAAAATGCATTATCCTAAGTAAAATTAAGTAAGTGTAATTAGTGAATATTTAATTACACCAACACCCTCCCTTAAGTGCAACTTAGGAGAATGCACTTAAGCTCACAATGCAAGATGGGTCCCAGCTACTAGGCCATGTTAGGTACCCATGTACAAACTACAAGAGCAATGCAATCTCTCATAAAGTGGAGAAAGAGGGAAAACCTCATGGGAAAAACCCTCCCCCAAAAAAGAGATGAATACTAGATGCATGCATGGATGGAGTAATCAAGACCCCCCAATTATGACACACATCATGAATATACAATAGAAAATCCCCCCAAAGAAAGGAAACAAGGAGACATGATATCCCCCCCATAATAAGTAATTTCCTCCAAGGATGGTAAGTGCTTGAAGATAAAACATAGTCCAATGCCTACAAACAACATTTCTCCTCTTAGGAAGAAGATACACCAAGTATAGATGTAAAAAGGCTTCCCATTATGGATAGAAAGTAGGAAGGGGAATCCAAATGAAGTATGATGTCTCTGAAGTATGCCCAAGTGTCACCATGTCCTTGGTTGATGAAGATGTCATGAACCAATCAGGAGAAAGCCTAGTAGAAGAAGGTGACAAACAAGGAACCAATGATAATTGATCCATGTAAGAATTTGGATCAAACTCCAAAGACAAAGATGCCTCCTCAAATGAAGTAGGAAGAGAAGCAAGAAGGCCCCCCCTCAATGTAGAATGTACACCCATGATAGATGCACCTGGATCAATGTAGAAACTACACCAAGAAAATTGAATGATGTTCCTCCCCTTAGGAAGAAACAAGTCCACATGTGTATTAATGAATCCTCCCCAATCTCTAGGAAGAATACTCAAAATGTATGATGTCTTAGGAAACTGAATAGGAATCTCCAACACATGAGTATGATCAACCTGAACCATGCAATGTGACATCTCAAGTGAAGTTTGAGACTCATGAAAACCAATCTCCAAAGACTCAAATGTATTCTCTAAAGTTAAAGAGACCTCCTCCAAATGTTGTATCAAAGTATCCACAATCATGTCACCCTCGAAAGAATGATCAAGTAGAGAATGAAGATGAGGGTCAACATGCTCCCTCGCAACAACTGAAGACGGATCATCCTCAACAAAGAGAAGATGAATGTCATCAATGAAGTCTCCCAAATCTGAAATGTAGGACTCCACAAACAAACCTACAATGTCTGTCAAGTAGTCATCCCATGGAACCAAGTCTGGAAGACAATGAATATCCTGCTGCACTAAATTAGAAGAACCAATGGCTATAGGAAGACAAGAATCATCAAGAGAGACAATAGATGTGATCTCAATAGGAGGAGGAGTTGCAACTGGAGGTTCTGGACATTTTGGAAGTGGAGGAATATGTGGATCTCCATACATTTCCCAAAGAATAGTCCAAAGATTAGGAATATTCATTGTTTCATCTTCACAGTCATCAAGGGAATCCATAACATCCATATCCATATTCAAATAGATAACCTTAACAACTTCTGAGTAAGAGTCACAATTGTAAGAAGGACTTTTAGGTCTATATTCATACAAATAGGGCAATAGGTTATGCTCACTAAGATGAGAAAGAACCAATTCACTCCATTGCTTATAATTTCCTCTTGTCAACTTAATTAAACCATCCATGATATACTTCTCACATGAAACAATGAGACCAAAAAATCAATGCACCCCCCAAAATGCAATGAGCCAAAGAAACCCCCCAAAATAGATGATTTTGGCACTTTATATATAGTGCGTGTACAATTGCCACTTTCCAAAATGAACCAAAGTGAACTTCTAATTTTGATAATTACAACAGAAAATATGAAGCTATAGTAGACTCAAAAAAATAAGACACAAGATCTCTCAAGGATCTAACAAATTACAAGTGCCAAAATAGGCCAAAATAGACCAAATTCTAAAAGTACTATGTCTACTTAGAATTTTTCCAAACTGATACTAGATCTGGAAAGTAGACAAAAAATCATGAATTTTAAAAAAAATAGCACTTGAAAATGTGTCCATATGAGCCCAAACGAAGCCTCTAAAGTTGTAAAAATTAGGATTTGCAATTTTTAGAAAGTATCAGAAATAGAGATAAGAAATCACCTACACCATTGTGTAGATCGTGAAATTCTACCCCAAAACAAAAAAAAAATTGCTCGAAAAAAGGAGTTCGGATGACTGAGATATCGCTATTTGAAAAATGCCTCTGAAATTATTTTTTCTAAATCACCATCGCTGAACCTTGAAAATTCAAATGGCTCTAGATTTGGCTTTAGATGTCTGATTTGGATGAAACAAAATTTGATTTAGGGGTTTCTGGACCTCCTCAATGTGATGTCAACCTCTGATTTGCACCAACAAGCTCCAATTTTGACCTGCAGTAAAAATCTCTCAAAATAGGCTATACAATGAAACTCCTATGGCTATGGTACCATGTAAGAATTTGCTTAAGGCAAAGAATAACAGCCAAGATCTAGAAGCTCAAGAGATAAGACAAGAGAGATAGGAAAAATAATCAAATAATTGATTATAGCTAATTGAATTGAATACAAAGTAGGAGTGCCTAAATATATAGGCAATTCAATAAGACTACATGATAAGGAGATGATAAGATATCACCCACACAAGGTGGAATCACATGTCCACCAAAGGTGGATCATCCTCCATTGTACATGAAAGTATGTGCAACATGTGCAACAATGAGAGGATGATAATGTGATAAGAGCACTAAAGGTGGATCTCATACACAAAGAGGTATGTGATGACAACTATCACACCTAAAGTGGAAGTTCTCCTAACCATGTGCTAAAATAAAATGCAAACTCCTAAGTGTCACAATGACAACTAATATAAAAATGCATTATCCTAAGTAAACTTAAGTGTAATTAGTGAATATTTAATTACACCAACAAACAACTTATTATCAAATAAAGATGCTTTCCTCATGCCAAGTTGTAATTCATGTTTCTAACTACTTGATAGATGCATGAATTGTAAACAATATTATAACTAGTGCACTTGCACGCTTTTGTACGTGCAACGATGAGCTGATAGGAGTTTTGATTTTCAAGAAAATGATTTGTTTTGTACAATGCAAAAAATAGATCATCAATGGTTTGTAGAAGGAATTTTTGAAATGATATTTAACAATCCTTAGTTCATGAGGTTTTCTTGAAATTTACATTTGTTCAGATATGTGTCAAATTTGTTATTGGTTTTGGGTGATTGTTAGTGCCTAGCATATAATCTAAAATCTGATTGATTGTTGGTTCTAAGTGGTTGTGTCATCTTGCAGAAGGAAATCTTTTGCAAACCTAAAAGCATTGTTGTAATTCAATAAATATCTTCCATCTGAATGTGGAAGTCACAACTCTATATTCAACCCTTTCCATTTAAGATTTCTGAAAGAAAAGCAAGAAAAGTTCAAAGATTTTTTTTTAATAAATTTATTTATTAAAACCAAGTTACAGTATACAACCAAATCCTTGCATAATATGAAATTACACCCCAAGTCAAACAAACAAAGCCAGGAACAAAATAACCATGTGACCCCAAAAAAGAAAAGAGACATCTTGGAAACGATATAGACAAAGACACTTTGGACACAAAATAGACAAAAATTTTCAATCACACAATTGAATGTAAAAGAAAAATATTATAGAAATTTCTACACCCAAATTTTTTGAAGTACTTCTCCAATTAACAATAACTGGTTTTCAAATAAGAAACCTATTATTTTTCACTCGTATACTTGTGTTCCAAAACAACATTTATATTAAGCACTCCACTTTTTATGATTACACCATTTCAAACCAAATAAGGAAAATATGTCTACCCATCTAAAATAGTTTGAATGGTTTGTGGAATGAGATTCTATACTGCCTATTATTTTTTAAAGGTGGAGTCATTGTTTTAAGAATTGAAATGAAAATGTTGTAGAATACAATGAATGTCAACTTCTTGATCATATCAGGGGAGTATGAGTCAAACATGAGAGTATGAGAATGGGTACCTATTACCATTTCATATTAAGGTATACGAGAAAATGAATACAGATATAGATGTATAATGTACACATGTATTCATAGAAATATGAGTGAGAATGAGGTTACCATCCTCGTACCCATAACATAAATTCTAGGTAAGTGTGATCTGAATTTTATTTTCAGTTGTAACTAACCCATAAATTCTTGAAAGTGAGTCATTTAGAGGTGACAAAAATCAAAAGCTCAAAAACATGAAAGAATTCATCAAAATTGTGAACTGCAGTTTTACAACTAGGGCTACCCTTGGGATACTTGGGATTTCAAGGGGAAAAAGACATACAAACAACAAGATAGAAGGTATATCACCACTTTGTAGGTAGAAGATGTAGATAAATTTTTTATTGAAATGATAAAAAACTTTACTCTATTTAACTCAAACTATATGGTGCAACAACTTGAAATTCTTCATGCCCAGTTTGCATTTTCTTGGCCTTACCTAGCTACACAAAATCCCCATCCTTGTAAAATATCAGTAGTCTCAAATTTGAAATAAGATTTTCCCTACCTAAAAGGGTTCCACCTTAAAGGACATCACATGCTAATAAAAAATAGCAAATAGTTAACAAAAATAAAGATATATACACACAATCCTTCCATTAGAAGCATGGAAAAATAATTGTATAACAATATAAAGAGTGTATAAGAATTATCACCAAAGGAAATAGAATAATAACAACAGTAATCTAATAATGATAATTTATTTAAAATATAAAAATGTGAATCATGGACAACACACATGAACTATTTGATAGAATGTCATCTCATGCAATGCAGGACACTCATGAGAGTGTTTTCTAGGTTCAAATCTCGTTCACTTCCAAAGGCCAATGATCATAAATCTATGCAATATGAAGTGACAAGATAGATGATATATCACAATTGATCCCTCCATGTATAGAGAATGGGGTGTCATGGTCTAACACATTCATCTTAGAGTGCTTGAATGTCCACTTTTTTGACCTTTTAACCTGTGTCAAGATCACAAGACAAAAGTGTAAGTAATGCATTAAATATTTACTTTGAGGTCTATAACAATATCTAACACATTAAATATGTACATGTAATTGAAAATTTAGGCTATTGATTGTTTTATATGATTTATCCAGCTACAAGAAAGCATATGAAGATGTACAAAAAAAATCCAATTCAATCTTTCTTATAAAAATAATATTTTCATACAGATATCCATGTCATATCATATCTAAAATACCAATGTACCGACAAATCCTAATTTCCCATAAAATTACCAGCATCCATATAAATATTTTTATAACTTACAAGAGAGGTTTGGTGGAAAAGAAAAACACAAAAACATGGGCATAAGGCAATAAATCAACAATTACACAATTTAAATTTGTGTTCTTAATGACTAAAATTCCCATTCAAACACAAATATAGGGAAAAATACATAAAATCTTCTGATTTGTGCACATGTTGCATACAGAGGAAAAATAAATTAAAATATACTAGTATATTTTAATGTGAAATAATTCTCTTTGTAAATATAAGTAATAAATAAAAGTATAGTGGCTTTGCCACTTTTATAAAAAAAAACAAAAAACAAATCTCTTTGTAAAGATAAAGCCAGTAAACCCTGATTAAATAATAAAACTAGACCGCTCACTGATCTACTCTAAGGCCTTATTTTTCTTTGTTCCAAATATTCCAAAAACTAATTTACTTCTAACATCTATAAATAGCCATTTAAGTTGAAGTGATTATAACCAAACGCTGCCTATAGGTAATTGATTCAAAGAAGACACAGTTAACAAAAAAACTACTTCTGACATCTACAAATGACCATTTTAAAATGAGGCAAAAAAACCAAACATTGCCTACACAAATCAATTCGACAAAATCCCAATTAACAATTCTTTAAAAGCCTATCCGAGAAATTGCTCAAGGTTGACAAAAAAACTTATCCCAACATAAGGAACTTTCATGGTAAGAAGTTAGAGCTAAATCACAAAACTAAAAATTGGGAGAAACATGGGATTTTCATGGTTTTCCTGTTGCTTCACCTAGGGTTTGAAGTTCCCGATTCAAGGGAAGTAGGGACCATGTTTTTTGAAATGAGTGAGTTAGTGTGCGACATGAAATTTTTAGAGAAATGACGACGATAGAAGTTGAAGTTTTTGTGTAGCTTTGGAAGAAACATTCTACCAAGGCCATATGATGGTAATATTTGATATGTTAGGGAAGAAAACCTAAACACAACAAAAATGAACAAACCCTAATGATAGGAGACAAAAAAAGAACAAAAAATGATAACAACCATGTACAGATTAAAAAAAATAAAACTCCAAGAGACTAGAGAAAGTGACTTACCTTAGGACATAGTTATTGGAAATGAAAAAAAAAATGTTTCCGTGAAAAGAAAAAAACGTACAGGAAAAGAAATCGGAAGGCAATAAGGCCCAAATATTTTTCTTCCTCATTGACCTCAATCATATCACATGTGCAAGCAAAAAAGGAAAAAAAAATGTTGTTTCCCTTTTCGATGGTTTGTAGATTTGTTGGAGTATTTTGTTGGCCTATTTCCATTTTCAAGAAAATGAATTTCTAAACTTCTAATTTTTTTCTTTTTCTTCTTTTCGCAAATTTTTACAATCGTAAAAAAGAAGTCAGTCAGAGAGGTTGACAATTTTCTAGCCGAAAATTTATTTTTCAGGAAGAAAAGCTCCCACAAATAGCCTCTTGGCTAATTAGGAATCAATGGTGTGCGTATCTAGTGTTTATTCATTAAAAAATGGATTAAAATGGAGAAAAAAAGATTTTTAAATGCTTGTAATAAATATAAAAATTATATTACATTAAAGGATTTTGTGAATGTTATAAAATATAATTATGTTAACATTTTAAACAAATTAATCATAACTTTTATTATTAGTATTAAATAATTTACATCATTATAATTTAATAAACACCATCATGTTGATTAACTTTTCATAATTGATATTTAGGTACTAGAATGTACAAATTTATCTTTTTATATTAATATATTATTAGAATGGAAAGTTAAAACACATGCATACTCATTAAGTATAAAATACATATAATGTCTACTCCTTATTTTTGGTTGGGATAATATAATTTTTTAATACAAACTTCCAACTCCTCTCTTAACACATAACTCTTCTAGCCAAAGGCTAACTTGAGATACTTCACTAAAAAATATAAGAATTTTAAAATTTAGAAGTAAATTTGACTACAAAGTTTCTTTAGTTAGTATGTTTAAGGTTATCATGGGAATACAATTATATTATGCAATTTTTAACTTTAAATTATTATGTAAATTACAAGAACTAGGCATTGCGATATAGCTATTAAGATTCAATTGTGTATTTTTTGAGTCAAACTCATTGACCCAGTTTCCATGATTCATGGTTCACAAGAACCCATCTCTCATGAGAATGAATGTAACACTTAACACTCATTAAATCTAGGTAATGCTCATAGAGGTGAAGCACTGAGGCTTTCTGAGAGGTCAACCATCCCAATACTAATCCAATTTGAACACTCTTAACCATAGAGTCTCCTCTAAGGTTAAACCCACTTTTCTTGCAAAACCATTTGAAAAAAATTCAACAAGTGTTGTGCTTTATGAACCATTCATTATAAATCCTCATAAGCCCATCAATTAATAAGTAGAAAACATTTTCCACAACAATTCAAATTGTGATATTGCTATCAAATTCAACTATATAGTTTTTGATTCAAACTCATTGGCCCATGTTTCATGATTAGTTATTCACAAGAACCCATTTCTCATGAGAGTGAATGGAACACTTAGTACTCATTACATCTAGGTGATTCTCATAGAGGTTAAGAACTTGGGTTTCCTAGAAAGTCACCCATCCCAGTACTACTCCAACTCAAGAGAGCTTAACCAAAAAATTTCCTCCAAGGTTAAGGCCACTTTTATTGTAAAATCATTTGAGAAAACTTCAGAAACTATTATGCCTTATGAACCTTTCATTATAAATCCCCTTAAGACCATCAATTGATATGTGGGAGATATTTTCCATGGCAATTCAAATTGTGATATTTCTATCAAGATTCAACTGTGTAGTTTTTGAGTCAAACTCATTGAACCATATTTTATTAGTAGTTATTCACAAGAACCCATTTCTCATGAGAATAAATAGAACACTTATCACTCATTTTTTCTAGGTGATTCTCACAAAGGTGAAGCACCAAGAATTCCTAAGAGGTCGGCCATCCCAATACTACTCCATCTTAAGTGCACTTAACCATAGAGTTTCCTCCAAGTTCAAGCTCACTTTGCTTGAAACCCCATTTTAAAAACTTTTAGAAAGTGTTGTGACTTATGAATCATTCATTATAAATCTCCTTAAGCTCATAAATTGATAATTAGGAGATATTTTCCACAATAAGCCAAATTGTGATATTTTTATTAGGACTCAACTATATAGTTTTTGAGTCATACTCATCAACCCATGTTTCATGACTCATCTCTCATGATAATAAATAGAGCACTTAGAAATCATTGAATCTAGCTGATTCTCACAGAGGTGAAGCTCCAAGACTTCTTTGGAGGTCAACCATTTGAGTACCAACCTAGCTCAAGTGTGCTTAACATAATTTTTTTTGCCAATGTTAGGCTCACTTTTCTTGAAACCCTTTTTGCAAAAACTTCAACAAGTGTTGTGCCTTATAAAACATTAATAATAATTCCCTTAATCTCATCAATTGATAAGTTGTAGATATTTTCCAAAATAAATTGATTGTAATATTTCTATCAAGATTCAACTATGTAGTTTTTGTGTAATGCCTAGCTAAGGAATCCTTTGAACAATAGGGTAAAGGATGCACTAATAATTTTTTTCTTGCAATTGCATAATCATTAATTATAAAAGTGCATAACATATGATGAGTTTAAGTCTTGGCTCAAGTATTATGTCAGTTTGTTATGTTTTATCTGTCTCATTCCTAGTTCGTCTCAGTAGTTTGGTCATGAACATTGGATTTTAGTTGTTTTAAGTGAGTCTCATGGATCTGATTTTATAGACCTTAAGCTTATACTTTCATATCCCTTTTATGGCAAAAAGACACTCTTTTAAGGATATATATCTATATCTATATCTATTATATATATATATAGTGTGTGTGTGTGTGAATAATTAATCTAGTGATGAATGGATATAGATGTGCTATGTGTGTTTTGTGCCTATTAACATTTATGATTCAAATAGATTAAATGAAGCGGTGATCAACAAATGACACTCAAGAAGGTCATGCCTTTGAAGACCAAGTACATGTAGCTCAGTAAGGATTGACATTTGAAGCAATCCAATGGTGAAATACTCATGAATCATGTTGAGAAAGTCAAACGGTTACTATCAAGATGGAATGAATATAGGAGATAGTAGAAGCTATATCTACTCTTTTTGTAGTTGAACAAGTTTGTTGTTCCTCATTTATTGGATGGTTTTTCTCCTCCTTTCTAGTGCTGAAATAATTATGATCTACCTAATATTTTTGCATTGATCTGTTAGTGACTAGTTAGTAAGTAAGTTTCTATTATAAAATAGATTTTATACTTCTCTGGAGGTTAGCTCAGTTAGACTAAGGATTCCATGTAATAACATTTTCAATATAGTTTCAGTTGTTTTTCAGCAATGACTTGTAAATAGTACTTTTTGCAACATGAATAAAATGATGAATTTTTGAATTCACAAGTGTTTAACTAAATTTTGGACACTCACTCAAGGGGGCCCACTTGGTGAGTAGTTCATTTCAATTTCATAATTAGTTTCCTTCAACTTTATTTACAAGTTTTAGAGTTTATCTTTTCATGCAACCACTAGAAGTCATTTCCTGTGATTGTTCCTACAGCTAAAGAAGCCATGATAGTTTTGTAGACACCTAAAACTCATTCATATTAATTGAATTTATTTAATTGATAATCCTTGTAATATCATAATTAATCCTAATTAATTAATCATGGTTATTATGTTCCTCCACCCATTTAATGATAATTACTTAATTAAGTTGGGTTCACTACCTAAGGTATTTGAATTTAATTTAAATACCCCCTCCCTAATGTATTAAATCTATTTTTAATGCATGTCCCTCCATAAATCCCCTTTTTGAATAAATCAATATTTATTCAAATCCTTCCATTTCCTAATACTCTAAATATAGATTAATCTAAATTAATCTCAAACCCTACCTAAATCCTAAACCTATCCCCTTACCTACTAACTCCTCTAACCTCACTTAGGAAGTGATTCCTAACATCATTAGCCCTAATGGGTTGCTCACACATGTGTGAGAAACTCTCCCAAGGAAGCCACCCACCTTCCTTAAATGCTCTTACACCCTTGTCCCCTTCACTCTTCCCCAAAGTTTCTCACACATGTGTGAGAAACCTTGAGCCACTCAACCATTAATGCCTATCCTGTGTCAACTTGACCCTTCAAATTAGCCATCCCTTCTAAGCCTATTCGACTCCTATGTGGATAACACATAGGTTCCACCTCATCCAAACCCTAATCCTCCCTCCAAAAATCTATAAATAGATGCCTCTCCATGAGCAATTCATATATCTCATTTTTCATGCATTGTTATTATGCTAGTTTAGTTCTAGATTTCTATAGCATATTAGCATTAATAGCTTTCCTTTCTTGTTTTCAATTCTTAGATCACATAGCATAATATAAATGGATGATGAATCTTGTTTGTTTTAAGAATTGAACTTCATTTTAAATCTAAATCATATCCATGCTTAATGGTTAATGAATCTTGCATATCATTCATAGCTTAAATCCTCATCTTCATCCCTTTACATCTCTTGGAATCCTAGGGGCAAAACTAGTTCCTCATAATAGGTTTTGTGCCACTTTTCGGATCTCCATGGCTTGCATTTGGCTTCAATCACCTTAGCACTACATTAGGGATACTCTCATTGTGTTTGGAGAGCACATCCACATTCTCCTAAAAATAGAAAATCAAATAGGGCTTGGCTGTTCCCGTTTTAGCTCAATCAGAGGTGATGTGTGTGAAAGTCTTGTTATATGATTTTCATGCTAGATTAGGAATAATGTTTTCTTTTCTACACTTTCACATGAAATGATAGGTTCATGACATATACATTTTGGCACCCCCAGTGGGACTCCCACCATGCACATTTACTCCTTTTCTAGGGAGTTTTTCAACATCCATTTCCAAAAATTTTAAAAATGTCGTACACACCTGTGAGAATCCTAGTACGAGTAAAATCTTCCTGGTCCTATTTACTCATATTAGACACATGTGTAACTCTTATTGTGCATGGTAATGATGTGTATTTTCCTTCTTTGCACTCTAATATGCTCTCTAACTACATCTCTTTTTGGCCTTATTTTCTCATATTGGAACCCCTTATACTCATATAGAACATGATATATTCTAGTACAAAAATTTTGTTCTAGGTTTTTACTCATATTGTTCTGTGTATTTTCTCATATGATTATGCATGCAAAAGTCCCCTATCCTATTTTCTTGTATCATAAACAAAGAGAAAGTTTAGGGTCTCAAATCTTATTATTTTTAGTTTTTGGTGATTATTATGGCTTTATATTGTCCTTGACCATCTTCTTTGTAGGTTCTAACATATTTTTATAGGTCATTTCACAAAAGAACACTTGTCAAAGTCATTGAAATCTCAAAATACTAACATCTTTTTGGTGACAAGATGCTTTCCAAAGAATCACTTGGAAAACTACTAAAATCTCTCTTGTAGGTTTCCTAGGAGATATTAAAAAACCTTTGTGTCTTCATTATTAATCATTTTTGAGGCATCTTAAAAAAATTTAACTTGTAGTGTTTTTCCAAGTGCTAGGGAATTATGCTCTTGTCTCTTCAATATAATAAAAAACCTAAACTCATTTGGCATTATACTTTAATAGGAACTTTGGAAATGAACAAGTGTGCTTGACGTGTTTGGGAGAAAACAACATTGGATAGGAGAGTATGCTCTTTATCACCTTGAGAGAAAATCATAAATCTAGACTCCCCATTTCCAATCCATTCTTTTCAATTTCATCCTTTAGATGGGCCTACCAGTGAGGTAAAAAGCTTCTGGGAATGACCCACATGAGAACGAGGTGTTTGCCCACCAGTCCAACTCACGTTAATAAAGCCTTAGAATCTGGATGACATTTGAGCTTATACTCAGCTCTCACCTAACACATTAGTAGGGCCTCGTGGTATAAATCACATTTACATGACTACTTGTGCCAAGGTTCTTTATGGGGCTATATGCCTAAATTGCACTTGTGTAGATAAAAAGAGTGTGTTCAAATACAAACCTTTACTAAAAGCCATTAAATAGAAGCTACCTAGTTTACCCCCAAAAGTTTGATAATCCAAGTGGAAGGAGGATAGTAACCTCCCTAGGAAACTCACCATATTGTTCCTTCCTGACTATTTGGAGTCAGATAATATGACATCATGGCTAGAGCCATTGCATGCTCGGTGATGGTCATATTCTGATTAGCTCTTGAAGTATACCTAAGTCTACAAGCAAGGATTTTCATACTCACCAAATCCCTATGGTAGAAAGTGTGCTTGACTATTTGTAACAAAAACCTATAAAAAAACATACACATTCCAAGAATATTATCAATTTCATTGTCACCATTGCTTGTATCCCACAAGGTTGCTTTGTCCCTCGCCAGATTATTTTCAAGACACGTGATTATTATCTTTTGGTTTGAATACTTGAATTTGGGTCCTTTTGATGATCTACAACTGATTGCATATCTTGATGAAGATTTAGGAGGTTACCGAGCTAGTAAAGTGACATGTAAGATGATTAAATTAGTCAATATGTTGTCATTGATGTCAACTAGTTTTGACTATACTTATCATGACAGTTACAAACATCTGAACATCTGTAGAAGGAAGAAATGGTGAAGAAATGAGATATCTACATAAGGAGAAGATGGATATGACATATAAGGATAAGGTATACATTGGGTAACTTATTGACGAGACTATGTCATTATATTGTTGACTTGAGCATGTTACATTATTCTATTAGGAAGAAGAGATCAGAATTAAACAAGTTAATTTGGTTGGTAATTGAGGATTTTTGTATACACCGAGTAAGTCTTGTGTATACAGAGTGACATTAATAATTGAGTTAGTTATCACCGATGCATTCAGTATTAACTGAGTATGGATGAAAACATTAAATGCTATAATAGCCGACTAAAATTGATGAGATGGAAATTGCTTATGATTTTGAGGTAATAGATTAAGTTTGTTATAAGATCTACGACTGAAAAAATTTAGAAATGATCCAAGGGATAAGAATGAAATGTGTTATTGACACATTTTCCGAGGAAGGTTTAAGCAAAAAAATGGATGATGATGATTAAGAGGCAAAATGTAATGGCTGATATGAAGATGGTTTACATGTCTATTTAAGAGACACGAGTTTCATTGATGAACTATGCTAGATGAATAGCGACTACAAAAGATTTTGCATGAAGACATTTTTCATGCACACCTAATCAAACTGGTTACAGACAGAACCAAGTACAACTACAAACATAACTGAGCGTCAGAGATATACATACACCAGGTGAAGTAAGTTGAAGGATATGAGGAAGTGAATTGATTATTGATCATATGAGTTTATGAGCTTAGCATAGATTTGAATATTTGAAAATTGAGTTATATTTGAATCAAATTAGATGTAATGTATCAGTTTAACCATTGTTACAACAAAATCTCTTAATCGAGTGGACTTAATAGTCTTATTTTCTACTATGACATTCTTTGAATGTATGGAGGTTTTCTTGTTGATCCCATAGTGAATCCTGGTCAAAATTTAACTGTTAGTGATAAATCCTCTAACTAGGTCACACTTGACAGTGTACATTGTAACCTTTAACATGGTTGGCTCCTAACTAAGCTCACTTCAGAAGAGTGAAATATTTTGGATTACCACTCCCAGGTGGTTTTTCCCTTAAATGGGTTTCCACGTTAAATCATTGTATTGTGTGTTATTTGTTATGATTATTTGCTATCATACTTTACATGTTGCATATTTGATTAATCAGTAAAGATAATTTTCTATCTTATGTTATCAAGTTGTTTAAAAAGTTTGAATATGTACATCTGAGAGTTTGGGATTGTGGGATAACTAATTTAATTGATTCATCCCCCCTCTGAGTTATCTAACAATTGGTATCAGAGAACATTGGTTTCTTGGAGGAAAGTTTCATGGACTTGAGAAAAAGATCACAAGATGTATAAAAGGGAAGTGCCTAAGTTGAACAAAGATAACTTCATGACATGGAAAAGAAGGATGAGGCTGCACATATATGGAATTGGAGAATCTTCTCTTCATCTCCTAGACCATGGATACTTACAACTGACTATTGGAACTTTGATATTTGATCAGTTGAGAGACAAACATGAACACAATATAACTATGATAGAGATTTCTACTGCTCTAACTAATGCAGAATTTGAGGATGTCAAAGCATGCACTACAGTGAAAGATTTGTGGGATAAACTTGTACTGGTTCATGGTGGTGATGTAAATGTAATGAGAGCTAGAGTTGAAAGCCTAAGAGGTAGATTTGATGATATGAAGATGAAATAAGGTGAGAACATCACACAATACTCTAACCAAATCAAAGAGGTGGTCAATGCTATCTAAGGAGCAGGAGGTATTATTTCTGAAGATACTATGGTGAGTAAATACTGAGGACCTTGTTTCCTATCTATGTTATTAGAATCTCTGCTATTCATGAAATGAGATCTACACCTGGTAGTACTCTTACACTTGATAGTATAATTGGTAAGATGACTACTTTTGAGATGAATAACTATGACAATAGTATTGTACCAAGTGTTGAGTCTAATTTTATGTCATCCCTGAAGATTGGTAAGTCTAGTAGTAAGCATAACATAAGGAATACAAGTGGTAGTGACAATGAAGATGAACTTGATGAGCTTGAAGCACTTATGGATAGAAGACTGTAGAAAAGTAAAGGAAGGTATAAAGGAAAGTTACCTTTATCTTGTTTTAATTGTAAAGAGATTGGCCATATTGCTGCTAGATGTCCTAATAGGAAAGAACAAGATAAAAACAATTACTGATCTGGTGATGGAAAGTTTGACAGAAGAGAAAATAGAGGAAACCAACACTATGACAGAAGAAACAACCAAGACTACAAAGACAAAGGCAAGAAGGCATGTTTCCTTGTTAGAGATGATGATGATGACATCGAAATTGACACTGATGATGAAATTAAAGTGGTATTTGTTGTAATGAAGGATTATTCAGAAGAAGAAGAAAGGTATGTAGAAATAACACTTATATCTAAAGTTAGAAAGAATGATACATGGATTATTGATAGTGGTTGTACACATCATATGAATGGTGATGAAGAAAAAATTGAATACCTTGAACACTACAATGGAGGATCAGTTAAAATGGAAAATGATATACCTTGTCAAGTGAAAGGAAAAGGATCTATCTTGTTGAATGCTAAGATTAGATGTGATAATGCATATTGGGTGAAAGGACTTAACTATAATCTATTGAGTGTAGCACAACTAAATAATTCAGGTCACTGAGTTACATTTGAAAGTAAGAAAGTGAAAATCTATGATGAAAGTAGAAATCTGGTAGGTACTGGTGGATAATCCAAAGGTATTCTATTCTATCTTGACAATGCTGAAACTTCTTGTTTATTGGCTAGAAATGAAGATGTATGGTTGTGGCATAAGAGACTATGTCATGTGAACTTTGATAATATAGTTAAGATCAATAAGAAGTGAAGAGTTATAGGTTTACCGAGTCTAACTAAACCTAACCATGTTATGTGCAATCAATGTCAGAAAGGAAAAATGACTAAAACTAGTTTCAAAAGTAAAGACTATTCTTCTAAAGGTATTTTGGAGTTGGTGCATACCAACTTATGTGGTCCTATGAGAACTTAGAGTTATAATGGTGACAAATATTTCATTTTATTTGTTGATGACTACTCTAGGATGATGACATTTATGTTCTTTAAGGAGAAATATGAAGCCTTCAAATTATTTAAGTGGTATAAAGCTAAAGTTGAAAGAGAAACTGAGAAAGATTTAAAATGATTAAGATCTAATAGAGGAGGTGAGTTTATTTCTGATGAATTCACTAACTTATGTAATGAGCATTGCAAAAAGGAGAAATAGATCTATAGTTGACTGTGCCAAAACTTTGATGATTGAGAAAAATATTGCACAAATGTACTAGAGAGAAGTTGTTAGCACTACTGTATACACCTTGAACTAAGTTCAACTAAAGAAAGACACAAACAAGATGCCTTATGAGTTATGGTTTGGCTACACACTGAATGTAAGTTATTTCAAAATTTTTGGAAGTAGATGTTACATTCTGAAAGATGATAGAAATGGAAAATTTGACTCTAAAGGTGATGAAGGAATATTTTTAGGATATTCTACTAAGAGAAAAGCATATAAATGTTTGAACAAGGCTACTGACAAAATGATATTTGAAAGTGCTAATGTAAAAGTTGATGAGTTTGCTGGAAAGAATGATGAAGGAAGCTGGAAGGAACCGAAAAACTATGGTAGGTTTACATATATTGAGCATACATACTATCTATTGAAGCCATAGGATGTGTCTACTGAGAATTAGCAGATGCAAATCAAGAACTAGGAAGAGGCTACCAAGGAAGAAAATGAACTTGAACTGAATGATGAGAAAAGAAGAGAACAAGTGCTAGCAAGATTTGTTAGAAGACACCATTCATAGAGCCAAATCATTGGAGATAAGCAAGATGGCATGATGACACAAAGTAAGTTAAGACATAACACATGCTTAGTTTGTGAATTTGAGCCTAAGAATGTTAGAGATGCACTTGAGAAGGATGAATGGGTTAAGGAAATGAATGAAGAAATTGAACAAATCGAGAAGAAAAAAATATGGACATTGGTACCGAGACCGAGTGATAAAAATGTAATAGGTACTAAGTGAATTTTCAAAAACAAGTTGAATGAGAATGGTGAAGTCACTAGAAACAAAGCAAGACTTGTAAGCAACAAATATGCACAAGAAGAAGGAATTGACTATGGTGAAACTTTTGCACTAGTAGAAATACTTGAAGGAGTCTGCATATTACTTATATATGCTGCACACAAGGGATTCAAAGTATATCAAATGGATATGAAATCAACATTTCTGAATGGAATTCTTGAGGAAGAGGTCTACATAGAACAACTTGAAGGTTTTATTGATCTAAATTAGAAGAACATGGTATGTAGACTGCACAAAGCATTGTATGGACTGAAGCAGGCACCAAGAGAATGGTATGAAAGATTACATGCTTATCTTATTAGTATTGGCTTTGTGAGGACAAGTGAAAATAACAATTTGTATATGAAAGGAGAATCCGATGACAATATTTTGATTGCTGAAATTTTTGTTGATGATATAATATTTGGAGGACATGAAAATATTTGCAAATCTTTTGCTGATGAAATGAGAAAAGAGTTTGAGATGTCAATGTTTGGAGAGATTAAATTCTTTTTAGGTTAGTGGATTATTCAACATAATGATGGGATTTTCATAACACAATCAAAATATATCAAGGAAGTGTTGAAGAATTTTGGCATGGAAGATTCAAAACTAGTGGGTACACTGATGGTCATAGGATGTAAGTTGACAAAAGATGATGAATCAATTGAGTTAAATTAGACACTATATAGATCAATGATTGGAAAATTGATGTATGTGGTACATAGTAGGGCTAATATAACACATGCTATTGGGATTATGGCAAGATTTTTTGCTAATCCTAAGGAATCACATATGGTTGTTGTTAAAAGGATTTTGAGATATTTGAAGAAAATTGAAGATTATGGTTTATGGTACACAAAGGAAGGAAAATTTGAACTCCAAGTTTACATTGATGTAGATTGGGCTGTAAACATTGATGACCAAAAGAGCACAATCGGTGGAGCATTCTTTTTGGGAGAAATACTTGTGACATGGATAAGTAAGAAACAAGCATATATTTCTTAGTCTACTACTGAAGAAGAGTATGTTGTTGCTGCTGCTAATTGTTCAAATATTGCATGGATAAAACAAGTGTTGGAAGGAATGAATGAGGTGATCATTGATCCAGTGATAATATATTGTGACAACACTAGTGCTACAAACATTTCAAAGAATCTAGTGATGCATTAAAAAACAAAGCACATATCTATTAAGTATCATTATTTGAGGGAACAAGTACAAGAAAAGAAAGTGAAACTAGAATTTGTGAAGTCTAAAGAAAAACTTGCCGATATATTTACCAATCCCTTACCGAAGGACACCTTTGAGTACTTGAGGACTAGACTAGGGGTTTGTCCCCTGTCTATCGGTCACTAAGGTGATCAAGAGGTTGCATCAACCTGTACTATATCATAAAATCATTCATGTTGATGCATATAGCTCACACTTAAGGATTTATAAGGTTGTGAAAGATTGTAGAAGCTGGAATAGAGAATTGTAAATCAGTACATGAAGGTACTTGATTTGGACTGGACAACAGAGAACAACTTGGATGTTGAAGAGTTGTTTATTTTCTTTGGCATTGTTGTCAAAGGGGGAGAGAAATTTATATGAAATATTTGTTGATGAGAACATGAAAAGGGACAGAGATTTCAATGAAAAATATATCCACTACAGGGAGAAAGAATTAGAGAACTGGAAAAGATCAAATCCATAGGGAGAGTCTACATGTAATGTTGTTGAGATGTAATGTAGTGATTAAACATATTAAATATCAATCTAGGGAGAGCTTTACTGAGCTACAAAATTTATCCATATAGTTGTAGAACAAATATTTGGTATGGTATGGCATATTTCATATTTCTTGTGTTGCCATCAATGCCAAAGGGAGATATTGATGATCTACAAATGATTGAATATCTTGATGAAGATATAGGAGGTTACCGAGCTAGTAAAGTGACATGTAAGATGATTAAATTAGTCAATATATTGTCATTGATGTCAACTAGTTTTGACTATACTTATCATGACAATTAAAAACATTTGAACATCTGTAGAAGGAAGAAATGGTGAAGAAATGAGATATCTACATAGGAGAAGATGGATATGACATATAAGGATAAGGTATACATTAGGTAAATTATTGATGAGACTATGGCATTATATTGTTGACTTGAGCATGTTACATTTTTCTATTAAGAAGAAGAGATTAGAATTGAACAAGTTAATTTGGTTGGTAATTGAAGATTTTTGTATACACCGAGTGACAGTAATAACTGAGTTAGTTATCACTGACACATTCAGTATTAACTGAGTATGGATGAAAACATTAAATGCTACAACAATTGACTAAAATTGATGAGTTGGAAATTGCTTATGATTTTGAGGTAACATATTAAGTTTTTTATAAGATCCAATGCTCAAAAAATTTAGAAATGATCCAAGAGATAAGAATGAAATGTGTTATTGACACATCTACCGAGGAAGCTTTAAGTGGTAAAATGGATGATGATGATTAAGAGGCAAAATATAATGGCTAATATGAAAATGGTTTACACATCTATTTAAGAGACATGAGTTTCATTTATGAACTATGCTGGATGAATAGAGACTATAGAAGATTTTAAATGAAGACATTTTTGATGCATACCTGATAAAACTGGTTATAGACAGAACTAAGCAGAACTATATACATAACCAAGTGTCATAGATATACATACACCGAGTGAAGTAAGTGAAGGATATGAGGAAGTGAATTGATTATTGATCAGATGAGTTTATGAGCTTAGCATAGATCTGAATATTTGCAAATTGAGTTGTATTTGAATCAGATTAGTATTGTATTAGTTTAACCATTGTTACAAAAAAATCTATTAATTGAGTGGACTTAACAGTCTTATTTTCTACTATGACATTCTTTGAATGTATGAAGGTTTTCTTGTTGACCCCATAGTGAATGCTGGTCAAAATTTAACTATTAGTGATAAATCCTCTAACTAGGTCACACCTGATAGTGTGCATTGTAACCCTTAATAGGGTTAGCTCCTAACCAAACTCACTTCAGAAGAGTGAAATATTTTGGGTTACTGGTCCTAGGTGGTATTTCCCTTAGTAGGGTTTCCATGTTAAATCATTATATTATGTGTTATTTGTTATGATATTTTTCTATCATACTTTTGATTAATCAGTAAAGAAAGTTTTTTATCTTATGTTACCGAGTTGTTGAAAAAGTTTGAATATGTACATCTAAGAGTTTGGGACTATAGGATAACTGATTTAACTGATTCACCCCCCTCTTAGTTATCTAACACCTTTTACATTGGAGAATAAATCAAATTGAAAAGCCCTAGTGATCTGATTTATCCAAAGCGATCTCCAAATCATTTATCTACAACCATTGATCAACCAAACCCAAGCACTATCCTTTCGAGATATGACCAATACAACAAAGCGTAAGAAAAAAAAGCTACCCATTACTCATGTATACTACAAGAAGAAGGTTACCAAACAAAAACTCAAGGACCATCAACCTACCTTAACTTCAATCAAAGATGAGATCAAGTATCAATACAAACTAGATAGAATAACCTACAATGCAAAGGTCATACAATTTGGAGTACATTTCCAAATCAATCATTGTTTTTTTGTCCTTGAAAGAAAAGACTAGTTGGTTCATCGCACAACACATGCTTTTGGATCTCATGAAATTGTCTTGACATCTTTTCATCCCTTCATCTTAAAATCATCCTCTGATTGTATTTTACGTCATCCCCTTAGAATAGTCTCATTTAAGTCAAACCATCATCCTTAATCTAAAAATACTAAAGAAGAAGAAGAAGAGTGAAAATTCAAATCTCAAAATAAATCAAACTCATCCAAATCCCCATTTAGTGCCTTATCTTTATGAGTTGTTTTTATTGTTATCCTAAATCAAACCCATATTATCTACACTCTTTGACTATGCATTGTCTAGGGTAACTAGTAATTGTCTTTGCAGACCTCATCATCTTGATCTAAAGATTGGATTGCATTGACAAGGATCTCATCTTCCAAAGATCATAAGCCTATATGAGGTCAAAAATCCCATCCAATTTGATCTTACACTAGGAAAGAGAAACTCACTCCCACTTGACACTAAACAATCCTTAGCTCCATCATCCTAATTCAATCAACATCCAAGTATCCTTTAGTTCATCTAGGTTTATCCAAAATCTTGCATCTATCCTTAGGTTTCCATAGGCTTATCCTATCCCCCACATTTAGGTATTCTTAGAAGCATCTTGCATTCATCCATTACCTGCATCTTCATTTCCTCATCTCAAGACTTTCACTTCATGCCTACCAAGACATGATCCAAGAAAAGAAAAGGTATGGAACTCAATCTTTCCACTAGTTTGTATGATCTTAATGATCCCAATAATGCAATGATCACTTATGAACCACAATCACCACAAGTTGAGAATGTGTGGGAAGATCTAATCTAGGAACCTACTAAATTTTCCATAAAAATGTTCATGAACCATCCTAGACATGTACAAATGGGTAGTGCAATCATAGCTCAGAATTGTCTTGCCATTTTGGAAAAATACGCACAGGAGGGTACTCCCATTTCACAATAACTTCAGCCCTTCAATCCAAAAAAACCCATACACATCCTTGCTAATTCATACTCCAACGTCATCCAAAAAATCATCAACCACAACCAACAAGTATTCTAGGTAGCCTCACCTATCCCCCATCTCTTGTAATCTAGCTCCACAGACTCCATAGTGCAAACAACAGCTCAATCCACTCCCTTCTCTATCATGGGGGCACCACCTCCACCAACAACATCTCAGGCCACCACTCAAGCACAAAGATATGCACAAGCACCACCTCCACTTCCCATGTAAGTCTCCACACAAGAAATACCTCTTCCATTCATGATCCAAGAGTCCACATCAATACTATTCCTCTAGGGTGTAGTGCAATCACCCCCTACTACTCAACAAATCTTGAACCAAACACCCCTTCTACCCATCACCCATTTAAACTCTACACAAGTTTCCCTCCCACCTTTTATTGCCAACATGCAAGCTCAACAACCTACTTTTACAATAGGAATTCCCTTTATGGGATCCCAAAACCAACCATCCACATCACAAAATCCCATCATCACTCCTACATTTGCAACTACATCCACATTTTAACTCACTGTAGGGGTTGGATCTTCTTGGGGTTTTAATCAGGTGAAAATGAATGGCCTAAGAATACAAAGGTAGTCCCACATCTATAATCCTACAAGCATATGACCAGTTTAATACACAAAACAATCACCACAAAAACCTCCTCTAGCTATATTTCTCCCCATGTTCACCAATTACCTATCCATGCCAGAAACCATCTCTCAAACTATGCTACCCCCATAGCTACAAAGTTCCTCTCATCTTGCTAGCTTACTTTCACAACCACCTCCTACCACCAGCTTCCAAGAAACCATTCCACCACTCAGTAATGCAAGAATGCACCCTACTTACATTGGGAAAGCATAAGGCTAATCATACCAGTAGTCCACACCATTCTATCAACCTCCCCCATAGTAGCAGTACTTCCCTATACAACAAAAACATCCCCTCTTTTGTCAGGATCAACAAGAAACACCTTATCCTACAAAACAATGTGTCTAGACTTCAACAATAGTATCTTACTCAGTATCCATCACAAACTCCAATCCATCACAAACTCCACTCCAGTCTGCCTATTTAGTTGGGTAATCCCCTTATCAAATCCAACAATATCCCCTGCAAAACCATCCATATTCACCTGCACCATCAAACCCCTTCCCAATGGGAGTACCCACTCCAACACCTATCAATTCTGAATGGGAAGAAATGAAAAAAAATCTCAAAGAGCTCTGTGCCAAAACATAAAGAAAGAATTTCAAATTCAAAGAGGTCTCTCTCTATCCTTTTGACAGATCTATCATAGCGATCTCCTTCCCCAAGCATTTCAAGACCCACAAATTTGATAAATATTGGGGGAAGGGAGATCCAGTCAGCCACGTCAAATAATTTTACATGGATTGCCAAGAGGTTTCATATAGTGACAATTTCCTCATGTTCCTCTTCCCCAAGAGCTTGGGAGGAACCACCATTGAGTGGTTGTATAAAATACCCTATGGTTCAATCACAACATTTGCAAAAATTTCTGATAAGTTTGTAACGTAATACACACACAATATCGAGAATGAGTTATCCCTATTCCACCTATGTAATTCAAAGAAAAAAGGAGGCAAGAGTTTGGCTGACTAATTGCAGAGATGGAAAAACCTCACAATAATATTTTTATACCAATCACCATAAAAGCATCTCATCAAAATATTCATTGACAATCTGCATCCAAAGTTATCCCACTTCATGTGAATGAATTGCATACAAACCTACTAGGACATTAATGGAAAAGGAATGGGCATTGAGAAATGCCTCTTGGATGATGGTACAATTAAGTATTATAAATAAAAATCACAAGACAAACCTAGTAATGACATGCCTTGTTACTGGAATAAAAAGAAGAATGTTGTTACAAATGGAACCACCGACACAAAATATGTCCAAATTGTTGTGGCTGGTCTTACATAACCTTCTCCTACATATCAAAAACAAACACCAAACCAACAAAAACCCATGCAGTAATATCAAAACCAAGCCAATTAAACCAATACCATATCTATCACCCAAGGTCAAAATAAGCCTAATGTCTAGAACAATCAAAAGCACACATTCACCCCTCTCGGTGAACCTTTGGACATAATATTTTGACGAATGGCCAATGCAAATCTAATTGTCTATCCTCAAAATTAGTTGTTTGATGAATCAACCACAAGCCATGATGGTATAAGGAGAATGAATACTGTGACTATCACCATGTCAAAGGACATGCCACCCTAAAGTGCATGAAGCTCAAGCACTACATCCAAGATCTCATTAATAGGAAGGAGATCCAAGTGGACACACCTACCCAACCTTTGCCTAATGCCAATATGAAAATCTATCAAAATGTGTTTTCTCAACATAAATCTAACATGAATAAAACTAATGACAATCCCCCACCCAAGAACCCAAGAAAAGGTAAGAAGGGTGACCATGCTGATATAAAAGACTATACTACTACCCATATCAATTATGATAAGTTTTTTGGATGTATATCCCAAGTTGACCCCACTGTAAATGTCATACATGTCAAAGATGTTGATAGTCAGTGTGCAATAGCCACATGCAAAGGCATGATATCTATCATTGGTGCTAATCTAATTCCCACTCCTAATGCACAATACAACCTCTTGGAACACCTTGGGAAAACACCTTCCCAAATCTCCATCCTTGACCTTCTTCGTACCTCACCCATCCATGAAGAGATCCTTAACAAGGCCCTCTAAGAGGCTCATGTATCTAAAAACATTAACACCATCTTGTTCAAGAACCTTGTGGAATACTTATCTACACCTTATGAACTTTCCTTCAAGCCTTCCAACATGTCATCCATTGAGCCTGATCATAATCTCCCCCTCCGTATTGCCATCATGGTAAATTAATTTTTTGTCAAGTTGGTCATGATAGATAATGGTTTGACCCTAAATTTGTGTACATTAAAATTCATTTGGCAAGTGGGTTATACAAAGATAAACATTTCACATGAAGTCATCACTATCAAGGCCTATGATAACTTGGAGCACACCTAAGAGGGTACCATTTTTTTACCAATAAAGATAGGCCCAATAATTCAAGAGACTATTTTCCATGTTATTGATCTAGACCTCCCATAAAACATCCTCCTCAACTAACCATGGAATCATTACATAAAAGCCATCCCATCCACTTATCATCAATGCATCAAATTTATACATAAAGGTACTAAAATCACCATCCATACATATCCCCAACCCTTTGCATACTATCATACGTTAGAAGCATCATTCCCCCACTATACCCACTATCTTGGAATTAACATTCACACTTCCATTGCCAACTCATCTCGATCCCACTGCAATCCAGAGATAATCCTAGCCTCCATCATCTCCTCTGTTAAGATCAACAAGGGTTTTGGTGAGTACAACTTAAATGATGCCTTTGTAGTAGGGGCCTTGCCACTTGATCCACATACCCATGGGTTCCCATGTTGCCAAAACAAACTCCCTCAAGTAGAACCTAAAGTCAAGCAACTAGGGCCATCCACATTCATCTCATATGGCATCCTAAATAATCAAGAGATGGAGCTTGATATTAACAGATGGTTGTACAAAGATCCACCACCTCCTGACATTGAGATCCTTGGATATTTCAAGGACAAGTACCCTACATCACATAAATGGGCCATAAAAATTGGAATTATCGAGGTGGCAGTCTAGGACTAGAAGAAGGTGGTGATAAAGACCCAATAGAAGCCTTACAAAATCCAAAACATCAAGGCCTTGGCTTTAATACCCTTCACCTGCATATACAAGGACCCAATACCTCAACTGGTGGCACTAATTCACCCAACGTTACACACTTGAACATCTAGGTCAATCTTATGGAAATCAAAGACATCCCTAAAGAGGAAGAAAATAAATCCTACGATAATATATTCAATGAAAAAACCTTCTTGGGAAATTCTATCCTTCACCAACTCACCATCAACCTCATCAAACTCCCCCTCATCCATCGTAAACTCATAGAATGGGACCAACCAAGCATAACACACATCGATGAGTTCCAAAGAAAAGAAGTGCTCTTGAGTTTCATGGTATCAGAAGATCAACAACAAGACTAGGGGCATGAATTGACATATGTCTACAAGCTCAACACCAAGGGATACTTTGGGGAAGAGGAAGTCTTCAGTTGCAAAAATATACAAAAAAGAGAAAAGAATGAGTCTTTTTGTGAAAACCCCTCTGGGGCACATTCTAACTCCAAAAAAGTGAAAATAAAGGGCATATCTTCTATTGAAAAACCTCTTCGAGGTGCTTGAAGATGAAGACTTGCCTCTTCCTCCCATCGAGGACTAAAAACCAAAGTAATCTTCCATCCTCATCGAGGATGCCAAAATAGTCAACTAATTGGGAATCGAGGAATGCCCAAGAATCACATACATCACAACATCTTTGACAAAAGGTGAAGAAGTAACTTTCACAACACTCCCCCAGGAAGAAACTATAAATTTTGCACAATCATATACTCACATGCTTGGGATCAATCCAAAAAATTTTCATCACCTTGTAGTAGATCTGAATGCAAAGCCAGTCAAGCAAAAAGTTTGCAAGATGCATCCAAAGGTAGCCCTACTGGTCAAAGAAAAAATTGAGAAGCTACTACAAGAAAAGATCACTTGAGCAATAGATTACTTATAATGAATATTAAACATGGTACTAGTGACTAACCCATTAGGGAAAATCATGATCTGCATATATTTTAAAGACCTGAACAAAGCATGCCAAAATGATGATTACCCCCTACCCAACATTGATATGATTATTGATCTCATAGATGGTCATGAGATGATATCACTCATGGATGGCTTCTTAAGATACAATTAGATTCGTATAGAAGAAGAAAACCAACAAAAGACAACATTCACAACACCATGGGGCACCTTTTATTATAATATGATGTCATTTAGGTTAAAGAATGTAGGAGCTACATATCAGAGAGAGATAACAATAGTCTTCCATGACATGATCCATAAAATACTTAAAGAATACATGGATGATATCTTGGCAAAAACAAAGACATGATTGGAACACCTTGGAATTCTTGAGCATGTTTTTGATCACCTACATCATTATGGCTTAAAGCTCAACCCTAAAAAGTGTGTCTTCGGTGTAACATTTGGTAAGTTACTAGGGTTCATTGTATCATGATAGGGCATAGAGATTGAACCCAAGAAAGTCAAGGACATAATAGATATGCCTCCACCAAAAAAAATCAAGCAACTAAGAATCCTATAGGGAAAATGACAATCATTCTGTCAGTTCATATCTTAGTTGGCTAACAAGTGTCAACCATTCACACATTTGCTTCACAAAGATAACAGTTTCAAGTGGGATCCAATTTGTCAAATTTTTTTTGAAAATCTCAAAGAATTCTTGGCTAACTCTCCCATTCTTATACCACCAATACTATGACACCCTCTCATCTTGTACATCTTAGAAACCACTAAAGCACTGGGGGCATTATTGGCCCAAGTTAATGATAATGGAAAAGAAAGAGTCATCTACTACATTAGTTGCACACTTGTCAGCTATGAACTAAAATACTCACCTATGGAAAAGGCATGCCTAGGAGTGGTTTTCACCACTCAAAAGCTTCAACATTACATGCTAAGCCACATTGTCAAGCTCATTTGCAAGGTGGAACCACTTAAGTACCCACTTTCAAAGACAACACTTACAGGTCAAATGGTAAAATGGGTTATGCTCCTAAGTGAGTTCGACATCCAGTATGTAGATAGAAACACAATAAAGGAGAAAGTCATTACCAATCAGCTAGCTGAAGCACCCCTAATAGATGCGTATCCATTGATAATGGAGTTCCCTGATGAACATATTTGTATGGTCAAAGAGAAGCCAATATGGAAGCTATATTTTGATGGCTTCTACATGTCTGATGGATCAGGTGTAGGAATCATTTTCGTCACTCCTCAAGGTGAATATATCCCCAAATGATTCAATTTGGGATTCTATTGCACCAATAACATTGCATAATACGAGGGGCTCATCTTAGGCCTCAAAATAGCTATTCAATGGAATATTATAGAACTGCAACTGCTCAGGGATTCATAGCTTATCATCAAGAAGGTCCTAGATGAATTCCAAAAAAAATATGAAAAGATCCTACCCTACAAGGAATTGGTGGACAAAATGAAAGAACAATTCCTAAGTTTATAATTCATGTAGATACCCAAGCTATAAAAAAAAGCTACAGACACCATGGCAACTATCATATCATTACTAGAGATCCCTCGAGATTCAACGCAATATGAATTCTTAGTTGAGTAGATAAATACACCTGCTTATGAGAACATGGATTCTAAAATGGTGTGTATCTTGTTGCTCCTTAGTCCCCATGATACCATGACATCCGTGCTTATCTAAAAAATGGTATCATATCCCCTCACCTTACAAACACCTAGCACTAGAACCTTATTCACAGAGCTTCCCACTACACTCTCATAGCTAATACCTTATATCATCATGGATATCACAACATCCTATCTTGGTGTTTATATTTGAACAAATCCATCCTAGCTTTACAAGAGGTTCATGCCAGAATTTGTGGTGCCCACATGAGTGGCATGGTCCTAGAAAAGAAGCTGCTCAGAGTAAGGTACTATTGGCCAAGAATGGAGCATGATGCATGTGATTTTATGAAAAAATGCCTACCATGTCAACAATATGGTAATCTGATCCATGCTCCAACACAAGACTTACAACCCATTGCACCATCATGGCCTTTTTCATGTTGGGGGTTCAACCTCGTTGGTTTGATCACTACCCTTTCCTTAGATAGACATAAATATATTATAATTGCTAATGAATATTTCACAAAATAGGTTGAAGAAATTCCACTCACCTTAACTATGGGCATTCAAATATCTAAGTTCATCCTTTACCATATCATATGTCTCTTTGAAATCCCTTCCACCATTTTCATAGATCATGGAACACCTTTTGAAAACCATCATGTGGATGATCTATGTGCCAGATTCTACATCCATCACCACTTCTCTAGCCCATACTTTCTTCAAGGAAACAACAAAGTTGAGGTAACCAATAAAACCATCCTTAAAATCCTCAAAAAGGTTATCAATGATTTTGGTCATGATTGGCACCTCCAAATCAACCCTACCCTTTGGGCATACCAAACTTCATTCCACACTCCTACAAGCACCACCTCATAGTCCCTGGTATATGGTGTTGATGCCATCTTACCAATTGAGGTTGAGCTTCCTTCATTATGTGTGTCTATGAAGAATTATAACACTGATGAAGACTATTGCATGGCATGCCTTATCCAACTGGACCTATTATATGAAAAGAGGTAGCAAGCTTATGATCACCTAGTTATATACTAGAATTGAATCAGAAGGAGCTACAACAAAAAGGTCCACCCAAGACAGTTCTAGGTTGGTGACATGGTCCTTAAAGATAATAAAAAAGTGCAAGAAAAATGAGAAAAGAAGGGCAAGTTTGAACCTACTTGGTTGTGTCCTTATGTTGTCACCATATGTTTTGGCTCAAGAGCCTATCAGTTATCTATACCAAAAGGGGAGCCCTGAATGATCCCATCAACATCATACATCTAAAGTGGTTCTATGCTTGAACTATCCCTTATGATTTTGAAAAAATCTCTAAAAATTGGAAAAAAAACTTGAAAAAATCATTGTCTTGGTGAAAACCTGGTAAATAGGTTCCTTGATGACATCAAAAAAATAAAAAAATCTAGATAAAGACTAAAAAATAATCAAAAGATCAAAAATAAAAAAATTAAAGAGAAATAATCATCTAATGGTGAAAATTTGGCAATCAAGCGCCTTGAGAAAGTATGTTGGTGAAAACTTGGAAATAGGTGCCATACATAGTGGACGGTTCCATTATCTATCGAACCCCCATTCCCTCCCATCCCCTTCACCCTCTCATTTCCACTACCTCCTCAACCCCCACCACCAACCCCTTTTCCCAAGATGTTCTATTATCAAGCGCATGCACACAATAATTAATTACTATCCTGCATCCTGAGCTTCCTATGTATATTACTTGTATATTGAGATACTCCTTCCCAATCCCTGAGCTTTTGTACATATCCACAATATATATCAACCTTGCCTTTCATACTATATGATCATGTCTCATTGTACATATCCTTGTCCCTCTTGCAGAATTGTGATTGATAGCTCATCTCCCCCAACCTATCCTTCAACAAGTTCCTCAGTCCACATCCTTGATCCATTGATTGTCCCAGATTCATCTTTTCCCCCTAGCACAGTCTTCTTAGTGTGAATCCTACCAACAAGTCCTTGTAGGATGCATCCTTCATCCTATTCAAACTAATCACCCCATTAATCAATCAATCTCTCTTTGGAAAATGATGTCTCTTAGATTTATCGCTTTGATTTTGGATTGTATCTTTGGTTCTTTCTTATCTTTTGCAGCCTCTTTTTGTTCCTCTGCTCAAGGTTGCCATGATCCTTTATATCATGGTGCACTATGAATGAGGGAACTTTGGGGCAAGGTCTTTTGATCATTTTTTTTCCTTATGAGTCAGTTGGATATGACCCTTGCACATCCCACATGTGATGTTTTAGGTTACATGGTGCACTGGGGAAATGTCATTTGTTTGTGGGTTCTCCAACACTGTTTCCACCATGCCTCCTCCTAGATTCATGAATGATGATGGGGAACCCCTCACATGTATTTTTGTGTCAATCCTCTGCAACACTAGTGACAAGGCCTTGAGTTCCTATGTAACCTTGGAAGGTCTCTAATGTTGCTATATCAAACTAGGTTGTGCTCTCCACATTAACGTAATGAAATCCCCAAGTCTTGTTAGCTACATCTAGACTCATATTGAATTTTGCATATTTTCTCATGGAATGAAATTTGTTTATCCCCTTTTCCCTCTCCTTCCTCCTTATTTCCTTCCCACTTGGGCCTTTTTCGAGAAAAGTCCACAAAAATTTCTTCTTTACATTCTTTTCTCAAGGGGGCACAATCTCTTACCATCATTGCTTCACCACAATATATAACTTTGTCTAGGGCATCTTATTTTCTTTTCTTTGATGCAACACCACTTGCAGTGCTACATCAAAGAAGGGAAAAATTAAGACACCTAAAAATAATTCATATTAATTAAATTTATTTAATTAATAATCCCTATAATATCATAATTAATCCTAATTAATTAATCATAGTTATTATGTTCCTTCACCCATTTAATTATAATTACTTAATTAAGTTGGGTTCACTACCTAAGGTATTTGAATTTAATTTAAATACCTCCCTCCCTAATGTATTAAATCTATTTTTAATGCATGTCCCTCCATGAATCCCCCTTTTGAATAAATCAATATTTATTTAAATCCCTCCATTTCCTAATATTCCTCTAAATCTTGATTAATATAGATTAATCTAAAACCCTACATAAATCCTAAACCTATCTACTTACCTAATCACTCATCTAACCTCACTTAGGAAGTGATTCCTAACCTCATTATCCCTAATGGGTTGCTCAAATATGTGTGAGAAACTCTTCCCAAGGAAGCCACCCACCTTCCTTAAATGCTCTTACACTCTTGTCCCCTTGACTCTTCCCCAAATTTTCTCACACATGTGTGAGAAACCTTGAGTCACTCAATTATTAATGCCCATCTTGTCTCAGCTTGACCCTTAAAATTATCCATCCCTTCTAAGACTATGTATCTCCTATGTGGATGCCACATAGGTGCCACCTCATCCAAACCCTAATCATACCTCCAAAAATCTATAAATAGATGCCTCTCCATGATAAATTCATATTTCTCATTTTTCATGCATTGTTATTATGCTAGTTTAGTTCTCAATATCTATAACATGTTAGCATTTTTAGCTTTCCTTTTTTGTTTTCAATTCTTAGATCACATAGCATAATATAAATGGATGATGAATCTTAGTTTGTTTTAATATTTTCACTTCATTTTCAATCTAAATCATATCCATGCTTAAAGGTTAATGAATCTTTCATATCATTCATAGCTTAAATCCTCATCTTCATCAATTTGCATCTCTTGAAATCCTAGGGGTAAAACTAGTTCCTTGTACTAGGTTTTGTGCCACTTTTTGGATCTCCATGGCTTGCATTTGGCTTCAATCACCTTAGCACTACATCAAGGATACTCATATTGTGTTTGGAGAGAACATCCACATTCTCCTAAAAAGAGAAAATCAAACAAGGCTTGGGTGCTCCCGTTTTAGCTCAATCAGAGGTGATGTGTGTGAAAGTCTTTTTATCTGATTTGCATGCTAGATTTGGACTAATGTTTGCTTGTCTACGCATGCTCCCGATAGGATAGGTTGATGGCATCTACAAGTTTCATGTTTTTACATCCTAATTTTTTTTTTTAATAAGTTTACATAGATTCAACTTTAGCATTTGAATTAAGTTAAATTCCAAGAATTTACCTTTCAACATTGTTTTCCTTAAGTTGTAGGATAGCATGGATTTAGTAGGAACTTAGCGCACATAAAGTGCAAACCCATTTCAACTTCACATACCCTAGGTTGACAAGTAAATGAGCCTACACCATGAGAAAGATAGCTGCTCAGTTTGGATTTCCAATCCATGAGTTGAGTCATGTAACCTAGTTATTGATCCAATTGGGAAGTCAAGCATTTTTAGAGTCATTGCAGGGATGGTGTCAAACTCAAGACCTATTACATCCATGAGTTAAAGTTTTCAATTATTTCATGTTATCTTTAGTTTTCCTTCATTCAATTACTTTTGAAAGTTTCATTTTAGTTGAAGATAATTTAAATTCACCAAAATATGAATGCATAGAAGGAGAAGAGATTCCTTAGGGACATTCATTCCTAAGGATCCTTACCCCAGAAACCAACTAGGAAATATTTTTATTCACCAATAATAATAATAATAAGGAGGAGGAGGAGGAGGAAGAAGAGGAAGAAGAAGAAGAAGAAGAAGAAGAAGAAGATGATGGATAAGATAAAGAGAACCCTTTTTCCTATGTTGTTCCAAATTTACCACCCTCTTCATCTTCCTTAGAAGAAGAACCAGTTGATCAAAATCCCTTGCTAATATATTTTTTAATCTTCATATACCTCCACCAGTGAATCCATTTTTCCCAAACCAAGTTGACAATCAGCTAGCTTTGGTAGTCTATCAACCAAGGCATGAAATAGTGAATTAGCCAAGGATGACTCAACCAACCTTTGAATTCCCCATCACTAAAAAAAATGATAATAATAATCTCAACTACATTCCTTCTTCAGTACTCCCTAAGTTCTATGGCTTGATAACTAAGGATCCTAATACATTCTTGTTTGAATTTGACATCCTCTATAGAAGATATGATTATACCCTACATGCCCATAGGCTTAAGCTATTTCCTACTACTTTTAAGGAATCAACATCAAGATGGTTTATGAGCTTAGGGAGAGATGCTATAAGAGCTTGGGGTTTTATAAAGGAAATGTTCCTTCTTATGTATAATTATTATTGTATAGGGGGTGAAAGGAATGACATATTTAGAATGCAGAAAAAATAAGATGAAAGTTTAGAGGACTAGATTTCAAGATTCCTATTTAGTTTGAATAAGTCCCGACACCATGATCTTAATGAAAAATCTCAAAATTTTTTGTTTCTAAGAGGAATCAATGGAGTTTGTACTGAAGCATTGGACCTCATGGGAGGAGGCGACATCACTTAAGAATCCCAGGATGATCTCAAGAAGATTTTATTGAATTACTCTAGAGAAGATAGAAAGAAGGGTAGGGATTTTTCAAAATACCATGGGAAATTCATCTACCAATGGATTCTCAAGGACAAAATTAACACACTTCCTATTAGACTTCAAGATAGATATTATAAAAAATATGGCTACATAGTTGGGTATGATGCAAGCCAAGAAGAAGCATGATGAATTAGAGGCAATAGTGACAAAATATTTACCTCATTGAAAATAGAAGAAGAAATATTGTAGATGCAAGATGATGTAAAATACAAAGAAAAATCCAATTCCTACTGAATACAAGTTGATAGATGAAGATAATGACCAAGAATTCTTCATTGTTCAAAGGAGGCCATGGGATCCAATACAAGGTATTCCACAAGACCCTTTAAATTTTAGTGGTCCTTATTCAAATTCTTATAATAATCAGTGGTAATCCCAAAATAATCTAAAACTTGCAGGTTATCCTCCTCAACCTTGGAATAATCACCAAAGTAACTAGCCCAACTATCATAACCATTTATCTCAATGAAAACCTCCTCAAGGGAATTAGTAGAAACCTTAAGGAATCTAGGAAAAACCTCAAGGATCAGAGTAACCACCTCATTGTAATTGCTAACAATCTCCACAATGGAGAGGGGGTCATTAATTGATGAACTACAACTGATTTAGAAACTGATTGAAGAATCTATGATTTAAGATCATCGAGCTGATTGATTAGATATGTAATATGATTAAATCAGTATTATGTTGTCATTGATGTCAAATATTTTGACATCACTTATCTTGTAAGTTACTATACTAAAATTGTTATACACTAAGTTTGCACCCTTGTTTCAAGCTCTCATAGTCTCGATAACCTAGTATAACATGGGAATCATCTCTAGGTTGTGGGACCTATGCTAACTAAGATGAGACCTCTAGGTTCTAGGCTAGTTCCTCTTAGATAATCACCTTAATTTGCTTCTTGACAGGAAAGTAAAACTTGAGGGGAAAAGGGATAGAAGGAGTGCTTTAAAGGGAAATGACTTGAAAGCAAACTACCTACTAGGTGATACACCAAAATTAGGTTATGAATTACAGTATAAAGATGAAATCAATGAATAGACTTAGGTCTAGGAGATCACAAATCACTAAATAGGTTTGCATAAGTACTTCATAGAAGGGTCCATAGGTGAAAAGAGCTATTCAGGGAAAGAGAGATTCTTTGACAAACAATAACACCCTTTGGAATTAGACAACAATCTATGACCTGCAAACAAACATTCACCTCTGCAACTAGGTATATGAATGAGACAAGATAGTTAAGGGGTTAAAGTATACCCACAAAAGCACTCACATCAAATCATCCACAATGATACAAAAAATTGCAAAAAGAAAGAGGGATCAAGAACCCTAAGATATCATTGAGAAGCATGTAAATACTGAATTCATTAAGAGATAACTCAGAAAAGAAGGCATAGGGACATGAGAGATGTCACAAAATATCTTCAATATCTAAATTATCAATGGGAGGTTACAGAATGTAGAAAACCAGAGGACAAAAAAATGTCACAGATAGCCTTCTAAGAAAAGAGACTTTTCAGTTTTACAAAATGTCAACTCTGAGCCCTAAGGCTCCAAAAAAGAACTATATACATCTCCCTGCACATAGGCAGAGTCAAAACCTAACTAGGGTTACAAAATTAAACAATGATATCAAACCCTAGGGTACTGATCACCTATTATGAAAATCTCTTGAGAACATTGGTGATCAAATCATATCTTTCTTTGTGTGTTGATCCTTCTGAACTAAAATCACATACAGACACAACAACCTTGACCTACCAACCCACCTACAACTCCACTAAGCCATTAAGGCTCATAATCTGATCATATTTCCCTGGGAGCGGTACTGCTTGAATGATGGTGCTAACTCTTTCTAGCACCACTTGGTGTGAAAACATCATAAAGGACCCCGCAGATGCCGGCCAAAACTCATCTCCATCATCCTCACAACCATAACCTGTAATACCCCAAAAATGGGCTATAAGTTCATTAACCTCCTACATCGACAAATCGAACGAAATCGACATTAAAGTCCTAACCTAAGGCACATCTAACATCATCGAATCATAATTGATTATCTTAAATTCTGCATCGGGGAATATTCCTAGTAATATTCCTAATTATCTTAATTATCTTTAATTTAATGATTATTTGGCGATAAATCACATTTATCCTAAAAATTTGATTAATTGAATATTTTCATATTTAATTAATTAGATTTAATATTTGCCACTTAACTGTGTAATTAAATTTAATTCTATCTATTATTAATTGTATTATTTAATTTTGACAATAAATCAAAATTCCTATCTTTAATTGATTAAATTCTTATTTAATTAATTAAAGCATGTTGTCATTATTTAATAATATAATTTTTAATAAAAGTTTGAATAAATAGTTAATTAACCCATAAATTAATTATTTATTTTCAAAAATCAGTTGAGTTGAGGATAAATCACTTTATTTATTTATTTAATTCTTAATTATTATGCATATTCAAAAGAAACAGTTAAACTCCAAATCAGAAAATCAATGCAAGTTATTGACTTTTTGGAACTCAACATCCTTTTGGAGTTCAAAAAGCTGATCTAAACTCTAATTTGAGTTAAAAAGCTATTTTTGCATGATTTTGAGAATTAACTATCTTTCATGATCAGATAACTCAAAAATCAAGATGAGTTAATTTGAGTGATTTATGGCTTTTATCCATGCACCTCCAAAGCCCTGGATTTCTATAAATTAAGGCTTTAACTCTTCACAAATCATCTCATATTTTTGCACAATCACGCTGGAGAATTGGAATTGAAGAATCAAAGCTCTTGCGAATCGACATCTTTGTGAGATCAATCTTATTTTTGCATTCATATTTCATATCATTGTTAGATTAGCATAGCATATCAGTTTTCAATAGCATTCATATCATATCAGTTTTTATCATTCTTATTGCATAGAAAATATAAAAAATATAGATTAATTACATTCAATTTCATATCCATCTTTTGCATTTAAATCCTTCATTTAGGTGTCGTCTAGGTCACTGATCTCGATTACAATCTGAGAACATTAATCTCGCACCTATTAGAAGGCAGTAAATCGCTTGGTTAGATAGCTTTCAATTTTGCACGATTTTGATTATCACTAACCTCTAATGTTTTACTGAGTGTTGTGTTTACAGATCAGGTACAATTTTCACACACACATTTCTAGCGCCCACCATGGGGCAACCCACCTTTGCATGCTAGTTTTGATTTTTTTGGGGAGCTAAAACCTCAAAGTTTCAAATATTTAATTTTATCTCCCAAACGGCTTGGACTTTTGGTCTGAAATTTTTTTTACAAGTTGGTGACATGTCATGAAAGCTACAGTAAAAAATTTAGAATTTTCTGAGATGTTTTGAATTTTTAATAATTTTTTTCTTGAAATTCCGGAAAAAATTAATATCTGACGCAAATCAGCATATTTTTCGAAAATTTTTATATTTTCGGAAAGCTCTTTAAATTATACAGGGGGTCTATTCTTTGTGTTTTAAATTTGGACATGATATCATAGCTCAAATAGTCAATTTATAAAAACTGGTCTGTTTTGATAAAATGGGTCTCTAGGGCACAAATGAAGAGGTTTTTCTAAAATTTTTGTATTTTTGGAAATCTCTCTATTTTTTAGTAGGGGTCTCTATTTTGAATTTTTATTTTTATGGCAAAAATCATATCAAAAAAATTAGATCTTGTTGACTAGGTCAAATGCAAAAAAAAAAATAAAGTTTTCTGATGGGTATGCACTTATTTTTTTTACATGGTTCAATGAATGATATGAGTTGTCATTTGGGTTGATTGCTGGTTATTATTACTGATAATAATTGATTTTTAGAGCTAACCCTATGGTTTTCATAAGTTGAATATATTTTGCATATCTTGTTTGCTTGTTTGCTTGTTGGAGAGTTCATCACTTGCTTGCATGGAAAAGCTCAACAAAAATTGCTAAAAATTAAGTAAAATCTACTAAGCGCGTTGCAAGGATCCCAGGTATTCTCCTTCATCTAATAATATTTTGATTTGGGACTTAAAATAAATCTCTTATGTGTCAAGCTTGTGTGCATCTTTTCATGCTTTTGATCTATTTCTACACACTTGCATAATTGATACTAGGTTGTGAACCCTTAAGGATTCATTAAGTAGTCTTAGAATACTTGTGATTGATCTTGATTGCTATCTTGGGTTATTGGACTCGCTAATCCGCCGGCCCCTTATTTCCGCCCCGTGGTTGCAATCTCAGCGCCATAAAGGGGAGGGGTCAACAGGACAGAAGCGTTAAATGTTCCACTTGGCAACCCTTTTGTGCTTTTAGGAACTCCATTGTTTTCTAAGTTGTGGACTCATTTTTAGCTTGTGTGAGGTGTTAAGTGTTCCACCTTGTGGACTCATCTCATATTCGCTTTAAACGTTAAGTGTTCCTCTTTCTACTTTTTGGATGCTTTTGGTAGATTTGCTTTCGGAACATACATCTGTGCTCACATAGTAATTAGGCCCTATGAACACTATTTGTGATTCTTGAGAGATTGGATTCCTAGCGAAATCCTTCTTGACGATAGAATCTTTGTAGGTAGGGAGGATACTTAGTGCATTTCACATTCAACTTAGTTAGTGAGTCTTCTCTTATTGATCGACACATTCTCTCTCCGGAGAGGTTGATAGATCATGTGGGGTTGATATCACGAGCTTTGGTGAATCAAAATTGGTTAGTGCGTCTTCTCTTATTGATTGATACATTCTCTCCCCGGAGAGGTTGATAGATCACGTGGAGTTGATATCACAGACCTTGGTGGAACAAAACTTTGTCTTAGCGTGTCGGATTAATTTGCTTGCTTTGTTTGGGTTAAAAGTGAAGAGGTGTCAAAACCTTGAATCTGGAGCCAAGTCCCCTTGTGGTATACTATTGTGAGTAATCTTTAGAGAGGGTTAACCGTAGCGGACAATCCCTTCACAGGGCAAACTGCATTGACAGAACTTCAAGCGGTAATAGCCATTTTCGCCATGGTAGTGACAGCCGCTATATAAATGTCCTTGTGGAAGAAATCTCCACGGGTATGGTTCATTGTTGGGTTGTCAAATCTCCCTAGCAGCTCTTGAAGATTAAGTTCTCGGACTGTGTCAAAACCCTGGTGCACCAGGATTGGAGTTCACCCCTTTGAATCATAAAAGTTGCAGAGTCAAACCATTACTAAAAACCCTAGAGAGGCCAATTTTTCACTTTCAGGTATATGTGCGTTATTGCAAAACTTTTTCAGAACATACACAATTAGTACTCTTAGGGATTAGCACAATTTGGTCACTTGATTGTTCATGCGCAAGGTTGCTTTTGCCCTTGTTCATTGTTTTCAGACGTGCTTGGAATCACTTGCTTGCTGTTCTGCGTGCTTATTTATCTACTTGGCTATTAAAAATAATCAAATCTAGTATAACCTTCAAAATCTGGACAGTACAATTTGCAAACAATCCAAAACTGAAGACCTTAAATTTTGCAAAAATTGACGTAAAGTTCTTTCTGGAGTCAAAAGTCATTTCAGGAAGTCAACTGTCGTATGAGTTTAGCAACTGTCATTTCATAGACTACCCAGTGTCGTACGAGTCTGCAGAGTGTCGTTTGGAAAAATTTGAGAGAGTTGTCAGAAATTGTCAAATTGCAAGATATCCAATGTTTCCAGCCTAGTTCCAAAATCTGTCAAAAATATCATTGTGTCAGGAATAGAGCAATAGCTATTGAGAATCAGTACACATGTCTCAAAGAATCAGTACACATGAGGAAGAAGCTTTGATCGCCACTATAATGAAACAGATACATGCTATGCAAGTCCAGCTTGACAAACTTGGGAAAGAAAAGGAACCTCTATACTCTTTTCCATTTGATAAAGACTTGTACATGTCACCATGCCCCTAGAAAAAAATTGAGCAATATGATACCTCTTCCACGGAGAGTGACACATCTAGCTTTGAAGACTCTGATGACTATGACGACAGACAATGTAATGATACCTATGACACCTCTATTCCTAAGAGTCCTCCTCATCGTTCATTCCTGCTTACTACAAATGGGCCGTCACATTGGATAGATCGTGATGGTGATCCATATGATTCTGATTTTGAAAGAGATTTTGATGGCTTTTGTGGACAATACCTTGATGATGATCCATCTACTACTGCTGAGGACTATAAAATACATCGTGCTATCTTGAAACGTCAATACTATAAGGATCTCTCCTCTAAGAACTCTCAAGCTGAAAATAAAGATTACACTCTCAAGCAAGATCATGTTAATGTTGGACCTTTGTCTAGTGATGGTTCCCTTCCATCCCCTACTTCCTCCAATACTCGTACATTTCTTAAAGCTTCCGATTCTTTCAAATCTTTCACAAAACCTTCATCCGACAGAAGCCTTGATACTTTTCATGCGATTCCCTGTAGTTATCCTCCAGGGCTACCTCTTAAAGAAACTCAAGCTAACCTTCACTTGGCTGCAAATACTTTCAATAATGATAAACCTAAAGAGCCTAAGCCTTCATATGCTATAATCCCTACTTCAGCTAGTCCTCCACCATCTCTTCCAAAGTCATCTATACAATCCCAACATGCTTCCTTGTCCTTAGAAGTGGCTCCATGTCAAGAGGACTCTAAAAATGATAAAGAAAAGAACATAAGGAAAGATCAAGATCAAGAAGCCTCCATGTCATCCACTCCTTTTTCTGATGTCTCTTATCTGCCTCAGGGTTCTTTTGATCCTGTACCCCCTTTTTCATGCATTCCACCATGTCTTAAGTCTTCGTCTAAGCAAGATCAGGCTACTACTTACACTGTTGAGCTTATTGACAATCAAAATAACCTTACTACACTTGCGCTTTTCAAAGATGATACTTCCATTAAGGTTGGTAAAAATAGTGTTGTTACTTCCAATGTTAAGCCTATTGAAAATCAAGAGACAAATTATGTGCTGGTGCTATCCAAAGATCCTTGTCAAGATCAAAGTCTTCCATCTTCTTATTCTACCACTCCATGTTCACTTCCACTTTCTACTCTTCCTAAGTCTTTGCAAGCTTTGAAAAATCCTATCAAAGAAGGTGCTCATATTCAAGATGTCCATGATTCTATTGAAAATTCTAATGCTCACTCTAAAGATGCTGATATCCTTGGTTGTCATATAGATGATGATGAACTTATTGATTATCCTTTTGCATCTTCCACTTCCATCCTTGGACCTCTTCCACCACTACTAAGGGCTTCATGCCTTCCTTCCATCTTAGGTCCTTATGTCCCTTCACTTTCCCCTCCTTGCTCTCCTGATTTGCCATCCATCTTGGGTCCTTACATACCTCCATCTCCCATCTTTCCTCAAGATCAACATAGATGCATACCCTTGAATCCTTTTCATCCACCCACCCATCTAAACCAGTCGTATCCTCCTTCTTCCACAAGTCCCAAGTCCTTTGGAAGTAACTTGAATGTTCAATACAAGAAAAAGAAGCAATACAAGAATCCATCAAAAAAAGAATATCACCATGTCTCCTCTCATAGACATAGAAGCATAAAGTCAAAAGAAATATCTAAGAAAAAAACTACAAGACAAGTATGGGTTCCAAAATCCATCATTCAAGATATTCTCTCTAGATCATCAAAAGGAAATAAAAATCCTAAGGCTATATGGATTCCAAAGTCTCTCTTGAAAGAGTCTGGTGTTGAGCAAAAAGTGAAGTTGACATTCAAGCTTCCAAAGGCTTCCACTTCATCTCCCTCCAAAAATATTCTTCCATTCCATGTGCCTAAACCACAACCTCTGCTATCCATTCGCGATATTCCTTCACGTATTCCTTCATTCAAGATTCCTCCATCCTCTCACCACCCTTCAAGGTATGTGTTGACGTTGATCTTGCCTTCCTTTCCACCTACCCTTTTACAATCCTTCCATGCATTATCCTTTTACCTTCTATCATTTTTCCTCATTTTCCTATTCCTCCTATCTTCCAACCTCACTCGCTTTACATAAAACCTTATCCTCCATTTTTCTCTTTCATCTCCCTTTCCCTATTAGCATCTTTGAGCGTGTTATTTTGAATCCTTGGCATATCATGGTTTATCCTTTCAAGGAGCATTATCTAAAAAGCTTGCCTTCTTCCAAAAAAAGAAATGAAAAATAAAATAAATTGAAAATGTGTCTTGGTGAAAACCTGAAAACAGGCGCCTTGGTAGCAAAAGTAAAGAGAAATAAATTCATCTTATGGTGAAAACCACTCTCTTGTGGCACCTCGGATAAGTACCATGATGAAAACCTGGCAATCAGGAATCATGTGTAGTTCTTCTACATATTTCATCCATTCCATCTTCTCTCTTTGATCTTGACAATGTTGATCTATACACGAATATTTGGCTATTTTGTGAGCTATTTTACGATGATCTTGCTTTCATTCCTTCCATGTTTAGCCTTCATATCCATCTTCCTCGATTCATTTTTGCCTATCGCTATCCTTTTCCCCTTTGGTCTTGATCTAGTAAAAAAAAGAAAGAAAGAGTAAAACATGGTGCTATGAAGCCTCTTGACATGTCTACTCCTTTGGATTGCACCCTTTCCTGCTCTTGCATCACGCTATTGTGACTTATCCTATGATGGCCTTTCATTGCTTGTCCAAATGCACTTTACATGACAATTTTTCCCTAGCTTGGGTATTCTTGAGGAGTTTTCCCTTGAAGATTTCTTCCCTTCATTAGCTTTCATTCTCTTGTCTTCTATCTCTTCCACTAGCTTGCCAATCCCTCTTGTTCTCCACCTTGCTCGACATTGGGACTGCATGATATGATCTTGCTTGGGAGTTTGCAAATGGAAAAAGATGCTATCAAGTATACCAAGTATCAAAACAATTATCAGAACCAGTATCAGAACAATTATCAAAATTAGTATCAGAATCAATATTAGAACCAGTATCAGAACAATTATCAGAATTAGTATCAGAATCAGTATCAGAACCAGTATCAGAACAAGTATCAGAATAAGTATCAGAACCAGTATCAGAACAAGTATCAGCACAAGTATCTGAATTAGTGTCAGAACTAGTATCAGTTCGCCTACAGGAGCTACACCTTTCACTTTAGTTTATGGGTCTGAAGCGGTACTGCCTATTGAGGTTGAAATCCCATCACTCAGGATCAGAATGCATGGACTTGTCACTAATGAAGACTACAGAGTGTCGAGGTTACAAGAACTTGAACTACTAGATGAGCGCAGACAAGCAGCGTATGATCATCTCAGAGTGTATCAGAAAAGAATGTCTAGAGGCTACAACAAGAAAGTCAGACATAGAGAATTTCAGGTTGGCGATCTAGTGTTGAGAGAAAATTCTAAAAATCAATCACATCGAGAACGCAAGGGGAAGTTCAAACCCAATGGGCTGGGTCCCTTTGTTATCACTGCTACTTTTGGCTCTGGTGCCTATCAACTCTCAACAACTGAAGGAGAACAGCTCCGAGAACCAATCAACGTTCTCCATCTAAAGAAATTCTATGCCTAAGGCATTCAGTGCTTGGTAAATGTCCTGAAAAAAATCTTAAAAATCGGAAAAAGTCCTAAAAAAATGAACATCTTGGTGAAAACCTAGCAATAGGCACCTTGATGATTCGCCAAAAAAAATCAAAAAATATCAAAAGTACAAAAAAATTGAAAAAATGAAAAATACAAAAAAATGAAAAAAGAAAGAAAAAGTGCCTTGGTGAAAACCTGGAAACAGGCACCTCGGTAGCAAAAATAGAATCTCTACCAAGATGGTGAAAACTCGACAAACGGGCACCACTTGTTCCAAAATGCTCCATCTATCAGCACAATCTTGGTCTTTCCCAGCTTTCAGTCTTGCTTTAGTTTGTACATATCTCCCGGTTTGTTCCTGCATTTCCAGTTTTCAATAAGTCGGCCTGTACACCAACCAGCTCAAGCGTTTGTATCTTATCAATGTTCAAACTTGGGGGCAATCAATGTCATATCTTATAGTCTCCAATGTATCTTAGACATTTCCTATCCAGTCAGAGTCCTTTGAAGCTTCATTTGAGTCAGTCGGTCAGTCTTGTCTCCAGAAAGGATTTTGCATCAACAACAATCAAACATCAAAACTCAACTGAAAACAATCTGTGCTTTTTTTTTTTTCATGCTTTTATCTCCTTGTAGGCTTACTGATTCGCATTGAGATTTTTGCATATTGTGTCCCTTCGAGCTCTTCGATGATGTCTTTTATAGGATTTAGAGAGTGATGACTGGGGGCATAATCTTTTCTTTGTCTTCTGCTTGTATGTGAAAATCTAACAGCTTTGGAAATTCTGGATTGAAATGGTGTCCGACTGTAAGAGCCTCTATCTCGAATTGGATGGCCATGCGTACCTCGACCATTGATACCCAAAAAATTCAAGGAAGTTTGATCTAACTATTTTCTTTTTGAGTAAGTTCTTTCTCCTACTGTGGAATGCAATCTTGCCTAAGGATGTGAACGATAAAGGGTCACTACGGGTAATTCACATTGGATTTCGAATGATCTCTTAGCTGTTTGATGTGTTTTTAACGCAAGGCGTACTTAGGTCATCACGGTGTTTATGTTTTGATGCTTGTACAAATTGCTATATCAAAATGGACATGATATTCAGGTCATCCTGGCGCTTGTGCCTTGGTGCTTATATCTAATCCGACATTTCGAAAACAAAATCAATATTCATATGTCCGTGGTTGTATAACCAGTGGGTGTTGTATTGATTCTTGCGCATACAAATCAATATTCATATGTCTATGGTTTCATGGCTAGTGGGCATTGTATTGATTTATCCGGTTACCTAAAAGTTCAATGATGATAACAAATCGACATATGATCAGTGACTAGGTCCTCGGTCTTAGGTTGCATTTCATTTTGCATGTCTCATTTCATTTTGCATGTTGCATGATCTCACAATGATTAAACGAACTCCAATGCTTAAACGATTCTTCAAATCGCATCTTCCAGTCTAACAAGAGCTGAATCTCACTCGAAGGTTCCTCCAATGAAATAGCAAGTAGAATCCTTTTTCGGGATCAAAATTCAAATCTGAGATCATTCATATTATTAATTGCTTGCATAATCAGCCTTCAATCATCACAGAAATCTAGTATTCAACTTAACTGATTATCTTACATCAAACTATCAAAATTTCAACTTGGTCAACCATGGTCAACTCATGGTCAAACCTAGTCAAACTTGGTCTTTTGGGACCTTCCAACGATGCAGAATGCGTTCTCGGATGTAAATAAGCACTTCTCAGATCAATTAACATGCTTCTAAACTATCAACGCTGACTTTTCTTGTCAGATTTCAATTTTAATCCCGAAGGGGGCATGGTATTGCACATCATTCAAAGTCTATAAATCAAATTCTATCGATCAAGTCTATCAATATCTTTCATCAGTGATCAAGACAAACAATCACGTCTAGTTACTGATTCATCAAAAGTCCTCATCGCTCGGGGCAAATCTATCATCACTTGGGGCATATCAGATTCATCAATCCATATCAATCTAGTATTCTCTTAATCTTGTAATCTGTATCAGTTTTTGCAACCATCAGATCATAGTGTTATTTCCTTGGTTCTTCGGCAACTAAAGGATTCGGATGTGATACCTGCTAGTTCTGCTAAGACAATCGAGTCTAGAATGGGTCACTCACTTCTTATCAATCCTAAGGTTCAGAATCAGGTGTTTTGACACTTTTTCGCAATCATAGGTTCATTTGCTTCTACAGTGAACATTATCTTTGGTCATTCAAGACCTATTATCTCCATCTCAATTCAATATCAATCAGCTTCTATCTCATATCAATTATCAATCTCAAACATCAGTTTCATATCTCTATCAAACACAGACTATCTTTGAACCACTGTGCTTCACACAGTAATTCAAAGAGGGGCAAAATGTAATACCCCAAAAATGGGCTATAAGTTCATTAACCTCCTACATCGACAAATCGAACGAAATCGACATTAAAGTCCTAACCTAAGGCACATCTAACATCATCGAATCATAATTGATTATCTTAAATTCTGCATCGGGGAATATTCCTAGTAATATTCCTAATTATCTTAATTATCTTTAATTTAATGATTATTTGGCGATAAATCACATTTATCTTAAAAATTTGATTAATTGAATATTTTCATATTTAATTAATTAGATTTAATATTTGCCACTTAACTGTGTAATTAAATTTAATTCTATCTATTATTAATTGTATTATTTAATTTTGACAATAAATCAAAATTCCTATCTTTAATTGATTAAATTCTTATTTAATTAATTAAAGCATGTTGTCATTATTTAATAATATAATTTTTAATAAAAGTTTGAATAAATAGTTAATTAACCCATAAATTAATTATTTATTTTCAAAAATCAGTTGAGTTGAGGATAAATCACTTTATTTATTTATTTAATTCTTAATTATTATGCATATTCAAAAGAAACAGTTAAACTCCAAATCAGAAAATCAATGCAAGTTATTGACTTTTTGGAACTCAACATCCTTTTGGAGTTCAAAAAGCTGATCTAAACTCTAATTTGAGTTAAAAAGCTATTTTTGCATGATTTTGAGAATTAACTATCTTTCATGATCAGATAACTCAAAAATCAAGATGAGTTAATTTGAGTGATTTATGGCTTTTATCCATGCACCTCCAAAGCCCTGGATTTCTATAAATTAAGGCTTTAGCTCTTCACAAATCATCTCATATTTTTGCACAATCACGCTGGAGAATTGGAATTGAAGAATCAAAGCTCTTGCGAATCGACATCTTTGTGAGATCAATCTTATTTTTGCATTCATATTTCATATCATTGTTAGATTAGCATAGCATATCAGTTTTCAATAGCATTCATATCATATCAGTTTTTATCATTCTTATTGCATAGAAAATATAAAAAATATAGATTAATTACATTCAATTTCATATCCATCTTTTGCATTTAAATCCTTCATTTAGGTGTCGTCTAGGTCACTGATCTCGATTACAATCTGAGAACATTAATCTCGCACCTATTAGAAGGCAGTAAATCGCTTGGTTAGATAGCTTTCAATTTTGCACGATTTTGATTATCACTAACCTCTAATGTTTTACTGAGTGTTGTGTTTACAGATCAGGTACAATTTTCACACACACATAACCATCCTGAGAAATCAATTCCTGAGCTACCCGATGTCGTGCATGGCTGAAAGAACACAAAAACCTTGCAGAGACATTTGAATTTTGAAATATAATGGCTAGCGACAAATTTAAAACATCACCATCGATGAGAAACCCCTCCCGATAGATGAATAGCTATGATGCACTAAAAAAAATAGCCTAAACTTCCCCCTCCGACAGGTCAACTGCCACCTGGAAGTCAGCAACCAATGAAATGGGAGAAAATCATCACATCTGACAGACTTGGACCCATGACCTATAGAAAGAGCATCAAATGGTTGTCACAAGCTCACAAGGGGTTGGAAGATCCCTTGTGATCAAGCGAAAACTATAGATCTTCAGTCTACTGACATCCCTATAGATACTTTGACATGGTCCTACCAATAGAGCCCAGCTGTCATCTGATTGACCAATGAAGAATGAGCACGTCAAAAACTAAGGACCCACCTGACAGAGCTTAGTGATAAAGTAAGATCAATGGTGGGTGCATGATCTCATGTGTTAGAAAAGCTCCTTTAGATCATGTGCCAGCTATTAGATCTTCAGTCGACTAACAACCCACTGGGCCCGTGCTGACATGGCACCACATCACCAACCCTGACCAATCACAAATGCACAGCTCAGACTACATGGCAGGACCCACTAAAAAATGAACTTTGCACGTAGGAAGATCGACGATCATCACAAGATCTCATGGAATCTTCTAAGGCCATGAGATCATGTGACAACTATCGGATGAAGAATCTTGATTTTAGCCGCTGAACCGAGACCACCAATCGAAATGGTAATCGCTCGCCAAATCAATAAGTGTTAAGGGGTTGACCACTAGGAATCAGAGATTTGGTGACTAAAGGATTTTAAAATGTACATGCAAAATGAAGGGACTTAAGTGGCCGAGAAAGTAAACTACAAATTAGAACAGGGCCTTAAGGTTTTTTTGGGTAACGGCTAGTTTTATGAATTTTTTACCTGCAGACCAAAGAGTTTTAAAGGATTGCAGAGGCCAGAGGGTTTGCAATGAAGCCATGAAATTTTTAGGGATGCTTGGTAGGGTAAAAATAAAGACCTTGGAATAGATTTTAGCCAAATTTGCATGCATAGGAAAATTAGGGTAACATTTTGGTGATTTTTGCTGGATGTCAGCCTGTTAGACATGGATTAGTGGCCTTAACATAATCCATTGGGCATGGGGTCATTTCAGGAACACAAAACTTTGACAGAGAAAAAAATAGGACCAGAGAGACAAACTTGTGCATAGGCACTGCTTGAAAATTAGGAAACTAACCTAGAAAGCAGGGAAAGAAAGCAGGGGAAAAACATATTTACAAAAATTTACAGAGAGGGATTAACCTCAAAGTAGGGCTTCAAGTGGAATCCATTGACTGAGATTGGCAAGGCAACTCCTTCAAGATTTGATAGCTGGAAAGCATTGGATCCCTTGCAATCTATTATAACAAATGGTCCACTCTAGAATGAATCAAATTTTGTATGTCTACCAGCCCTTGATTTGAATTCATCCCATTTGAGAACTACATCTCCAACTTTGAAATTTTTGATCCTGGCTCTTTTATCAAAACTCCTCTTTGTCTGGATCTGATGGAACTCCATATCTTTCATGGATTTGTTTTTGAATTCTTCTAACTCCATGAGCTGAGCATACTTGACCTACAAGGGGTCCTCCTCTTCAAATAGGACATACTGAGTAGCCAAGTCTAGACCTGACAATTCAACTAAGATAGACAACTTGGCCTCTTTTCCATATACCAACACATAAGGAGAATTACCAATGATCTTCTTTGGGGTAATTCTATCTAATCACAAGGTAGACTTGAGTTTAGTATGCCAATCCCTTTGGTTGTCTTGCAGAGTCTTCTTGATTATCCTAATCAAATTCTTGTTTGTTGATTCTGCTAAACCATTGCCTTGGGGGTAGTAATTGGAAATGGTATTCAGATAGATGCCATTCTTGAATGCCCACTCTAAGACTTTGAGGCCTATGAATGCCAATGCATTATCTAAAATTATTGAATCTGGAATGCCAAATCTATGAATTATGTCATCATAAAAACCTAAGACAACAATCTCATTTGATTCTTTTAAAGCAATTGCTTTTGTCCATCTAGTGAAGTAATATGTTATAGTGATTATCCATTTATGGCCTACACTAGATGGAGGATTGATCATTCCAATGAAATCTATGCCCACTTCATGAAGGGTTGCTCTGTTCTGACTGGCTGTAGGGGCAAGGATGCAAGCCTCTCTTTTCCTGCAAACATGGCACACTTGATGCATTTTCTCACATACTCATGACTATCTTTGAAGATAGATGGCCAATAGTATCCAACCCTCATGATTTTAAAAGTAGTAGTCCTAGGGGAAAAGTGACCTCTAGAAGGTCCATCATGAAACTCAAATAGGACATCGGCTATCTTTTCTGAATTATGCATCTTAAAAGGACACCATTGTGATCCTTTCTGAAAAGAACCTCATTTATTAGCACAAAAGGAATAGATTGTAACCTATAATACCTTCTTTTTGCTAAATCCAAACCTGCAGGACATTGTCCTGTCTTCAAATAGTTGATTATATTAGGCAACCAACTTGTTGCCTTGGCTTGTTCTTTTGTAGAATGCACCACCAGAGATGCATCTATTTGCTTTGATTTCTTTGAACTTTCATCCCCTACAAAATGTTCACAAAGACCTCTTCCTCTAACCAGCTTGGTAGTTTGGATATCTATGTCATATTCCATCACCTTGGTGATCCAACCAACTCTTTTCTCATTTAGGTCTTCGGAAAGAAGAAATTCTTTGACACTTGGATGAGTAAATTTCAAGTGTACCTTGCTATGGGTCAACAAATATCTGAACTTTTTAAGGCTCTTCACCATAGCAAGTACATGTTTCTCTATAAAAGAGTATCTCTGTTCATACTCCTCTAAACCTTTGCTAAAGAAAGCAATAGGCTGCTCCAATCCTTCTGAATTTTCTTGAGTCAACATTGCAGACATAGCATCATGACCTCCATAAGCATAAAGGATGAAATACTTATTGAAATTTGGGTTTAAGAGGGAAAGAGCTTCTATTAAGAACTCTTTGATAGCTTGGAAATTATCTTTTCCTTCTTTAGTCCAACTGAAAGTTGAACTCTTCTTTAGCATGGCTATCAAAGGCTTGAGTAAATCTGCAATGTTAGGCAAGAAACTCCTAAAAAAATTAATCTTTCCTATGAAAGATTGGAGACCTTTCTTGTGATGTGGTAGGGGTAGCTCTAAGATAGTTGCAATTCTCTTAGGATCTACTGTGATCCCTTCTTTGGATACTACATATCCTAACAATTTTCCTTCATGAACTACAAACACACATTTCTTGGGATTAAGAGATATCCCAAATTCTCTACACCTTTCAAAGATCTTCCCCAAATGTTTGATGTGATCTACTGCATGCTTAGAATAGACAGTTGTGTCATCCAAGTAGAGCAGTGCAAACTTGTACATGAGGCTTTTAAAGGCCATATCCATTACCTTTTGAAATGTAGCACCTGCATTTGACAAACCAAAGGGCATCTTTTGATAAGCCATGGTTCCCCACTTGGTTGTAAATGCAATCTTGTATTGATCCTCTTCATTTACTAAGATCTGATTGTATCCTGAATAGCCATCCAATAATGAAAATCTCTCAGATCCAGAGACACATTGTAAGATTTTTTCCATAGAGGGCAATGGATGGTGGTCTTTTAGAGAGGCCCTATTAAGATCCTTGAAGTCAACACATAACCTCAACTCCCCATTCTTCTTCCTGATAGGAACAAGGTTGGAAACCCAACTAGTATGTTTAATGGGGTAGATGATACCACTTTCTATTAACTTGAGCACTTCTTTATGCATAAGTGGCTCAAGTTTGGGATTAATAGGCCTTTGCTTTTGTCTCACTAGTTTGGCACTTGGTTCTAATTCAATAGTGTGCTGAGCAAGGGCAAGGTCAAAACCTTTGAGCTCTTCATATTGCCATGCAAACACATCACTAAATTCCTTGAAAAGTTGAGTGTAAGCTTTCTTTTCCAATTCAGTGTTTACTTTTCCAAATTGTAAGCTCTTACCTGGTTCCAACTCTAATTTAACACAATGTTCTTGTTGAACTACCAGGCTAGCTTTATTCTTCTTGACTTCATCATCCTTGTTGAAGATAGTCTCTAATGCAACAAGACCTCTAGGCATCTTACTAGACTTAAGTTGTATCACTTGATCACCATAATTTTGTGATGACCTATCTTGATTATGCTTTGAAAAAAACATCTTCTTCAAACAAGAACTGCAGAATTTGTTTATCATTGCCAAACACCTACCAATTGACATTATTATTAGGAATAGAGGGTCTGACAATCACTTTGACATGTTGTTGATCTATTTCGTTTGAAACACTATTTGGAATGTCATACTGAGATCCAACAACAACTAACCTATCTGCATTTTGATTTAGTTTCCTAGGGATAGCAACAATATTGAAAGCACAAAAATCTTCAATTGCATCCAAAACTCTATGTTTGTATGCTCTCAAGGTGTCATTCTTGGTTGCACTTATCCCTCTTACTTGGCTAACAACCAACTCACTATCACCATAAACTTTTAGGGCCTTAAGCCCTCTTTTTCTAGCCCACTCTAGTCCATTGACTAGACTTTCATACTCTACAGTATTGCTAGTGTAGGAGAAACTGAATCTAAAGGTAGTATAATACCTTTCTCCTTTTGGGGACACTAACATAGCACCACCACCAGAACCATGCCTACTTCTAGCTCCATCAAAAAATAGTTCGCAAACCTGATTGCTCTAATCCTCTGAATCATTGTCTTCTTTGAAAAGGCTTGGTTCTATAGATCCACTCTCTTGTATTAAGTAATTTCCCAAACCAAAATCCCAAACAAAATTTTCTTGGGCCTCTGAAGCTCTTTCATCTAGTAAAATATCAAGGATACTTTCTATCTTTGTGTCTTCTTCACTAATGGTTTGGAAGTCACTGTCATCAAATATAGGGTAGTTTACATTGATGGTATTGGACACATATGGCTTTATATGGTGTGCTGCTAATGGTTCTGATTTAATGGTGACCTTGGTACCATATCTTGTATGAAATAGCATGTGAGACCAATCAGAAGATAGGTAACCTCCTATCTTAGCTGTAAACTCCCTTGAAAGACATATGGAAAAAAGGGCAGGGAGATCTATGATATATATATCAAGGAGGATGGAGAAATTAGGACTAGCATGAAGGATTAGACTGGTATCCTTAGCCACACCTATAGTATTGATTGAGGATCCATCAAGTTGTGTAACCTTCTTTTGAAAGGTATCACATTTCAGTCCTAATTGGTCAGCTACTTTCTTGGGCATTATAGTGCTAGTAGCTCCACTATCTACCATACAATTATGCACTAAAGATTTTCCAATGATTAAAGATACATAAAAGGGAGGTGGCTTTGAATTCCTACCTTGTGTGGCATTGCCTTTGAAGTTGCTACTTGGAGCCTCCTTTTTTTGATCAATGTTAACCAACACTAGCTTTGCACCTTCATTTGTAGGTTAAGGAGTTGCTACCTCAGTCATGGCCTTCTTCAAAATTTTAGGCTATCCTGGAAGAGCCAAAGAGTCCCACATAGACATGGTGACATTCACCTTTTTCATGTTGTCAACAATATTGAAAGGTGTCACTGTGTGTACTCTCTATTGTGCCTTTACTATGATGAGCTCCACTTCCTTGAGAGTCTAACTCTCCTTGCTTGTGATGACAGGAACCTCCTTAGGTGTGATGGGATTAGCTTGCTAAAGTGGCTCTGTAGATGTAGTGGCTTTGGCATTGGAATTTGCTCTCTCCATGTCTTGAGCCCTTCTTTTTGCTCTTGTATAGGCAACAAAAGAAACTTCATCATTGACCCCATTGAAGTTTGGTTGCTCCCAATTGAAAAGGGTAGATTCATTTTCTTATGATTCTTGTTGAGGCACTGATCCACTGGATGAAGCCTTTGATTGAGCCTGTGAGGCATTTTTAACCATTAGAGCTTGGTTCATCCATCCATTTGAACATGTAGCCTAATTATGAGGCTGATTACAAGGAAAACACCATTCATTATCCATAGCCACATTATTTTGACTAGGAACCATATCCCTCACTGGATTTGTAGAATTTAGAGGTGTAGGGTTATATGGTTGGAATGGTCTCTGATTAAAACTTTGTCTTTGTCCTTGATAGCCTCTTTGGTATGGTGGCCTATTTTGTTGATAAGGCTGTCCTTGATTTTGATATTGTTGATTAGGACCTTGGCCTTGTGGCTGAAATGGTGGTCTGATTCCTTGACCTTGCTTCTTTAGATTTGTGACCTCTTTAGTCAAGGTTTGCAACAAGTTTGTCATTTCTTGCTTACTACTTTCTTGACTATTCTTTATCTCTTGCAGCTCTTGAGAGAAACTAGCTGTTAGCTCCTGACCACTGGTACTAGCCTAAGGTGCTAATATAGTAGGAATAGGGGTAAATGGGGGTACTTGTGTAGGTGCAATGGGTTGAAGGCTAAGAAAAATGGGCATGGGTGGCCTTCCAGCAATCATGCCTGCTTGGATCAAACAATTTTCAGCCCTGACAGCTATGTCAAAAGCCTGGGGGAGAGAAGTACCACCCATAGATTGGATCATGATAGAAATTTGACCATTCAAACTTTGCAAGTAATAAAGGAAGGCATGATCAACAGATGGTCTCATAGAGACTAGAATTCTATTCCATGTTTTGAGGAATCTACTATTGTAATCTGTCATCTATTCTTGAGGGTCTCTTTTAATGGTTGTCAACTGCTCTACCAGAGACAAGTTATCTAATTTATCCTCAAAATGTTTACTTAATGCATCTCCTAATTCATCCCATGAATTAATAGAACCAACAGTTAGAGTTCTAAACCATTCAAGAGCCTTACCTTTTAAAGAGGCTGCTAATAATTTTGTGGCCACATCTTCTTGAGTAATATTGTGTATGCTGTAGATGGTGGTCACATCTCTTATGTGCTCAAAAGTAGTTGTTTGCCCTTCACTTGTGAAATTAGGTATACTCTTAAGTGCCACCAAGGGCACATCATGATGTTGGGAAAAAGCTAATGGACTCCCTTGGTTGAAAGGTGCAAAGGCAAACTATCTAGCCATTGTAGGAGTTGGAATCTTAAGATTAACAACTATATGAGCTATATTTACTTCTGGATTTGAATCTTCCTCTAGATCTTTGGTTAGAGATCTGCCTCTTCTTCTAGAATGAAAGGGAAAATGTCTCCTTTCTGAGGTATCCAGAGGTGTTGATTGAACTCTCCTTGCAGGGGATGTTCTTTGAGTTGACCTGCCTTTGTAACTTCCTTTTGAGGGCATCTCTAAAAATTGAGCAGGCTTTGAGCTCCTAGTCTCAATCTTTCTCATAAACTTTAAACAAGCTAGCCTGAATCTATGAAATTAGTGGAGTCACTAGATATACTTGATGAAACAACTTCTTCAAGTCTGTATGATGCTATCAGTATATCAAAGATAACATAATCTTCAAACAATGAACTTCTTTTGTAGTCCCACCGGGTGTTGCAGAATTGTTATACACTAAGTTTGCACCCTTTTTTCAAGCTCTTGTAGTCTTGATAACCTAGTATAACATGGGAATCATCTCTAGGTTGTGGGACCTATGCTAACTAAGATGAGACCTCCAAGTTCTAGGTTGGTTCCTCTTGGATAATCACCTTAATTTGCTTCTTGATAGGAAAGTAAAACTTGAGGGGAAAAGGGATAGAAGGAGTGCTTGAAAGGGAAATGACTTGAAAGGAAACTACCTACTAGGTGATACACCGAAATTAGGGTATGAATTACAGTATAAAGATGAAATCAATGAATAGACTTAGGTCTAGGAGATCACAAATCACTGAATAGGTTTGCATATGTACTTCATAGAAGGGTCCATAGGTGAAAAGAGCTATTCAGGGAAAGAGAGATTCTTTCACAAATAATAACACCCTTTGGAATTAGACAAAAATCTATGACCTGTAAACAAACATTCACCTTTGCAACTAGGTATAGGAATGAGACAAGATAGTTAAGGGGTTAAAGTATACCCACAAAAGCACTCACATCAAATCATCCACAATGATACACAAAATTGCAGAAAGAAAGAGGGATCAAGAACCCTAAGATATCACCGAGAAGCATGTAAATACTAAATTCATTAAGAGATAACTCACACAAGAGGGCATAGGGACATGAGAGATGTCACAAAATATCTTCAATATCTGAATTATCAATGGGAGGTTATAGAATGTAGAAAACCAGAGGATAGAAAAATGTCATAGATAGCCTTCTAAGAAAAGAGACTTTTCTTTTTTACAAAATGTCAACTCTAAGCCCTAAGGCTCCAAAAAAGAACTATATACATCTCCCTACACGCAGGCAGAGTCAAAACCTAACTAGGGTTACAAAACTAAACAATGATATCAAACCCTAGGGTACTGATCACCTATTATGAAAATCTCTTGAGAACACTAGTGATCAAATCATATCTTTCTTTGCGTGTTGATCCTTCTAAACTAAAATCACCTACAGACACAACAATCTTGACCTACCAACCCACTTGCAACTCCACTAAGCCATGAACTCTCATAATCTAATCATATTTCCTTGGGAGCGGTACTACTTGAATGATGGCGCCAACTCATTCTAGCACCACTTGGTGTGAAAACATGGCAAAGGACCCTACAGATGTCAGCCAACACTCATCTCCATCATCCTCACAACCATAACCATCCTGAGAAATCAATTCCTGAGCTACCCAACATCATGCATGGCCGAAAGAATGCAAAAACCTTGCAGAGACATTTGAATTTTGAAATATAATGACTAGAAAAAAATTTAAAACATCACTGTCGATGAGAAACCCCTCCTGGCAGATGAATGACTGTGATGCACTTGAAAAAAAAATAGAATAAACTTCCCCCTCTGACAGGTCAACTACCACCTAGAAGTCAGCAACCAATGAAATGTGAGCAAATCAGCACATTTGACAGACTTGGACCCACGACCTGCAAAAAGAGCATCAGATGGTTTTCACAAGATCACAAGGGGTTGGAAGATCCCTTGTGATCAATCGACAATTGTAGATCTTCAGTCTACTAACATCCCTATAGATACTCTGACACGGTCCTACCAATAGAGCCCAACTTTCGTCTAACCGACCAATGAAGAATGAGCATGTCAGAAACTGAGGACCCACCTGATAGAGCCTAGAGATAAAATAAGATCAATGATGGGTGCATGATCTCATGTGTCAGAAAAGCTCCTTCAAATCATGCACTAGTCATTAGAGCTTTAGTCAACTGACAACCCACCGAGCCTACATTGACATGGCACCACATCACCAACCTTGACCAATCACAAATGCATAGCTTAGACTATGTGGTAGGACCCATTAACAAATGAACTCTACACGTAGGAAGATCGACAATCATCACAAGATCTCATGGAATCTTCTGAGGCCATGAGATCATGCGACAACCGTCGGATGAAGAATCTTGATTTTAGCCACTGAACCAAGACCGCCAACCAAAATGGTAACCGCTCACCAAATTGCTAAGTGTTAAGGGGTTGACTGCCGAGAATCAGAGATTTGGCAACTCAAGGATTTTAAAATGCATAGGTGAAATGAAGGGACTTAAGTGGCCGATAAAGTAAACTGTAAATTAGAACAGGGCCTTAAGGTTTTTTGGGTAATGGATAGTTTTATGAATTTTTTACCTGTAGACCAGAGAGTTTTAAAGGATTGCAAAGGCCAAAGGGTTTGCAATGAAGCCATGAAATTTTCAAGGATGCTTGGCAGGGTAAAAACAAAGACCTTGGAATAGATTTTAGCCAAATTTGCATGCACGGGAAAATTAGGGTAACAGAAACATTTGTGGAAAAGGAGTGAAAGAGATGAAGAACAAAAATATCTACATGAGGAAGATGGATATGACAGATAAGGCTAAGGAATACATTGAGTAACTTGTTGATGACTCTATGACCTTATGATATTGACTTGATTATGTTTCATTCATCTATGATGAGGAAAAGAGTTGAAAGACACAAAGCAGTGTTTTCGATTGATGAAGCATTTCAGTATACACTGATGGAGTGTAGTGTATACGGAGCATAGTATAAACTGAGCTTGTGTTCACTGATGCATTTCTTTGTTAACCAAGAAGAACATAATGAACTAAATGATTAGTTTAGCTAATAAGATTGATGAGCTGGAATGTGTATGATTTTGAGGTAATAGATAATGTTTGTTACACAAATCGACGGCTAACAAAATTTAGGAAAGATCTAAAGGATGAGAATCAAATATGTTATTGACACAAGTGCCGAGGTATGTTTAAGAGGAAAAATCAATGAAGATGATTAAGCAACAAAATTTGATGGAGCAGAAGAAAACAATTTACATGTCTATATAAGAGATTGGAGATTTCACAATGAGTGTGATGCTAGAAGAGAAGAAAATTGTAGAATCATCATGTGAACAAGTTTTCATGCATTCTGGTCATACTGGTTAAGGAGAACCCTACTACAGAGCATTACTGAGTGATAGATTGTGATTACCGATAGATAGTAAGTTGATATATTGTTGAATCAGAAATGTTACATTAATCAGAAAGATTTCTATGAGCTGAACATTGATCTGTATATTTGCAATTGAAGTTGTATTAAGATAGATCACCTATTGTTACATATTTAACCATTGTACATAGTCAAATCTCTTAACCAAGTGGACTAAGAAAGTCTTATTATGTATCATTCATAGAATGAACACTGTTATCCTGTCAATCCTCGAGTGACCACTGGTTGGATGATAATGGTTGGTCTTAAATCCTCTAAAAAGGTCACACCTAATAGTGTGTTTGTAACCTTTAACAGGGTTGAGTCTTCACTAACCTCACTTCAGAAGAGTGAATATTTTTGGGTTGCTGGTCCCAAGTGGTTTTTCCCTTCACAAGGTTTCCACATTAAATCTCTTGTGTTATGTGTTGATTGTGATGTTTGTTTTGATGTCATATTTACATGTTGCATATTTGATTTGATCGGTAACTACTATATGTTTTAGACTGATAATCGGTAAAAGCATAGATAGTAAAATTATTTTAAGTTACTGAGCAATAGAAATTGAAGTATTTGTTTTTGGATTATACATTTTGTATTGGGACAATGATTAATTGATTCACCCCCCTCTTAGTTATTATAACAATTGGTATTAGAGCCAAGTTTATTTGAATAGAGTTTTAAGGACTTCAGTACAAAGATCTCAAAATGTATAAGAGGGAAGTGCCAAGACTAAACAAAGAGAACTTCATAGTATGGAAAAGCTGGATGAAGTTGCACATATCTGGAATTGGGAATTCTGCACTAGAACTGTTGGAGAATGGCTATATAGAATCGACCACTGGTCCCTTGACTATTGATCAATTGAAAGATAGGCATGAAAACAATGTTACTATGATGGAAATTTCTGCTACTTGTATTGATGCTGAATTTGAAGATATCAAAAGCTGGACTACTGCAAAAGTTATGTGGGATAAACTTTCTCAAGTTTACAGTGGAGATGTGCATGTCAAAAGAGCTAGAGCAGAAAGCTTAAGGGGAAGATTCGATGATATGAAGATGAAAGAAGGTGAGCATATAGTGCAATACACAAATAGATAGAAAGAGGTAGTACATGCTATTAGAGCATCTGATGCAGTCAGTAGTGAAGAAATAATTGTAAGTAAAGTACTCAGAACCTTATTGCTGGTTTACACAATCAGAATATCTTCTATTCATGAGACAAGGTTTGCATCTGGTAATGTACTTACACTTGACAATCTGATTGGTAATCTTACAAACTTTGAGTTAAATAACTTTGATAATAGTTTTGTTCCATCTGTTGAGTCTTCTTTCATGTTTTCTCTAAAGATTAGTAAGTCTAGTAGGAATAATAAAAATGGTGATAGTGACAGTAATACCGATGATGAACTTGATGAAATTGAAGCTCTTATGGCCAGAAGATTACCCAAAGGTAAAGGAAGGTATAGAGGTAAGCTATCTTTGGCATGCTTTAACTATAAAGAGGTTGGCCACATTATTGCTAGATGTCCACATAAGAAAGATGATGATAGAAGCAAAGACTGATTTGAAGGAAGCTATGGGAGAAGATTCAATAGAGGCTATTGACACAACATAGATAACCAAGACAGTAATGACAAAGGAAAAAAGGTATGTTTCATAGCTGAAGATAATGAATCTAAATCTGATTCTGATGATGATGTAGAAGTTGTATTTGTTTCTATGAAAGATGACTTGGAGGAAGAAGAAGAAAAATATGAAGAAATAACACTGATCTCTAAAGTTAACAAAAAAAATACATGGATCATAGACAGTGGCTATACACATCACATGACTAGTGATAAGGAGAAGTTTGATCAGCATGAAGAATACAATGGAGGATCAGTTAAGATGGGTAATGACACACCCTGTATGGTAAGAGGTAAAGGAACCTTGATGATAAATGATATGATAAAATGTGATAATGCTTATTGGGTAGATGGACTAAAATATAACTTGTTAAGTGTGGCACAACTGAACAATTCAGGTCATCGAGTTTCTTTTGAGAGCAAGAAAGTGAAAATATTTGATGATGGAGGAAGACTAGTTGGAACTGGAGCACAATCAAGAGGTAATCTATTTTATCTTGATACTGATGAGTCTTCTTTCTTGATGATGAAAAATGAAGATGCTTGGTTGTGGCATAAAAGGTTATGCCATGTGAATTTTGATAACATGATTAAGATTAGTAAAAGGAAAAGAGTTAGAGGTTTGCCTAACTTGTCAAAACTGGATCATGTTATGTGTCATGAATGTCAGAAAGGGAAGATGACTAAATCTAGTTTCAAAAGTAAGGATTATTCAACAAAGAAGATACTTGAGTTGGTTTATACTAACCTATGTGGTCCTATGCAAACTCATAGTTATTATGGTGATAAATACTTTATTCTTTTTGTTGATGACTATACTATATTGATGATTGTTATGTTCTTAAAAGAAAAATTTGAAGCATTTAAGATGTTTAAGTGGTATAAAGCTAAGGTAGAAAAAGAGACTAGTAAGGAATTGAAATGCCTAAGATCTGATAGAGGAGGTGAATTTATCTCTGACGAATTTACTAATTTCTATAATGAGCATGGTATTAAAAGATAGGTCTCTGCACCAAGGACACCTTAGTAGAATGGGATTGCTAAAAAAAGGAACAGGTCAATAGTTGACTGTGCTAGGACACTGATGCTACAAAAGAATGTTGCTCAGCCATATTGGAGGGAAGCTGTCAATACAACTATATATGTTCTTAATCGAGTTCAATTGAAGGACACCAACAAGACACCCTATGAGTTGTGGTTTGGACACAAACTGACTGTAAGTTATTTCAGAATTTTTGGAAGCAAATGTTTTATTCTGAAAGATGAGAGAAATGGTAAATTTGATTCAAAAGGTGATGAAGGGATATTTCTAGGATATTCCAGTAAAATCAAAGCATATAAGTGTTTGAATAAAACTACTAATAAAATGATTGAAAGCACTAATGTCTGAGTTGATGAGTTTGATGAAAAGAATATAGAGAAAAGTACAAAGGAACTAGAAGACTATGGTAGATTCACTTACATTGAACAACCAGAGTATCTACCGAAGCTATAGCCTGTGATAACCGGTCAACAGGAAAACAATACCGAACAATAGGAAAGAGAAACTGATGAGAAGGATGGCCCTACCGAGCAAGCAAATGAGCCTACACAGGATGAACAAGAAAGAAGAAATAGGATACTGGCAAGTTTTTTTAGAAGACACCATCCTGAAACACAAATTATTGGAGACAAACAAGCTGGCATGCAAACAAGGAGTAAAGCAAGACAAGGTACATGTCTAGTTTGTGATTATGAACCGAAAAATGTAAAGGTTGCATTAGAGAATGATGAATGAGTTAATGCAATGAAAGAATAAATATAATAGATAGAGAAGAACAAAACTTGGACCTTAGTACCCTGACCTAAAGATAAAATGTTATCGGCACTAAGTGGATATTCAGGAACAAGCAGAATGAGAATGGAGAAGTGACAAGAAATAAAGCTAGATTGGTATGCAAAGGATATGCACAGGAGGAAGGAATTGATTATGGTGAAAAATTTGCACCTATTGCTAGATTGGAAGGAGTCATAATGTTACTTGCATTTTCTACACATAATAAATTCAAGGTTTATCAAACAGATGTCAAGTCAGCATTTCTGAATGGAATACTTGAAGAAGAAGTCTACATAGAACAACCTGAAGGGTTCATTGATCCCAAAAAGAAAGACATGGTATGTAGATTACATAAAGCTTTATATGGTTTGAAGAAAGCACCGAGAGCCTAGTATGAGAGGCTACATACTTATTTGTTAAGTATAGGATTTGTAAGAACAAGTGAGAACAACAATTTGTATATGAAAGGAGATACTGATGATACAATTCTTATTGCTGAAATTTTTGTCGATGACATTATATTTGGAGGTCAACATCAAATCTGTAAAGCCTTTGCTAATGAAATGAGGAATGAATTTGAAATGTCTATGTTCAGAGAGATTAAGTTCTTTCTAGGACTACAAGTGATTCAACAGAGTGATGGAATATTCATCTCACAATCAAAATATATTAAAGAAGTATTGAAAACATTTGGCATGTAAGATGCTAAACCTATGGGAACACCAATGGCTACTAGATGTAAACTAACTAAGGAAGATGAAACTACAAAGGTAAACTAGACACTTTACCGATCAATGATTGGTAAGTTAATGTATGTAGTTCACAGTAGACTAGACATAGCACATGCTATGGGAATAGTTGCTAGATTTTTTGCTAATCCTATAGAATCACACATGATTGCTACTAAAAGAATCTTAAGATACCTGAAGAAAATAGAGGATTATGGATTATGGTATCCTAAGGAAGGGAAGTTTGAACTCAAAGTCTATACTAATGTTGATTGGGCTGGAAATGTGGATGACAAAAAAAGTACCACCGAAGGAGCATTTTTCTTTGGTGAAAGATTTGTTACCTGGACAAGTAAGAAGCAGGCTTGCATTTCTCAGTCTACATTTGAAGAAGAGTATGTTGCTGCTGCTACAAACTATTCAAATATTGCATATCTTAAGCAAGTTCAAGAAGGTATGAATGAGATAATCACTGAGCCAATGATTATATATTGTGATAACACTAGTGCAATAAACATTTCAAAGAATCCAATGATGCATTCTAAAACAAAGCATATATCAATTAAGTATCACTACTTGAGAGAACAAGTACAGGAGAAGCAAGTTAAGCTAGAGTATGTTACATCAAAAGAACAACTTGCAGATATATTTAAAAAAGCTCTACTGAAGGATACATTTGAGTACTTGAGGACTAGACTAGGGGTCTGTCCCCTGTCTACCAGTCACTAAGGTGATCCAGATGTTGCATCAACCTAATCTTATTAGAAGATCATACATGTTGATGCAGTATAGTTCGCACTTTGGATCATGTGTAAGGTTTTGAAAAGTACTAGAAAAGATTGGCATATCAGTATAATAGAGATACAGAGTATGCACCAGACAACAAAGAGATACTTGGCTATTGAAGAGCTATTTGTTTATTTTGTTTCTTTGGCATTGTTTTCAAAGGGAGGGATAAAAAATATGAAACAATATGAACCAATGAGAGCTATCTGAGGGAGAGACAAATTGAAGAAAGGGAGAGCATTGAAGATTAGTTACTGAGAACAGAAGAAGGAATCCGAGAGTTGAAAAGATCATATTTGTAGAATGTCCAAGCTACATTTGTAATGTTGCAAATTAGTTTCTAGATTTGATTGTGTGAGTTGCTAAAAAACTCACACAATCAAATCCAGAAACTAATTTGCATCATAATGGATTATGGAAATTTGATGTTTTTAATTTGTAATGTTGTTGAGTAACATAGTGATTAAACATATTAAGCTAGGGAGATCTTGTACAACATTTTGTTCATAGAGTTTTAGAATACATGTTTGGTATGTGTATGGTATATTTCATATTTCTTGAGTTTCCATCAATGCCAAAGGGAGAGATTGATGAACTACAACTAATTTAGAACCTGATTGAAGAATCTATGATTTAAGATCACTGAGCCGATTGATTAGATATGTAATATGATTAAATTAGTATTATGTTGTCATTGATGTCAACTAGTTTGACAACACTTATCTTGTAAGTTACTATATCGAAACATCTATGGAAAAGGAGTGAAAGAGATGAAGAACATAAATATCTACATTAGGAAGATGGATATGATAGATGAGGCTAAGGAATACATTGAGTAACTTGTTGATGAGTCTATGACCTTATGATATTGACTTGATTATGTTTCATTCATCTATGATGAGGAAAAGAGTTGAAAGACACAAAGCAGTGTTGTCAGTTGATGAAGCATTTTAGTATACACGAACAGAGTGTAGTTTATACCGAGCATAGTATAAACCGAGCTTGTGTTCATTGATGCATTTCTTTGTTAACCAAGAAGAATAGAATGAACAAAATGATTAGTTTAGTTGATAAGATTGATGAGCTAGAACATGTATGATTTTAAGGTAACAGATAATGTTTGTTACACAGATTGACGGCTAACAAAATTTAGGAAAGATCTAAAGGATGAGAATCAAATGTGTTATTGACACAAGTGCCAAGGTATGTTTAAGAGGCAAAATCAATGAAGATGATTAAGCGAAAAAAATCTGATGGAGCAGAAGAAAATGGTTTACATATCTATATAAGAGACTGGAGATTTCAAAATGAGTGTGATGCCGGAAGAGAAGAAAACTATAGAATCATCGCGTGAACAAGTTTTCATGCATTCTGATCATACTGGTTAAGGAGAACCCTACCTCAGAGAATTACCGAGTGATAGAGAGTGATTATTGAAGGACATTAAGTTGATATATTGTTGAATCATAAATGTTACATTAATCAGAAAGGTTTTTATGAGTTGAACATTGATCTGTATATTTGCAATTGAAGTTGTATTAAGACAGATCACCCACTATTACATATTTAACCATTGTACATAGTCAAATCTCTTAACTGAGTGGACTAAGAAAGTTTTATTATGTATCATTCATAGAATGAACATTATTATCCTATCAACCCTAGAGTAACTGTTGGTTGGACAATAACGGGTGGCCTTAAATCCTCTAACAAGGTCACACCTAATATTGTGTTTGTAACCTTTAACAGGGTTGGGTCTTCACTGACCTCACTTCAGAAGAGTGAATATTTTTGGGTTGCCGGTCCTAGGTGTTTTTTCCCTTCACAGGGTTTCCATGTTAAATCTCTTGTGTTATGTGTTGATTGTGATGTTTGTTTTGATGTCATATTTACATGTGGCATATTTGATTTGATCGGTAACTACTATATGTTTTAGACTGATAATCGGTAAAAGCACAGACAGTAAAAGTATTTTAAGTTACCGAGCAACAAAAATTGAAGTATTTGTTTTTGGATTATACATTTTGTATTGGGATAGTGATTAACTGATTCACCCCCCTCTCAGTTATTCTAACATCAATGACCAAATCCACCAGTTGCTTATCTTCAACTAGCTCAGTAACCTCAACAAATAGCATTAATACCACCTCTTTCAACCAATACAAATGTTCCTAAACCTACCTAGTTACCTACACAACCTCTTCGTAATCCTAACAAAAAGAAACAACAACATCCTGTTTACTCTGAAGACCCAAATTAATACCCTTCTTGTGCTCTAAATATCAGTGATATCCACCTTAGGTCTAGAACAAATTTTCCAACACCAACTCCTCTAGTTATAACTCAGATGCCTATTAAGGAATCAGAGCAAGAGAATATTCCTATTGTACTTGCACGACCTAAGTTGATGCAAGAGACTAAGGTACCTAAGAAATCTAATCCAATTCATCCATTTTCACAAAGGTTAGAGGTTGAAATAGACAAGCACAAAGATGAGTCAAAATTTGATATTCTAGACAATCTGAAGCATATATGTGTTAAAATAACCCTCTTCCAAGCTATACAAGATGTTCCAATCTATGGTAAATATATTAATAAAGCACGTCTAAAGATATTAGATAGGAAGAAGAAATATCCATAGATAGTCCATGTTCTTGGTCAACTAGCAAATATTATGCATGGTAAGGTGGTAGTACCCAAGTATTCTAATCATGTTAGCCCTATAGTTGTAGTCATTATTAATGGTATTCAATTGAAAATTACTTTAATAGACTTATGGGTAGGCATCAATATCATGACAAAGGATACCATGCAACATCTTCAAATTGTGTGGTTAAATATTGATATCAAACTGAGATGCAACCAACACTCAATAAACCATTAACTCAGTAATTTAGCTATAGGAGGCCATATAAAATGAACCAACTAAATTATCAAAAGTGGCTTATTGCTTCCTAGTTGAAGCATGTTTAATCCTTTTGTAATGCTCATAATATTGGCATGAAGGATTAGTGACTTGATTACTCTAAAATGGAAGATTCAAATGCAATGAAAAACTAGAAATGAACTATAATGAAAGATTAACAATGCTATAATGAGATAATTAAGCCAAAATGGATGCAAAACAACTAGTATTCTAGAATGCGAATGCAAGAAAACTATGCTATGATAAACAATGCAAGGGAGCAAACTAGATTTAACAATGTAAGACTATACTAAGAATGCAAGAAATCTATGAGCATATAAGAACTAAGAAATCAAAATAGCAAGATTACTCTTTAATACACAAAGATGGATCCCTTGAGCCATGAAAGAGATTCCTTTTAAAGTAATTGCCTCAAGAATGAAGGGTGGAGATTAAGAGGCAAAATATGTTAGGTAGAAATGAGTGGTGAGAGAGATCAATCCACGTGAGAGAATTAAAGATTTTGTATTGGCCAAAATTGATGGGAGAATAAAACAAAATAGAAAATCCCCTTTTAATTTCCAATTAATCAAGATTAAGTTTGCACAAAGTGCTCTTTTTAATAAAAGTGCTTGGAATTTATATCAAAGGTAAGTTTTGAAAATTAAATGGTTTTTTAAAGTTCTAATATTAGAAGTGATTGACGCTTGATTTTTTAGAAATAATTTAATTATGCAAGGGGGATTCTTCAAGTTCCTCACATAATTATGTCTAGTAAGTATGCCTTTGTGATTTAGAATTTGTTTGAAGGCAATTTAATCAAGATTGGGGGCTCGGGTTCTACTAGATAAATTTTGGGTGATTACACAAATCAAAAATCTAAGGTCTACACCTAATTTCTTTTAGCTCTTTGATAGCTCCATTGTCAAACCTAATGGCATGGTAGAGGACTTAGTTGTCACCTTAGACTCTTGGAAGTATCCAGTTGACTTCATGATACTTTCTCCTAAAGCCACATTGGGTGGATATCCTATCATTTTAGGAAGGCCTTGGTTAGATATGGATAATGAATATATAGGATGTTGGTCAAGGGATAAGACTATCCCAAATGGTATAGTACAAATAAGCTTTCCCTTTATCCTCTTGCACAGGCCCAACCTGGCATAGTCTATCCAACATGGCCAAACCTAGGGAAAGTAATAGAGGAGGTTAACTTAGGTGTACATCTTATGATGCTGAATAGAGATCCTTTCTTGCAACTTAAAGAAGATGATGATGCACTTAAGAGAATAATGCAAAACAATTATGGAATAAGTGAGAAAAATTTTGGTTGTTCATCACATTAGGAGTGTGCATTACACTCCATCCTTCCTATGTCTGGTTCATTAACCTTTCCTATAGCTGAAGAATTTTTTCAAATTTTTTGACACATGAAGTCCAAATGCTATACCTCATTGAAAAATACATGATATAATTGGAAAATAAATTAGAAGTATCATCATAATGGTTCTTGAATATCAATAATAAACTCAATCAATAGCAACAACTATTATGATCAAAACTGCTCAAAAAATACAAGCAAGCCTTTGCTTAGGATTATAATGATATAAGTGGACTAGATCCTAAGCTATGCACTCATAGAATTTATATCAAAGAGGAAAATATGCTAGTTAGACAAGCCCAGAGGATAGTTAATCCCGCACTAAGAGAAATAGTTAAGGGAGAGTTACAAAAAAATTTAAATGCTAGTTTTATATATCCTATATTTGACAACCAATTGGTATCTCCACTTTTCATAGTTCCTAAGAAATATGGAAAGTAGATGGTGTGTGTGGATTATAGAGAACTCAAAACAACAACCAAGAAGGATTATTTCCCTCTCCCATTCATAGATCAAGTCCTAGACTCTTTGGAATTGAAGCAATATTTCCCATTTTTGGATGGGTTTAGTGGCTACAACTAGACAAGGATTGCACCAGAAGGTCAAGAGCACCTTTACGTGTCCATGCAGAACCTATGTTTATTCTATTCTTCCCTTTGGATTGTGTAATTCTTTAGGAACTTTTCAAAGATAATTCATTAGTATATTTTATGATATTTCACATGACTAAATGGAGACACACATGGATGAATTTACAACCTATAGCACTAAAATTGAAGAGGCCTTAAGAAATTTGGAAAAAGTGTCATGGAGATGTGAGGCTCAAACCTATATTTGAATAGTGAGGAGTGTTTCATGATGATGCAAGAGGGAGTAGTATTGGGACACTATATTTCATAAGCTATAATACAAGTTGATCCTACAAAAATTGAAGTTATTCTTAATCTTCCCATTCTTACAAATAAAAAAGATGGTATAATCTTCTTGGGTCATGCAAATATTATAGGAGGCTCATTAAATATTTTAGTTAAATGGTAGGACCTCTCTATACTTTTTTGATTAAAGATGTGGAATTTGAATGGACATCAACATGTGACAAAGCTTTCCTATAGCTTAAGTTAGTCCTTACTCAAGCACCAATCCTTAAGGGACCTAATTGGTCTCTAATTTTTTACATTCATACCAATGCATCATATTATACAATAGGAGAAGTATTGGGATAGAAAGGAGTTGTTGAGAATGCAATTTATTTCATCAGTAAAAATCTATAGGGACCTAAATTAAAATACACTGTCACAAATAAATAATTATTCGCAATCATTTATACTCTTAAAAATTTTAGGCATTATATTACTGGGTATCATATTTTTGTACACACATATCATGAAAAACTTAAATATCTTGTGAAAAAACCTATAATCATAGGGTGGTTAGCAATATGGTTACTATTGATTGAACAATTTGATATAACAATAATAGACAAGCTAGGTAAATCTAATGTAGTGAAAATATTTCTGTCTAGGCTCCAAATAGAGGAAAATTATGAGGTGATTGATGATATTTTACCTAATAAAAAATTATTTTATATTTCTATTAAGACACCTTTGTATGCAAACATTTCTAACTATCTAGATGTAAATAAGATTTTGGCTCACTTCTCCCCCAAGAGAAGAGATTACTGGTTGAGAAGAGTTTCAAATTTTCTTGGATAACTAACTGCTTATTCTATACAGGGCCATATCAAGTTATGAGATGATGTGTAAGGGAAGATGAGACATATGAAATTCTTCATGCATGTCATGATGAACTATGTGGTGGTTATTTTGTAGCAAAATGAATAACAATAAAGATATTAACTATAGGATACTATTGGCCCACTTTATATAAGGATGCAGCTCAATACACTAGGAAATGTGATAGGTTCCAAAGGATGGGTATACCTACTAAATTTGATGAGATACCCTTGTATCATCAATTTTTTGTCACACCATTTGATAAATGGGATTTGGACTTTGTTGGACCTATTGATCCTCCCTCAAATGGTAACTCATATATTTTGGTATGCATTGACTATGTCACAAAATGGGTAGAGGTCAAGCCTATGAATCATGCTAGGGACAACAAAGCTACAAAATTTATCTATGAGGAGATCTTTACAAGGTTTGGAGTACCAAGGTAAATTATGACTGATCAAGGGGCTCAGTTCACCTCCACATTGATAACAACATTAATTAATGAGTAAAATATCAAACATACAAAATTAAGTCCCTATCACCCAAATAGTGCAAGTTCATGGGAGATTGAGTCAATCCTAACTAAAATAGTGCAATTTCATGGGAAATATTGGGCCCATAGACTCTCTGAGGTAGTATGGGCATACAAAACAACATGGAAAATGACAACTAGTTTCACACCCTTTTAGATGCTCTAAGGTAAAGTAGTTGTCATGCCTATTGAGTTTGAGCATAAGACCCTCAGAATTACATTACATATTGAAATGGATTTATCTATAGTACAAAAAGACATAGTCATGCAACTTAATACCTTGGATGAAATCAGAAAATTAGCCCTGTGATAAATAGAGTTAGTGAAAAATTAAAGAAATAAATGGCATGATAAGCATATAAAGGAGAAGAAATTTTTGTCTAGTGATTTCACCTTTCTATATGATTCTAGATATAAAGATAATATGGGAAAGTTGTAGACTAGATGGTTAGGCCCATATGAGATATTTGAGGTCTTTGATAATGGTCATGTACAGTTATCAACAATTGACCTTGTAAGGTTCAAATTGCTATTAAATGGTCATAGATGAAAATTATATCACAAGACTACCACCAAAGAAGAGTTTTTATAGTAGTTTGAAATTCAAAAGGATACCGAGGTTCCTACAATAGAAGTCAGAAGACTTCATGCTACATCATCTCTTTAATTTTTTTTCATGTAATAATTATAAATACATCCACACCTCTTATATGTACTTTCCCTTCATAATAAAAAAGCCGCTACCATTTCATGCCACCAGTCTTCCAACTCTAGCTCCATCTCGACTTCACTAAATTATTCCATTGTACTTCAAGTCAAGATGAACTCAACATGAGTACTGCTCTAAATGAACTTTACTAATTTTCATTTATTACTTCATTCATTTCTATAACAAGGTACTCATTTTTATTTATTTGTTGCTAGATTTATTTATTATACCATAATTTCATTAATGTATATATATTTTGCATATTCTTAGTCCAACCTTTCCAATTTAGTTCACATGTCTGGAAACATGCACAATTTTAGTGGGGGGTAAGGGAATGTCTTATCCATGTCAAGTTTCCTTAAACAATAATGTGAAATCATAATTAAGCCTGATAATCCTTCAACTCTCAAAATTTTGAAATAGTTTTTATGTGGCATTTTGAATCATTTGAAATATTTTTCATATATTTTTATATGTTCCTACTAATTAATTCCTCCCATTGATAATAAAAGATATAAATGGCTATCTTTATTCCATAATTGCCTAAAATACATAATCCAAATTTAGAAGTAAAAAAGGGTTTTGTAAGCCACAAAGAGTTCATATTGCAGAAGAAATTAGGAATTGAGATTTGTTAGAGATGCATTTTAATAATTACAGAGGTTTTTGAGTTTCCAAATAGTTGGTCATTCAGTTATTGGAATCTTTTGAGAAGGGTTCATCATTTTTAGTTGAAATTTGAAGTGGAATTTTGGTATACACCATGGGTAGACCACCTATTAGGAATGAACCTATAGTAAATACAGTTGTTCCAAGATCAAGTTTGTGTAGGTCCATTTAGGAATTATGAATGGATGGACTATTTTATGAAGTTGGACAGCTATGATGATAACATTGCAAGAGAATCCACCAACACAGTTTCTAACAAGGAGGCCCAAGTGAAAGGATTAACAGTTTTGACTACTAAAGAAATAATTTCAAAAGTAATAAGATTATCAACTATAAGAGAATGGTTTCTTGAAGAGCATGATGTTAGGGCGGCCATAAATGAACTCACACACCCTCGAGACCCTTTTCTTGAGGTTAGTAAACAAGGGACTAAACTACTATCATTAAATCCTATTTGGGATGAAGCAACAATGTACACCATTAGGTATTTAATGTGTGAGGGTAGGAACTCCCATTTAAAATTTGTGCATTTAAAATTACTAATCCATATGCATCATGGGTTTCACATCAATGTGCCAAATTATATCTATAATCTTCTCACCATTAGTGTTGGAGAAATGCAAAGAGGTAGACCTTATTTCATTACTCATCATAGTTTGATTAAATTTTTGGTAGAGATTTAATTAAGGGAGGTCTCCCATATGACCTGGGAATATTTTATAGCTGTTAGAAGGTTTAAAATATAAAATGTGGGACCTAGTCATAGGGCCATTATGTAAAGAATTAGTACTCCTAGGGGGTTACAAAAGTAACAATGGGAGCCTCATATTCTAGGGATTCCCCTATTTTTGAGTCTCCTACAACCATAGCATCACATGACCATGAGTTAGTAGAACCATCAACTACCATTATTGAAGAAATCTGTGTAGAAAACCCTAGTACTATTACTTCATCTCAAACACTTGCAAGGAGTAGGGAAGCTACTAGGAAAGAAAAGGGGAAAATAAAAATAGATGAGAATGTTAAAGAGGTTGAAGAAGAACATATTTATGAATCTGTTACCCCTAGCTCCAAATGTAGGAAAAAGGAAAACACACCTCCTCCCGCAACCACTTCTCCTATAGTCAAACCATCACATAAAACAAGTAAGAATAAGGCTCTTGTATAAAATTAAGTGCTCCTCAAAGGAGAATCTCCAGGCTTATGAAGAAGGTTATAGAGAAGAGATAAGAACTAGTTGTTTATATTCATATAGAAGCTTCTGAATATATTCCAGAATTCCCTCAAGAAGAAACACATGTAATTAGTAGTATAGAGGTGGATACATCATTGAATGTATATTCCATGCATACAAATGAGTCTAAGGAAGGAAGAGAAATGTATGAAATGGAAATAATATAAGAATATCCTCCTAGTTCACATATAGTACAATCTAAAGTACCAAGAGAAGAGAATGAGTCTATATCCATATTTGATGTACATATGGTTGACGTGAATTATAAGAAATGGAAATACAAGAGGAAGGTTTCCCAGGGACATCTATTGAACAATTTGATGAGAGGGAAAGAATACATGATGAAGAAGTGAGAGAAGAAATCCCTCCAATTCAGAAAAATATGGACACTCAAGAGGAAGAAGAGAAGACAACAAAAGGTCTTGGATTGTAAGGCCTTGATAACCTTATAGCTGCTATGGAAAAATTGGTAGAACAACAAGTGTCACAAAAAAAGGTCTTGGATTGTAAGGCCTTGATAACCTTATAGCTGCTATGGAAAAATTGATAGAACAACAAGTGTCACAACTAGAAAAACCAATGTTGCAGCTAGAACAATTAGTGTTACAAATAGAATAGCCTGTGTTGCAGTTGGTACAACTTAAGGCAAGAACTAGTCATGCAAGTAAGAGACAAATAATATTTGAACATACCCCTCTAGCATTCTTACTTTTCATTCATTATCTTTGGATTTTTGCAAAATTATGTAGTATAGGAAATTTGAATGGGAAATTGAAAAGGATAGGATGCAAAGAATAATTGATAATTAGAAAGTAGAAATTGACAATCATAAATAAGAAATTATTTATCTTAAGAATAAGGTAGATACCATATCATGAATGGTCCCTCAATTAATGGAATATAGGTCTCCACCAAGATTTTATGCCTTATGTTTTAAGGAGAAGAATCTATTATTTCAACTAATGAGAATAACTAGAGACCTAAGTCCCACCCTAGAAACTCAATGGGAATTTTACCAAGTGTATCAAATCTCTCCTGATGCAATTAGAAATATACTATGTGAGTTATATCTCCACAACTATGTAGTACCTCTTGACATTGAATGGAACCCACTCCTTTATATTAGAGGTATTCATTTGAGGGAACTGATGTCATGGATTAAGAATGAGATTAGTATGGGGGAATAGCTCTAGACATATAGAGATCAAGAACACAATATCAAATTTCCCTTAAGACCTAAATGTAGAGAACCTAAAGGTTTGTATTATAATTGGTTGAAATTATTTTATGGTTTTCTTATTGACAATTACAAGAAAATGATTATACCCCTAAGAGAGAAAGCTCACATGGAGTTTGAGAGGATGGCATAAGTTGAAGGAAAAATTATGATTGGAGCCCTGATTTAGTAATAAATTAGTTTTCCCATGGAAGAAATCACATCACATCCTTGTTAAGTACAAATAAGCTATACAATGAGCACCCAAGTATATTAATTTGGGTAGGGTGAAACTAGAGAATTGGTTGTCTTTGACCTTTTAGCCACCTACATTATTATGGCCATTATATAGTTGCAGGAACAAAGAGGTAGGTTATGATGAGGAAGTAGAAAATACTAGGTGGGCCAAATTAGAAAAGAATAAAGGGTTTTACTATAATCTTGCACAAGGAGGCTTTGGAGAAGGCACTGTTGGAGACTTTAGGATGCATGCTAGGATCAAGAACTTATCAGTTTCTAGACAACCAATAATGGATTAAGTGGGGGGGGGGGAATGATGAACTTAAGTATTGACTCAAGTATTATGTCACTTTGTTATGTTTTATCTATCCTATTCCTAGGTTGTCTTAGTAGTTTGGTCATGAACATTGGTTTTGTTAGCATAATTGATGCAGTGATGCTAAGTGTTGCATTAATGAAAATTGAATCATTTATTAGGTTATCATTGATGTCATCTATTTGACTTAGTGTTTTAAGTATCTTACCAGATATTGTGTGAGTAAATCATGAGTTGTAGTATGTTTTTGAAGTTTATATTCTAACGAAAGAATATGTTATGTGTTGTGATGCTAAGTTTGTAACCCCAACTTTTGATATGAAGTATTCATTTGGTTATGTTTGAATGAAATCAAATTGGGTAACTACTAAAACAATTAGTGAAAGACAATAAGCGATTTGAATGTTATCTCAAATCAGTAAAGTATTTGATGGAGTGGTCATAGGATTTGATTGATAACAATGACTAGATACTATGTTGAGGATCATGAATCATATTGGTGACTGGTGAAAATGGTTTAATGGAATAGAAGAAGTATTAATAGAATGAACATGTAAACAAGATAGAGTTCTTGAACAAGTAATGAAGATTTGTGAATCGGTGAAGAAATTCTAAGTGGTAATGTGATCAGTGACATTTTTAGTAAAGTAGTAAGGAAGTTCTATGATTTGTGGAAAATATTTGATATCACATTTCCTGAGATATGCATTTGGGGTGGATTGTTCAAATAGTTTCTTTTGGTCAAATAAGTTTTTGAAGATGGTTGAATTTTCAAGGTGAAATCCATATGGAAGTTGATGTGGTCAAAGATAAAAGGTTTATGAGTTTTTAGATAGATTGTATCTTACCTAATTTGATCTAGATCATTTGAATCTCATATATAGGGTTTATTTTAAGCTGGTTGAAAATATATATATTAGAAAGTTGAAAAGAATTTTTTTGCTGATTATGAATTCTAGGAGGATTTAGTGATAAAGAAAGTGAAGGAATCAAGTGCAATCAATCTAGGAAATATTATAGTGTGTGGAGAAGAGTTTTAGAACTTAATAGGATCTGATCATGCAAATGTATTGCAATTTCACATATCATTTTATCTATTTCTTTCTAACCATTGTAACAATGAAATCCCTTGACATGGTGGATCCTAACATATATTTTTTATAAATCCTCTAACAAGGTGGCATTTTTATTAAATTTTTAAAGTCCTCTAATAAGGCTACTCCTAATAGGATAAATATCCTAATAGATCTAAAGGAAAATACCTTAACCGGGTAGCATCTAACAATACTTTTGTAAAAATTTAACATGGTAAGATCCTCATAGGTCATATTCTAGAAGAGTAAAAATTTAGTGGGTACCAACTCCCACCATGGTTTTTTCCCATTTGGTTTTCCACAAGAAAAATATTGTCTTCATTATGTGATTGATTATTTATGGATGCATGCTTTGAAAGTATCTAGTTATATTAGTTGAGTACCTAAGTTCTTCAAGATTTCTTCGAAATGATTTTCATCTTTAATCTCACAAAGCTTTGTTATATATCTCTCTTATTCCTTTATCTTCTTCTATAGCTCTCTTCTTCTTGTTTATCAATTTCTCATATAGATTGTTAGGGATCTTGCCTTTGATGCCTTCAAACTTCTTTTTAGTAAGGATCATATGTCTAGCAACTGCATTCTCAAGGTTTAACTTCTCAAAATTATTATACATATCATAGTAATTGTTCAACTTGGTGAAATCCCCTTCATTTACAATCAAAGGGTTTACTTTGTCTATTTTGGGCTTCCATTGTTTCTTCTTGCTGCTACCTGCCTCTTCATCTTCATGTGGCTTCTCTACTGGTGTCTCAAATATACTTTGTTAATCTTATCCATTAAATTCCTGTAATCATTCAAATCAACTCCTATGGTGTATGGGAATCTCCTTAACAAATGGAAAAACATGTAGGTGATAAGGGATGAAAATCTAAACTATGAATTCTTAGTCTTTCTGATCTTCTCAAGATTTTCAGTCAGCTGTATCCTCAAAATCTCACACATATCTACTTCCACTTTGTCTACACACATAAGATAAGATGCATGTACCATGCTAGCTACCATATCATCTTCCCTTGAGCTCACACATAATTTTGAAGTCAATATGTTGCATACATATCTAACATCATCTTGTTCAATCTTACTTATAACAATTCCTCTTCCATTATATAAAGACTTGGTGTTGTCTAATACTATTTTCTTAACATTCTTTTCATTCAAAGGAATTTCTCCTAACTTAGATAATCTTGTTACTTCATGAATGATGTCTGCGGTGATGTCTATGACTCTATCATCTAACCAAAACTTTCCATTGTGAATCCTGCTCAAAATTATCTTGGTCCATTCATCATTTTGAAACTCATAGTGAAGTGTGTACTTGATAATATCTATTTCACTTAAATGCTCAAACCCTTCTTTATAGGACATGTCTTATTTGTAAATCTTATCATACTCCATGATTATACTACCATAGCCTACACTCAAACTTACATTTTAGATAACCTTTTATATCTTCCAAATGCAAAACTCCATCTGGAATGGTTAACAAAGCCAAACTAGGTTCTTCCTATATGGGTTCTATAGGTTCCTTCTTCATCTTAGTTCTAGTTTAATCTCTGATGTTATGAACTAGTGATGCATCCATGATTCTATAAAATATAACTACTTTGATAGATAATACTTAGCAAAATACCTCAGAATCACATTTTAGGGCTTTGCATAGATCTGGCAAGAAATCTATCTCCAAATCTTGTGAACTGCTCTCAATCTCCACTAGCTAGCTCTCTATATCTCTTGTAAAACTTGAATGATATACTAATGCCAATCATTTTATTTTATTCTTCAAATCTTTCAAGATATTAACATCACATTAAATTTATTAATCACTTCATGCTAAAAAGTTGTTCCTGGTTACCTGCAAAACTTCATTCTTTTTGTGTACTTGCATACATGTTCATAAATTCATGCGCTCTTAACCATAGCTTCATTATATCATATGCTAGCTTATATTAACTTCACAAGACTTAATTCAATCAATTCTAAATTCTATACTATTTTGATGCCTTACTCTAATACATAATTCATGAAATAAATGCTTAAATGCTTTGAAATGAATTAGTAAATGACTCACACTTACTCTCAGGTACTTCACCTATCTGGTTCCTAGTATACTTAGTGTGCTTGCTTGATCTATGGCTTTAACAAAATCAAATTTTTCCAAGTTACTACAACATTCTCTCTGACTTTTGTTGTTGTTCATATTTATCCTTGTGTAGTTCCTAGGATTAGGGTTTTTCATTGTGTTCATTTTGCAAAATCTCGCTATGTGACCAAAATTCTTGCATATCTGACAAACTACTCCAATGTTTCCATATCTCGGTCCTAACTAACTGATTTGTGATATGTGATTTCTAGCAATATGTCCAATTTTTTTGCATCTATAACACACAACTCCATTCCTTTTGTTCATGTCTCTAATAGGTCTCTTATCTGTAGGGTTAGTATCTCTAAACATTCTACTATTATTATTATCATTAGATCTAGGTTTCTTACAATCAATAGCTCTATGTCCAAAACCATGAAAATTATAACAATGACCAAAGATAGGTTTAAATTTCTTACTTGTACAATCTCTTTTCATATGTCCAAAATAATTGCATGAAAAACATCTACCTTTGAATTCTCTTTGCATCTTACTTAGGTGGATTAGGTATATCTTCAGATTTGTTAGCTTCATCTAGCTTCTTTTCATGTTTATTCTTAGAGTGTTCTGGATTTGGTTTCTTGCACTTCTCAATCTTCTTTGGAAATAAATCTTCAAGATATCCAAGACCGATTTTATCATAAGATGGTTTCTGATAAGACATTTGTTCATCAATTTTTTCACTACTAGAATACAATTTCTCAAGGCGTTGTTTACATTGAGTTAGTTCTCCTTTCACAATTGTATTATGCTTCTCAAGTTTAGCATACTAAAATTTTTTTTTCTCAAGTTCAGATGTTACTTTGGTAAGTTTAGATGTCAGATCTGCATTCTTAGATTTTAGATTTGATTCATCTTTTCTATTGTCATCTTTCAAGCTTAACTTCAGATCTACAATCTTTAGTTCATGTTTAAGGATCTCATTTTCTTTCTTCAGTCTTGAAACTTCATCATAGTCCTTGACTTGAATTGTAGGTTCTTTCTTTGATTTCAGATCTTCTATCTTTTCTTTTAGTTTCTCAATGTAGTTTTTTGCATCATCATATTTCTCCTTTAGAGTATATCTTTCTTCAGTAAGAATATCAATCTATTCAAGAGCTTCATCAAGATTCTTCCATAAATGATCCATATCCATAGAGATCTTACTCAAGCTATTAGGCTTTCTCCAAATAACTTTGTTCTGAGTAACCAAGCTCTGATACCAATTGTTAGAAATAGGAAGTACTGAGAGGGGGGGGGGGGTGAATTAGTATTTCACAATTTTTTTTGCCGAATTATGGATATAAGAAATTAACTTGAATCTTGCATAAGAAACTAAAATAAGTACACTGAATAACAAGCATAAAAATAAAACAAATGAACTCATAACACCATGTTTATTCTCAAGGAAACCATGGCCAAGGGAAAACCTTGGTGGGGATGATACCCGCAACTGATCCACTAATCAAAAGTATCTCGTTAAGGATGTTGACCCTATTAGGAGTATGTTACATACATATAGTGTCTTTATCCTAGTTAAAGGAATCTAGGCCTTGTTAGAAGCCTAAGCCCTATTAGGAGTTTCTATTACAAAACAAAATGTTTGCAAGATCATCCCACTGCCCAAACATGCAATATACAATGATAGCTTTAGAGACAAAGGTAAGATATAAAAATATTTTTGCTGCTTCCGAATAGCTTCTCTATTCTAATTTAGATGTGTAGGATCTTTGATTTGATATACAGTACTTGATTCCTTTCTTCTCACAACATACAATTTCACATCATATATCAACTTAATACAATTTCTATATCTTTCATACATACTTTGCATTACATTATACTTACATATATACATTATTACAAAAAATAACTTCTTGCTGGCTTTACAATACATTATACTCTTCTCTGAATAGAAAATCATTATATGTTTCCTTAGGGTTAACATCTAGGATGTCATCCCTACATAGTTAAGTCATTATTTTGATAAACAAAATAATCCCTTAACTTAATATAATCAAACTCTGTCTTCTGCTCTGTTTAGGTCAGCTCAACACTATCACTGTAAATCTTTAATATCTTCTTCTGTACATGCTGTACAAACTTGCACTCTCATATGTGGCTTTGATATACATAGAATGATCCATGTTCAAGTGTGCATCCACTGAACCTTCTTCTGTGAAAATTGCTAATCAAAACTTTCTCCGATTAGACTGGAAAATACTATCGTACTTAGACAATTTTCTGATGCACTCATACAAAAATACTTTCTCTAATAATGCTATCTTCATGCTGAGTATATGTTTCCATAATGACAACATTCTAATATCCTACTTAGCCAAATTTCCAATAGTTTTGGTCCATAAAGTTAAAGATTTTTAAATCAGGGAATTTTTTGAATACTGATTCACCCCTCGCCTCTTAGTAATCATATATGTATTAACAATTGGTATTAGAGATAAGTTCCCCTACTGAGAAAGCTTAACAACATGAGGGAAAAGATTTGAAGATGTTTAGGAAGGAAACACCTAAGTTCACTAAGGAAAATTTCTCTACATGGATAAGCAAGATGAAGCTACATCTGACAAGCATTGGATATCAAGCATTGGTTCATCTCACAACCAAGTATGTTCAACCTAATAGAACCCTAACTGATGAACAAACAAAGAGAAAGATGAAGCATAACTCTGTAATGATAAAAATAGAAAGTTCTCTATCTTATGTTGAGTTTTTAGATATCAAAGATATGGATAATGCTAAAGACATGCGGGACAAGTTGATAATAGTTTATAGAGGTGATGTTCATATTCAGAAAGAAAAATTGGATAGTCTCAAAGGAAATTATGATGAAATGAGAATGCATGAAGGTGAGAACATTTCTCAATACAACTATAGGATAAAGGAGGCTATTGTTTCAATCAAAGGAGATGGTGGAAAACTTGAAGAAGATGATTTGGTAAGTAAAATTTGAGAACCCTACTACCACAATATTCTATTAGAGTCTCTTCTATACAAGAATTGAGATCTATTAATCCTACAAATGTGACTCTAGATTACTAGATTGGAAAGCTCATTGCTTTTGAGCTAAGTAATTTTGATAACTATGCCTAGAATAGAATCTTCTTTTAAAACTTCCCTAACCATTGGTTCATCAAAGAAAGGAAAAGAAGTCTCTAACAGTTCTAAAGGAAATCATGATTATGATTCTATCTTGTCTAAGGAAAGAGAAAAAGAAGAGTTAGAGGCCCTACTAGCAAGGATATTACCTAGATGAAAAGGAAAGTACAAATGAAAGATTCCCTTAAAATTATTTTCATGTAACTATTACCATTTTTTATGTTCATTCAAATTGGTTGATATTATTACCCTATTTACTAGGTAAGCTTGCTAAGATACCCTAGTTTGCACTTATTAATGATCTAGATTAGATTTGAGTTCATCTCTTGAGTTAAATTGGAAATGCATGAAAAGGAAAGGAAAGAAAATCAACTATCCAATGGAATGAAATGACATACATATATTGGAACATGCATAATTGAATCATGAATGAAAAGTATGCACAGAAAGGAAAGGAAAAAAAATAATATGAGCTCACACAGGCCTGAGCCGTGAGCATAGCCTTCAATAATCTATGGCTACATGTACCATACATAAGTAAATAAAAATATATAATGGGATACAAGTCATTGCCTATGAAAGAGGAATTATTGAGTCCACTCTTGACTTACTCCAGAGCCTGCCTGATGAAGATGGATTAGATCTAGAAGATCTAAGCAATAATTGATATCCAATGACCTATCTATATATATAGTTATGCATGTACATGTATATCCATAAGCTATCAAAGTAAACCATGCTCAAAGGTGTAAACTCAAATGATGCATGAAGGAGGGGTACCATGTTTTTCTTAACTTGTTTTTTCCATGTGTAGGTACAAAATAAGTTGTGATATTATTGTTTACCCTTGCTCAAAAAATAGGAGGCCTTTGAGGGAAGCCATCACAAAGCCACCCTCAAGGGAAAACTATGTCTAAAGAATAGAAAAAACACTTATGAATATGTATTCTATAAAAAGGACAATCAATGGAGAAGCAGTACTCAACAAAACATTCACAAAAGCAAGAAGGTATGCATCATAAACTATAAATCATGCATGAAGGAGCTAAAGGAAAGCATATGATAAAAAGAAACATGATAAAGCTAATACAATATTATTAAGATCAAGCATCCAAGACAATCATGTAGATGCATCATGAGTAGAGAAGGTATGATCACATGTGCATAATAGTAAGGTTCTTTCCTCTTTCAAAGCAATGATCTATAAACGCATGAAAAATGAAAGAGGGCACTATCCAGAGACCAATATCACAATGAGAAATTTGAGATGATAATCTTTATTGATTCCATGATAGAGATAAATAAATCATTGCTACAAGAAGAAAATGGAGCAATAGAAAAATCTGCATATATCTGAATCAAATTAGCATTTTCATATGAATCTCAATAAAATCAAAGTTCTAAATTGTATGAAAATCTTAGAAATTTTTATTTTCAAGGATCAAAGAAGAAAATATGATACATTTTCATTTGTATCTCTCAAATAAAAGAGCACAACAGTGGTACAAAATCTTCATCTTTAAAATCTGCATTTTCATAAACAATTCATATCATCAAAAGAGCAACTATATGATGCCCTCAATAATTAAAAAATAACAAAAAGATTAATCATGACCATGCTATGGAGGAAAAGAGAAGAAATAAAACTTCCAAATCATGGAATAAATGAATAAGGAGCAGCCATGATGCAAAATTGAAAACTTTGCAATGAAATAATGAAAGATAAACTTACCTCTTACCTCTTATCATCTTCAAAACCTATCCCAAGAAAAGCCAAAGTTAAATAGAAATTTTCCAAAGGAAAAGTCTTCCTCCCATTCGAAATCCCCATAAGGCACATGATTTCTAGCAAGGAGTAGTTTAAAAAGGTAAGGAAGCTGATTTGGAGGTGTTTCCAAAACATTTTAAAATGGGAGTTTTTTTGGGAAGTTTATTTTATAACATAAAAGGGATATGTTATAAACATATTATTTAAAGATTTTTTTTAAATCTTGCCTAAAAGAAGGGGGAATTAAGAGGGAAAATAGGATCTTTCATTAAAATAAATTGAAAATATTTGAATGAAAGTCAATTTTTTGGGCACAACTAAAAATGTAAATATGACCCCTAGATATCTAGGTCTTGGTATTTGATAATATTTTTCCTATCAAGTCTTATTAGGGGTCATTTTTAATGGGATATTTTAATGTAAAATCATGTATATTTATATTGTAAAATATTTGACAAGTGATGTTTTATAAATCATCTTGTTCAAATATTACTTAGCAAGGCATGATCAGAGGAATTACGTGAGATTTGATTTTGAAAGAGAAAGTATTGTAAGACAAAAATTATGAAAATATCCTAATTTCACCACCTTTAGGGGAGGTTAAGGAACCTAATTATTGGACAAAATATCCCTTCATTCATTCCTAGATTTGGTGGAGTTAGGCATGGTGAATTTCTAGATTTCTTGGATATGCAGATTTTGAGGTTTCACCTATTTATACTTCTCACATTTTATGATAGAGGTAGTTATGGTATCCTATCTCACTCTGAGATATGAATGTTTGTAGCTCCTAGATAAGTATATTGTATTTTGGCTCCTTTTGATTGAATACATATCAGTTATCCTTCTTGTTCCTATTATTTTTTGAGTTGTTTGGTGAGTCTTGTATCAATGTTATTGTGATTAATGTTAATCCTTTACTTGGTATATTGTTCATATAAATACTCAGAAATACATTTTATTGCCTAAAGTCCTAATCTATGTGCAATTACAAGTACTTTGGGTTATCGAAATCATTTTCCCTTCTCATTTACAATCAACACCTTATTGTTTCTAAGGGAAATATCAGAATTAGGGGAAAGTTGTGGTGTTTAGGTTATGTTTAAATCACATTGTGAGTTTGTTTGTAGTTTGCAGATCTATTCAAGTTTGGTGAATCAACCTAGTTTCATTTCAAGTTAATGCATCTCTCTCTTGCCTTTTCCTTCAAAAGTTTAGTTTAGTTTCAAGGTGATTCAAGGGAAGCTAACTCTTAATCCAAAGGTCTACTTTCATTATAGGTCACACAAAACTTGAAAGTAGTCCCATGTTTCATAGGATTGCTAAGTTTCACACTTAGCCACTTGCGGGTGCAATCCTTAGTGACAACAATAACAAAATTGGTCATATTGCATATAGATGTCTTGACAATGATAGGAAGGATAAATCAAGAGATTTAAGAACTTCAAAGACAAAGGAAATAGGCATGTTACCTAGCAAAAGAAGGAGTTACTGATGAAGAATTAGGTGGAAGAGATGATGAGGAAAAAGAATTGATTTCAAGCATGAATTACAATAGTGGATGGATAATAGATATTGGGTGTACACATCACACGACTGATGAAAAATAAAATTTATTTAAATGGAGAAAAGTGATGGAGGAGCAGTTAGATTTGGTAATGGTTCTCCATGTGTGGTAAGAGGTAAAGGTTCAATAGCACTTAATGATAACACTAATTGTGATGATGTTTATTAGGTTGATGGATTAAAGTATAACCTATTAAGTTTTTCTTAGTTGAATAAAAAAGGTTTCAGATTGGAATTTAGTAATGATGTTTGCAAGATATTAGGAAACTCTAGAGATTTGATTGCTATTGGTGAAAAAGCTAGAGGTAATCTATTTCGATTGAACTCTACTAATAATCACTGCTTGTTTGCTAAAATTGAAGACTATTGGCTATGGCATAAAATAAATTTTCATGTTAATTTTGATAATTTGGTAAAGGTAAGTAATAAAATATGTGTTAGAGGTTTGCCTACTTTAGCTATTCCTGATAATGCTATGTGTAACGAGTGTCAGTTGGGAAATTTGACTAGTTTTAGCTTTACTAGTAAAGTCTATTCATCATAGAGCATTGTTGAACTTGTACACATTTATTTGTGTAGACTGATGAGAAATCAAAGATACTATGGAGATAGGTACTTTATCTTGTTTATTGATGATTACTCAAGAATGATGTCTGTTATGTTTTTGAAGGATAAATCTGATGTATTCTACTTGTTTAAAGTGTATAAAGAAAGAGTTGAAAAAGAAATAGGTAAAGAACTTAAGTGTCTTAGATCTGATAGAGGAGGTGAGTTTACTTCTCAAGAGTTAATAACATTTTGTGAAGAACATGGAATCAAGAGACAAATATCAACACCTAGGACACCCCACCAAAATGGAATTGTAGAGACAAGGAATAGATCCATAATTGACTATGCAACAAAAATTTTGATACAAAAGGGAGTAGCTTAAATATTTTGGAGAGAAGCTATAAGTACTATTGTCTATACTTTGAGCCTAGTATAACTTAAGAAAGGTACAAACAAAACACCTTATGAGTTGTGGTATGGTCATACTCCTAGTGTCAGTTATTTCATACTTTTTGGAAGTAAATGTTACAAAATGGTAAATTTGATTCTAAGAGTGATGAAGGGATATTTCTATGATATTCTACTAGAATTAAAGCTTATAAGTATTTGAAGAAGAGTACCAATAATATGGTTGAAAGTGAAAATGTTAGAATTGATGAATTTTTTGAGAAAAATGAGGAAGATAGCAAGAAGAAATTGGAAGACAATGAAAGGTTTGTTTATGTTCAGCTGGTGGATCTAGATATAGTACCACAAATAAATGAAGTGATGAATGATCCAAAACTGGGGAATGATCCACAACTAGAGAATGATCCACAACCAGTGAATGATGATGAAGGTAACCAAAGAATAGAATTGGTGCTCCCAAGGTATGTGAAACTTAATCACCCTCAAGATCAAATTATTGTCCAGATAAAAATGTTGGAGTGATGACAAGGAGTAAGGTAAGGGAAAGTACTTGTTTAATATATAAATTAGAACCTAAAACTATTAAAGATGCTTTGGAAGATAATGATTGGGTTAAGGATATGAAAGAGGAATTAGATCAAATAGAGAAAAATAAAACATGGGCTTTAGTACCCAAGCCTACTGGAAAGAATGTTATAGGTACTAATTGGATCTTCAATAATAAGATGAATGAGAAAGGAGAAGTAATCAGAAACAAGGCAAGCCTAGTTTGCAAAGGGTATGCACAAGAAGAAGGACTGGACTATGGTGAGACCTTTTCACCTATTTCTATATTTGAAGGTGTAAGGATTGTTTTGGCATATGCTAATTATAAAGGCTTCAAGGTCTATCAAATGGATGTAAAATATTCTTTTATCAATGGTGTGTTAGAAGAAGAAGTATACATTGAACAAATTGAAGGTTTTTCTATTGAAAAAGGTAGAGACATGGTATGTAAAGTGCATAAATAATTGTATAGATTTAAATAAGCTCCCAGAGCATGGTATGAAAGGCTACATGTTTATCTTATTCAAATTGGTTTCACAAGAACTATTGACAATAGCAATGTATATTTTTAATCTAAAAGTGAAGACACGATATTGATTGCTGAAATTTTTGTTGATGACATAATATTTGGTGTAAATGAAGCATTGAGTAGGTCATTTGTAGAAGCAATGATGAAGGAATTGTTGATTTGAAAGATTAGGTACTGAGAGGGGTGGGTGAATCAATGCTTAAAAATTTGCATCAACTAAAACTATCAATCTCAAACAAGTAGTTTCATTCCCACTTTATCGATAGTTTGTTCAGTATAAATGATATGTTGTAATTGAAATAACATAAAGTAAATAAAAATAACTCATGCAATGATTCAAAAACCCATAAAAAATAGATAACTCTTCACTACGGCTAAATTTTTTTGCTGGTTAAGCCTACAATATGTCACTTTATGAATGACTCACTCGACTAGGAGTGACTAATATACGGGTAGATGTATCTACAATCTTGTTAGGACTACTCTGTTAAGATATTTTGTCCTTCCTATATGACATTCTCCCTATTAAAGGATTTACAAAAACTTCATACAACAAACTTCTAAAGTCTTGTGAGAGACTACCCGGTTAAGGGATTTACGATACCTTGTAGAAACTTTGTTAGGATTCCTTACAAGATAATTGACCTCTCTATGCTTTCCTCCAAATATTTTTATATCCTTTATGCTCTCTATCTCTATCTTCAAACTCTTATTTCCTTCGTTGCTTGTTCTTCACTAGTGTCTCTTCTTTGCTCTCTCTTTGTCTATCATGTCTTCTGATTTTCTCCTTTGATCCATTTATATGATTATGTTCATTAAAAATTATAATCATGACCTTAGATCTTAGGGTTCCTTCATCTCAATTTCATCGATAAACCATTTCCTCTATTTCCTTTTGTTGAATGCAATACCTTTTTTTCCCTCTATCTGATAATTGTCATCCTTCTGATAACTAACTTTGATATCTGTCTTATATATCTGATAACTCCTTTAGTGTTCTGATAACTCCTTTTGTTTGACATCAATGAAAAAACTCAACCTTATATTTCTAACAATTTCCCCCTTTGGAATTAATGGAAAAAACTCTGATTCTTCTCTGACTCTTCAAATTTGTTATGTTGATATCTTTGCTATCGATATCTCCCCCTATGATTAATTTCTCCTCTTTTTTTCTCTTTTTTTTGTGCATACTTCTCCTTACTTCACCTTACTTATCCTTACTTCTCCCCCACTTTTGGAAATCAATTCAAAATGATATATATATGTTTGTCAAGGTGCACATGTTCTATAGTTTGTCTATGATGAACTTGTACCCGCCTTCTAGATTTTGCAAAATAGTGTTCCATGAATCTTTTAATGCAGTTAAACCAATGATATGTCCATTCAAATTTGACATGATCTCTTCTAAGATGTCTATATAACTAAGTTCTAGTGTCTATACAATATTCTTTTCTTCTTTTATATTGGCCTAAATTATAGCTATGTGAGGTGTAATGATAGCTTGTAATTCCAAATCCTCATATGTAACCTATCTTCCTTTGCTATAATCTCTTTTTCCTTTAAAATTAATTCTTGCAACTTTATCTAATGCACTACAAAATTTGTTGTTTTCGGCTCTAGGTTTTTGATATGTTTCATTATCTCATTATGAGCTTCGGTAATCTTACTATCCACATCCTTGGTAAATTTATCAAAATTACATAACTTACTATACATTGATTGTGCCTTTGAAAACATTCCTTTCAAGACTTGAATGGCCTTTGACAATTCAACTTTCAAAAATTCTATCTTTTCCAATAACTTCTATACAAGTTGATTTTCTAATTTCTTAGTTGCTTCACGAGAGAGCTGCCACTCCAAATCAATTTCAGACCTACTAATTTGATCAATATATACCTCAAGTTGCTTCTTTAGTGAGTTTTATTTGTCTATATTCACATCTAGAGTTAAGTCTTCAAATATATTAAGTTTCTTGTTAAGAAATCTTCTCCTTAGCTTCTTTTCCTTTTCCTTATGCAACTTTTCCTTCAAGTATAATACTCTTGAATATTCTTCTTTATCTTTATTTTTCTTCATTTTCCTCAGATCTTGCTTCAGTATCTCAAATTAGGGGTTGTATTTGTCTACTTCATCATCTTCATCATCTTTGGTATCCTCACGCTTCCTCTTTCCTTTGGATTCCTTTTTCTCCTTATTGGTATCTATATCCTTGGCTTCATCATTATTCTCATCTCTGTCTTTCTTCTCTTTCTCTTTCTTCTCATCCCTATTATTTATTTTTCTTGATTCTTCTTTACCTAACTTTTTTGGTGCCTAGGATGTTTTCTCATGTTTATAGGTATCAATTTTATCTTGATTTTTACTTTTGGTATCCTCAACCTCTTGTTTCTTTTCAGTTGACGGGTCCTTGTTGGTTGATTATTTAAGTGGTAGGCACTATTGTACAACTGATATTGGGTTTTTCTTAGTTTTTCCTAATACTTCTTATTTCTTATTCATCTCTTACAATATCTCTTCATTACTTTTTAATCTATGCTTAGGTAACTCTTCTTGTTGTGCTACCAATATAGTATCTTGTCAATTTTTCCTATCTTCATCAATTGCTAGTGATCTTTGATAAGTACATGTGTTGACACTTGTGTCAACCTTTTTCATTTCTTTTTCTTTTGGCATTTGAACTTGTACCCCCTCTTTCTCCATTTCATCAGTAATATCTTCAATAATTACATCATCTTTATTAGTCTTCATATTGGTTACAGTAGGTGCATTATCGATTAACTCATTGACAATAAATGATTCATTAACTTGTGGTGGTCTCGCCTCTGAATAGGCTTCATTTAGCTCTTTTTTAGTATCTCCTTCCATGTCTTTTTAATATCACGTTCCAACTTTGATTCTTTATTTAATAACACCATAGCTGTTAGTGTCATCGTTCTAAATTCTCTTTTATGCTTTTCTATATAAATCTCTACATCATTGTCTAATAAATGTGGAGTGAGTTTCTTCAATACCTTTTTTCTTATTTCCTCAACTCTATGATATGCCTAATTCCATATTACAAGTAATGTTTCATATAATTCCTTTGGTACATTATCCTTAATATATCTGAGATACTTGTTGTATGCATAAAAGTGCTTCATAATTATTTCTTCAATTAACATTTATTTGCTTTCAAAATCTTTGCAAATACTATAGGGTTGATTCTCCCAACTAGTCCTATTTTTGTTATATACTATTCCATCTCTATAGGATCTAATCATATCTTGAATTGTTTCCTTCCTCACCGCTTTCCCTGTGAAATTATTTCTTTTTCTAATTTAGTACCTTCCTCTTCTACTTCAGTCTGTACCTTCTTTGTAGGTGGAGTTTTCACTTGACTCCTTCTTGTTCTTTATTTTGGCTTTGAAGGTTGTGATTTCTTCCTTTTGATGATTATCCTTTTTAAATGTTCTTCTTTCTCAATAACTTTTTTACCTTTTCTACCTATAGTACTTGGTGTTTTCAATTGTGTTTCCTCTTAAGATTTCTCTTCAACCTCTTGAATAGTAGGTAGGTTTGGTGTTTCTATGACTGATCCACTTTATCTTAACCTCTTCTTCTTAACTGGTGTGCAAGGGAGCTGTAATGGCCTTTCTTCTTGATGTTATGCCTCTTCTAAATAAGTATTGCTTTCTTCTTCACTTTCTCCATAGTTGGCTATCAACTTCTTCAACATTTTCTCTTTCTTCTTCATAATATTAGGCTTCTTGATTTCCAATGTGATTTGATTATATTCTTCTTCATATGTTCCAAAAATTTTATCTTTCCTATCAATAGGTAGACTTAAGATATGATCCACACATCTCACTTCATCATCCTTAGTGACTTCATATCCAAATGTCAATAACCAAGATGTTCTTGGTTCTATAGGTTGGATCCTACATGTATTAGTGTCTACAAGAAAACATATTGAATCTCTGTGTTTATCCACTACCAATGGAGGTATTTGGTAGCATGTTTTCATCTTAATTTGGAATTCCTTAAAATATCCCCACATAATTTAATTGTAATCCTCTCCTAATTGTGAAATATATTCATTCATCTCATAAATAATTGGTTTATCTATTTTCCAATTTACTTGACCTATGCTTGGGAAGAAATTATTCACATAAAAGTATAAACAAATAATAAATGATCCACACTTAACTTCTTGTTTCTGATCACTTTACAGTCGATTCATATTGACAAATAGTTGTGACTAAAACATGTTCACCAAATCATAGGCTTTTCCCAAATTTTCTATCTCATAGGCTGCATACATAACACTACCAGGTACACTACTTGGTCAACTAGATTGATAAAATTTTTAACCAATGATCATCATTGAAAATTGCATCTCCAAGTACTTGGCCTTGTCTACTCTCATAGATCTCCCATCCTTAGATGTTTTAGTGATTTTCCTCAGCTCATCCATATTGCTCATGTGTAGGGTGCATTCCTTTCCTTCTACCGATAGAACAATGACCATATGAATTAGATCTTTTATAATTTTGATTGGTCTTTCCTTATCTAACAACATAAAGTCCTCATGCACATGACTCAGTACATATATAATCCATTCTTCATTGAATTCAGGTAGAAATACCATATGCATCAATCCTTTCATCTCTAGATGCTTATGCTCATCCTTGAGTTTTCCTTCAGTGCTAAGATTTGTGTGGTATATTTTATTGATTTATTCTCCTCCAAGTTTTACGACTTTGTTGTGAATGAAATTTCTAATGTCCTCTGTAACCATTACTCTTAGAGGCAATGATGATAGGGATCCAACAATATCTTTCTTGACTGCCTTCAATGGGTACAATTTGAATTCTGGTGCTAGTTCATTGTTAATGCTTACCACTATAGGGTTTTAAATAGTTGCTTCCATTTTTCTCAAATAATTATTTGAATGCAAGTTCTTTGCTAGTTTCTTTTGCAACTTCAACTAACTTTGCTAAGCTAGGGAAACCAAATATTCTAAATCACTTTTGTGATAATTTCTTGCTGATAATATTTCTCAATGGATTGCTTTTTTTTAAACTCTTAGATGTTACTCAATCGATTGATTCATAAAATAAGGTAAAAAATGAATAGTTTCAACATGCATTTATTTTCTAAAAAATGTACAAACACCTATTTAGGAAATAGATGTTTCCAACAGTAATTTTTTCTGATAGTCATCTCTTTTGTCTAATAGTGATACTCTTCCAGCAATTACTTTCCTTTCACTTGTTCTTTGATAACTATCTATCTTCAAAATGATAAAGCAATGATATCTAATACTAATTGATTTCCTATAGATGTATCTAGTATGAGTTCCACTATAACTATAATATGCTAACATGTGATCCATCCTATCTTTACTTATAAAGAGACAATTAAATTTGACAATTTCTTATCGGTCCCTATGAAAAAAATTACTTTCTTAATTTGATGATGATTCCTCATCCCATCAGGTTAGAGGGTTTCCTTCTTTATTGCTAACTCTTTCCTTCTTGATCCACTTTTTCTTCATATTGTTTCTTTCTTTCTCTAGATTAGTTACCACTTTTCCTTTGTTATCCGCATTGCTAGCTTGTCGGTATCTGCAATTTTGTGCAATATATTTATACTTGTGACAGATGAAACATACCATACCAGTGTTCTCTCTAATTGATCATTAATGATTATCATTAGTATCAAAGACATTTCTCAGTTACCTATGTTAACCTAGTCGATAAAAGCAAGCATCTCAAGCTAGTCGGTTAAGTCTTTACACTGAGCACATAACAGTTTTACTGAGCATCAGACACCGATACCAAGTGTAGTAAACATCAAGAAAATTGGATACTGAGCACAAGTGTAATTATCGAGTAGTATATATAGTGTTTACTGAGAATCACAAAAAATGGCATAAAAATTAGAAATGGCACATTTATCTATGTAAATGGTTACAACAAAATCACAAAACATTTTACCAAGATCAAGGATAATTTATTGTTGAGATATTCATTAAATGTGATGAAGATCTTATTTAATTGTTTGATCTAGGTTATTTTTGTACATTGTTGATATTAGGGTTTCTCTCTAAGACATTGTAACCTAATTTTGTAAACGGCATAAAATAGTATGCTATATAATTATATTTTACATCATTTTAATGTAACTGTGGAGATGCATGAGTGAAGAAGTTCTTGAAGCATTAGCCAACTTCAAGATTATTAGTTGTCAGATAGAGCAGAACAGTGTTCAGGGATAATTAGATTGAGTAGAATCAGATCAGGCTACCGAGCAATTTAGAGCAGAGATCTTCACTTAGAAAGGTGATATCTATTCAATATTTCATTGATCTATATTAGACAAATTGAGTTGTCATTAGAAGATAGACACCTATTATTTTCTAATCATTGTAACAGAGTTTTGGTAAAATCTCTTAACCGAGTAGACCTAATAGTCTTTATGTAAATCTCTTAACCGAGTGTGCACTCAAGTAGTGTTGTTAAAATCCTATCACTAGGTAGATCTAATCGATCTAATATGTTACTCCTAACAGGGTAAGATCACCAAAAGTGATCACCACTTGTAGCCCTAACAGGAAAACCTTTTCTATTTGTAGTAGTAAAGAATTTGTGGCATCCCCACCACAATTTTTACCTTCTAACAAGGGTTTCTACATTGCCAAAATATTTGTGTTATGTGATGATTATCTTGTTGATTTCATATTATTTACTTTGATAGTTAAATGAATGAATGATGCATGCAATGGATTCAACTTATAGTTGAAGATTACTACTATTTTCTGTTCAAGGTTTGAAAGGTTTATTAGTTAAAAGTTTTTTGTGGGCACTGATTCACCCCTCCCCTCTCAGTACCCTATCTCTCCAATCCAACAATTGGTATCAGAGCTTAGTTCTCTTATTGGATAGTTTAACCACTGAAGGGTAAAGATCTAGTCATGGAGAGGTATAAGTTGGATAAAACAATAGAGAATCAAAATATTCAAATGCAGATAGCTATTGAGAAGTATAAGCAAGCTAAGGATGGATTGACAAAATTACTGGTTGAAAGGAAGAACCTATCTATTCTGCAAAATGAGATTGGTTACCATGAAGAAGAGATTGATGATTTATTTCATCACATTGGATCTAGTTCATGAAGTATTTCTGATGGATTTGAAAGTATAATATCTAATTTGTCTGAAGAGAATCTTCACTTACCCAAACAAGTGAAAGAACTACAAATTGGTCAGGAATCTTAGATGGTGAGAATGGTAGAAGTAATGAACAATGCTAGACAAGCTGATAAAGAAAGGAATCTAGCTATTGAAGATTGAAGACAGATAACTAAACAACTTCAAGCAAAAGAAAGTGAGATACAAAGACTCACCATGCACCATTTCAAAATTTCCAATCAGATGATAATTGTGAATTAGGAGGTCAACCGAGTAAATGGTGAACTATCAAGAAGACTTGAAGATGTAGCAGTACTCAAAGAATAAAATGAGAAGTTGAGAAATGAAGTGAAAACTCAACAACAAAATAATGAAATGATGAAATTGGCTGAGGATAATTCCAAAAAGATTGATGATTTTTTGACTAATCAAAGAAGATTTGGAAGCAAAGCTAGTTTAGGCTATACCGGTGAAGGAGAATCATCCAAGCAAGAAGAAAAAGTGAACAACAATCAAAGTCAAAGGCCAAAAACACTATCATGCTATCACTTTGGCAAACTGAGACACACTTCTAATGTCTGTAGAAGCAAAGCACAAGGTAAACCTCTAGTCACTCCTAAGTTCAATGGTTACTATTATTATTGTGGCAAATTTGGTCATCAAGCTTATGATTGTAGAGGTAAATTAAATAAGAATGCTAACAATCCTACCATGGAGAAATTGTGTTATACTTGTAATGAACATGGACACATTACATGAGAGTGTAAGTCTAAGGTGAAGCAAGTATGGATGCCAAAACATAAAAGAAATCCCAAGCCTTATCAACTGAAGAGACAAGGCAACTCTTATGTTTGGGATTACAACACATGGGCTAACTATATTGCATGTGGTAGATATGGGCACATTGTAGAAAATTGTTATAGGAAAAGATGGGCTGGACAATCATGAAGCTGGTCAAGCACTGGAATGACATGCTTACATTGTCATAAGGTTAGTCATCTAAGCAAGGACTATAGAGACCAAGCACCATAAGAGGGACATGTATTTGAGAGTGGAAACACTATTGCAGATATCATGAGAATCAAGAACACCATGTGGAGAAAGGCATCTAATGAGAATGCTGAGTCAAGTAATGATGTTGGTGAAACCTCATCCAATGGATTGGGTGACATCGGTACATCTACTTAAGGTGATATAGGTATGTATGGAATTAACATTTCAAAATGATCATATTTTACATACAGTTCCTTAAATATGATGAGCACATACCAAATTTGCATGAATAAAAGATGCATTGTGGTTTATATGTTATGAGCTAACAAAGTCACACAGTCGGTAAAAGTAAGACCGAGCAAATGGCTACCTGTTAGTAATCACTATTCAAGGTTAATCGAGTATAAGTATTAACTGAGAAAGAAATAATGTGTTAATCGAGATGATGGAAGTTTGTAGTAGTTGTCGAGCTGACAGTTGTCACAAACTGAAAAGTAGGTTGAGCATTAATGGCATAAAGTTTTCAGTGGGAATTCAAAAAATACTATAAATACACAGAAGTTTGAGTTCATTTTTCACAAAGTGATTTTGGAGAGAAAAAATTTCACAAAGCGAGTTTGAGAAAATAATCTTTCAAGCTAATCCAAAGCAGTTGTAGATCGAACTGAGCACATTCTTTGACATATTCTGAGTAAGTTGAAACCCCTACCGAGCATATTCTTTGCACTTATCGAAAACCTAGTTTGTTGAAATGGCATCCACTGTGAGTACTTCTCAAGTTGTTGAAGAGGAACTTAATCTTATAGTGTCAGAAAACTATAGTGAACCCAATTACAAGTCACACTTAGAAGTTGCATCAAAAATGGATTCAGTGGGCACTTTTTCGAGTATCCCACCCAGGGTTTTACTGGTCAAAGATATCTGATTGTACATTCACTGAAAAATAGGAGAAATAGGAGATTTTGACATGTATGTTGCATACCAGGCACTCTGAAGTGAAGATATATAGTTGAAACTGGAGCATAAACAGGTGGAAATGATTGGATTGACAAATGCCCTAAATTTTTTGAAGAACTTCAAAACATAATGGATAAGGGATGTGTTAAGTTGATATCATGAAGGCACAATTTGGCTAGATAGTCTGATCAAAGTAACAAAGAAAATGATTAACATGGTTAAAGGTTACCCTACAACCGACAAGGCCAAAGCATTTTGAAGTTCATCTCAAGCTAAAGTTGAGAAAAATACTGGTGCAACATGGGACAGTTGTGCATTGAAGATAGCTTCTATTGTGGATTTGGAAGTTAAGTTTGCAGCTCATGTTATAGGTTATAAGTTCTTTCAGTTGAGAAGATTGAATAGTTATTTTGAGGATGTTAAGATTAAGATGAATCTGAGAAGCAAGATTCCAAGTTCATTGGTCAAGAAGTTTGAGATGGATATATGTTTTCTAGTTGACACCGACCATACAATGATTAAAGTTGTAGAGTCGAGGACAAAATGGCTAGCACCCATGGGATATGAAATGGATCATGATTTCAGTTTGAAATCAAACAAGGCTTTACTAGAATTACCGAAGGACAAGAAGGAAGAGAGGTTTGGAACCTTTGAAGAAGCAAAATCAAGAATAAAAATAGGTCTTGCCATCGGCAAAATAACAAGAAAAGAAAAGAAAATGAAGAAAGTTTTAACTGAACAGTTTGGTGATGTATCTAACTCATCTGAGGAGTCACCAGTTGAACTTGCAACTAAAGGTCAATTAATGCTGGCTGACAAACCATATGACAGTGAGGAAATTGAGTCCAAAAAAGAAAAAGACTCTATACCGGTTTCTCCCACTCCTACTCCAAAGAAGTAGTTGCCAATGCAAACAGGTGCATGAACATAGTCAACAACTAGAGCTTCACCACCATAGAAAAAGGGAGCTATGAAGGCAGCTACATCAACGAAAACTTATGCAAAGAGAGGACCCAAGGTTGTAGTTGAGGCACCGAGGAAAAGAAGAAGACTAATAAGATGTAAGGAAGACCTTGAGAAAGAAGAAAATGAAAATGACACAAGTCAATTCAAGGTTGTAAGTAACAAGGATAGCACTATTGATGATGTTGTTGCTGACATCATAGAGAATGGAGAACTCACATACCTTGAGCTTAGTTGGTTTGATAGTATGTCAAATGAGGATCATAATAAAATTGAGGAAGCAATAATCCAAATGATGATAAGCTTTAAAAGAGTTCCATTAGAGTTTGGAAAACTACTATCCAAGGCACTTGAAGATAGAATAAACCAAAAGTGGTCATACGCCTTGGATGCCAAGAAGAAGATGAGGGAATAATCCCTAGTTAAGGCTACACCAAATCTAACTCTTGATGAAATTAATGACTATATGAACACTTACTACAAGAGATTCAAAGTAAAAGGTATGCAATGCAAATCTTAGAAGAGAATATGGTAGATGTTGATGAGACTAGTCAACTCATGTGCACATCAATTTTTGCAGCTAAAGAGCAAGTTGAGGAAAATGCATTTCAAAATCTATCTAAGAAGAGACAAAGGTCAAAGGGAAAAGGTATATTTATTAATGATAATATAGAAAAGAAGATAAAAGAGTCATATGTATCATTTACCGAGGTGATTGATACAACACTTGCTAAAGAAATTAAGGATAGTTCACAGGATGCACTGGATCCAATAGAGATCCAGATAAAGGAGAAAAATGATAATGATGTACTCATTGAGGACATCACTAATGATGATCTTGATGATAGAGATGAGGATGAAGATGTGAACACTGCACTAGACAATGCATAAGATGAAGGTCAAGTTACTGAGTGTGCATTCACATCATTACCAAGGGAGCTTCCTATTCTTTTTGAAGCAGTAGAAATCTTATCTTAGGAGAAACCCAAAGGCTCAAACCCTAAGAAACTGCAAGATACAATAGGGGAACAAGCAAGAGAAATACCAACAAAGACAAACAAACCTAAAGAAAAAGAGACAACAGACATAGAATCAAAGGATCAGGTGAATCCTATTGTAATCGAGGCCACCCCACCGGACACTACATCAGAAGCTCCAACACAATCAACTGATACAAAGACTACTAAGGAGTAGGAGAAGGATGACACAGTGTCAACCAAGCAAGTTACATAAACTACAGAGGTAAAGGCACCTGTACCTTTTGTTAAAAGTTCATCAACTGAACCTGAGAAGAAAAAGAAGAAAAAGAACAAAGGAAAAGGGCTAGTCACTTTAGATGAAATCATTGTTATACCAGAATGTGAACCCAAGACCCTTAGCCCTGAAGAATTGAGGAAATATGGGGAATTATGTACAAGGAAGGTCACACAAGAAAAATTAAGGCAAGATTGCAAGAGCAAGGAGATACTTGAGAATGTCTGGGATATCCTACAATAGGTAGTACCTGAGGTAAAAATAGATGAAGATACTCCCATCATGGACCAACTTGCTGCACTAACCGTGGAAATAAATGCCCTAGATATTGAAGTAGAAAAGAGGATAGAAGAGCGAGTAGAATAAAAAATACAACATAAATTGGTAGAAAGGATCAACCAAGAAGTGGCAACTAAAAAGGTCAAGCTATCAGAGGTAATACCTGATATTTAGTCTATTACTCAATTAATAAGTCAAATCTTGATCAAGCTATGCACTGTAGAAAATTTCACTATTGAGGTTAGTGAAAAGATCAAACAACTTGAATAAGAAATTTAGATTAGTGCACAGGCAGCCTTAACCAAGCTTCAAGCATTTGCAAAGCACATTTTGAAAGTTCAAGAACTTAGGTGGTTAAGAGAAGACCTCAGAAAATAGGAAGAAACAATAAGTGATCAAGTCACACAACTTTAGATCGAGTTGCTTCCATACCTAAAAATCTTTGAGAAGCACATTGAGAAGGCACAAATGCTTGTTGCAACACTAGAAATTTTTGTGTTGGACAACATTTTTGATATGCATGCACAAGTTGTTCTTGAGCACATTACTCTCACCAACTTGAAAGAGGAATGGGAAAACCTCTTGGAGTCACTGAAGAAAACCCATAAGCACATTTTTGACAAGCTGTAAGTATACATATTCTTATTTGGCATTAATATCAAAAGGGGGAAAACATGTATATAGATGGGGGATAACATGTATATGTTAAATATGTATATAAAACACTAAGTATACTACACATTACCTGGAGCATGCACCGAGGGGGAGTAAAAAATTTTGTTGACTATGTATATGGTGAAGACAGGAAATATTTTTGAGACATTTTGTCTATAAATATTTTGAGTTTTGATACTAATGCCAAAGGGGGAGATTGTTATCTCTAATTCAGTATTAATGATTGTCATTAGTATCAAAGACATTGGTTGGTTACCTATGTTAACCTAGTTGGTAAAAGCAAGCATCTCAAGCCAATCAGTTAAGTCTTTACACCGAGCACATAATAATTTTACTGAGCATCAAACATCGATACCGAGCACAGTAAACACTAAGAAAATTGGATACTAAGCACCAGTGTAATTACTGAGTAGTATATATAGTGTTTACCAAGGATCATAGAAAATAGCATAGGAATTAGGAATGACACATTTATCTATGCAAATAGTTACAACAGAATCACAAAACATTTTACCAAGATCAAGGATAATTTATTGTTGAGATATTCATTAAATGCAATGAAGATCTTATGTAATTGTTTGATCTAGGTTACTTTTGTACACCATTGATCTTAGGGTTTCTCTCTAAGACATTGTAACCTAATTTTGTAAGTGGCATAAAACAATATGCTATATAATTATATTTTGCATCATTTTGATGTAACTGTGGAGATGCATGAGAGAAGAAGTTCTTGAAGCATTAGCCAACTTCAAGATTATCAATTGTTAGACAAAGACGAATAGTATTCAGGGATAATTAGATTGAGCAGAATTAGATCAGGATACCGAGCAGTTCAGAGAAGAGATATTCACTTAGAAAGGTGATATCTATTCAGTATTTCATTGATCTATATCAGACAAGTTAAGTTGTCATTAGCAGATAGACACCTGTTATTTTCTAATCATTGAAATAGAGTTTTGGTAAAATCTCTTAACTGAGTGCACACTCAAGTAGTGTTGTTAAAATCCTATCACTAGGTAGATCTAATCGATATAATATCTTACTCCTAATAGGGTAAGATCACCAGAAGTGATCACCACTTGTAGCCCTAACATGCAAACCTTTTCTATCTACAGTAGTAAATAATTTGTGGGTGTCATCCCCACCATAGTTTTTACCTTCTAACAAGGGTTTCTACGTTACCAAAATACTTGTGTTATGTGATGATTATCTTGTTGATTTCATGTTATTTACTTTGATAGTTAAATGAATGAATGATGCATGCAATGGATTCAAGTTACAGTTGAAGATTACTACTATTTGTTGTTCAAGGTTTGAAAGGTTTATGAGTTAAAAGTTTTTTGTGGGCACTGATTCACCCCTCCCCTCTTAGTACCCTATCTCTCCAATCCAATAACTAGTTGATCTCTATGATCCTGAATTTCCTCTTGGATTTCTCAATCTATAATTCATCGCCATATGTCCAATGTCCACAGTTGTTGCACATAACTTGAATATTTCCTTCTCTTCTCAATGTGCTTATCAATTTGGTTGTTATTCTTGTTGGTAGGGTTCTTGATCTACAATGATCAAATTTATGTCCATACAAATTGCATGTGTAACAGTAACCTATGAAACTTCCTTTAGATGATATGCTATTAGATCTTGATCTGCATTCTATTTCTTGATATCCAAACTTATTGCAACTATAACAATTCCATTGAAGGGTGTACAACTTGGAACATTATTTGATTTTCTTCTACATATATTTTATGTGTGACCGAGCTTTCCACATTTATAATAAATATGTTTTGTAGGTTTCTTTCCTTGTGCATCAATAGGCTCCATTGACATTTTTGATGGATTTTTTGCTACTTCTTTTGATGATTCACTGATTTCAAATTTTCTTTCACCGATATATCCTAGGACGGTTAAGTCTATAGATCTTATTTGAGTTTTTAGTTTTTCACCAATTCTTTGCATGCTTTGATCAAACTTTTTGAGTCTCTCATTAACCTCTTTTTCAATTTTCACATTGGTCTTTAAGTTTTCAACTTCCTTTCTTAGATTTTTGTTTCGGTAAGTATGTATTTATTTTCTTCATTTGTGTCATTCAGTTTTTCACCTAGTGTGTTATTCTCATTTTGTAATCTTTCAATGATGTCATCTCTATCTTTGATCATTCTTTCTAGATTTCTCCTATTGGCTTCAAGGATTTCCTTAGATACCTCAATAGTCTTCATTATTTCAAGTATTTCAATCATCCTTATAGTTTGATTTTCACATTCCTTTTTGGATTCATTTAGGTTTTCTTCTAAGTCTATTTTATTTTCCAATAGATCTACAATTTCTGCATCAACTTTTTTAGAATGTGTACATTGTTCTGATAGTTCTTCAAGATTTTCCAAACTTATATGCAAGAATTCTATGAGTTCTTTCCTCTTAGAAAATGATGCTCTTAAATTCTTCTTTAAATTTTCATTCTATGAAAGGCCTTCATCTAGTGCTTCTTCCATTTGTCTTTCTTTCCTATACCTTTCCATGTCCCTAGATCTACTCTCAAGATGTTGAAATCTCCCTCTAGAGAACAAATATCTGATACCAATTATTGATTGGAAATATTAGGTACTAAGAGGGTGGGGGGTGAATCAATACTTAAACATTTTCATCAATTAAAACTCTCCATCTCAAACATGTAGTTTCATTCCTACTTTACCAATAGTCTATTCAGTATTACTGATATGTTGTAATTGAAATAACATAAAGTAAATAACAATAAATTATGCAATGATTCACACCCCCATAACAAATAGATTTTTGGTGTCACATAAATCCTTGGTAAGAGGAAAAAACTGTAGTGGGGATGGTCAACAACTCTTCACTATAGCTAACAAGTTTTTCCAATTAAGGCTACAATATGTCAGTTTCTGAGTGACTCACCTGATTAGGAGTGACTGATACATGGTTAGATATATCTACAATCTTGTTAGGAATACTATGTTAAGATATTTTATCATGCCTATATGACATTCACCCTGTTAAAGGATTTACAAAAAGTTCATACAACAAACTTCTAAAGTCCTGTGAGACACTACCTAGTTAAGGAATTTACGATACCTTGTAGAAACTTTGTTAGGATTCCTTACAATATAATTGACCTATTTGTGCTTTCCTCCAAAGCTTGTTAGATCCCGTATGCTCTCTATCTTTGTCTTCAAACTCTTCTTTCCTTTGCTAATTGTTCTTCACTGATATCTCTTCTTCACTCTCTCTCTCTCTCTCATGTATTTTGATTTTCTCCTGTGATCCTTTTATATGATTCTATTCATTGAACTATATAATCATGACCTTAGATCTTAGGGTTCCTTCATCTCAATTTTATCCATAAACCATTTTCTCTATTTCCTTCTATCAGCTATAATACATGTTTTCTCTCTATCCAATAATTGTTAGCCTTCTGATAACTAACTCTGATATCTGTCTTATATATCTGATAAATCCTTTAGTTTTACATCATTGACAAAAATTATCCTTAGATTTCCAATAGGAATTTTAAATTTCAATGATGGGAGAAATTTAATTCTTTATTGGTTTTCAAGTACAACAGATGAAGAAAGGGATATAGATTAGTCAATCCAAGCATGTGAAGGAGATTCTGAAAATTTTTGGCATGGATGACTCAAAACTAGTGGGAACACCTATGGTCATAGGCTGAAAATTATCTAAGGAGGATGAATCCAAAGAATTAATTGAAAGTCTATATAGATCCATGATCGGTAAGTTATAATATGTTTCTCATAGTAGACCATATATTGTACATGATGTTGGCATTGTTGTAAGGTTCTCCTCAAATTCAAAGGACTCACATATGGTTGTAGTGAAGAGGATCTTTAGATATCTCAAGGGGATTGAAGATTATGGTCTATGGTATGGTAAGGATGGATATTTTATTTGAATCTATTTACCGATGCATATTAGGTAGGTAATGTTGATGATAGGAAGAGCACAAGTGGTAGAGCATTCTTTCATAGTGAAATATTACTCTCTTGGACTAGTAAAAAGTAGAATTGTATTTCTCAATCTACTATAGAGGCAGCGTATGTTTCTACTGCTATTAGTTATCATCAAAAGATATGGATAAAATAGATTCTTGAGGGAACTCATGAGAAGGTCACATAACCAGTTGTTATCTATTGTGATAACACTAGTGCAATAAAATTTTCCAAGAATCTAGTAATGCATTCAAAGACAAAGAAGATTGCAATAAAATATAATTTTCTAAGAGAATAGGTATAGGAGAAGGAGTTCATGCTTAACTATGTGCCTACTAAAGAACAAGTGGCTAATATATTCACCAAGCCATTACCAAAGGATGCCTTGTGTATCTCAGAGATAGATTAGGGGTTATTACCCTATCTGAAATTAATTAGAGGATGATGCTGATTGCATCAGTTCATATGTGCTTGTTAGAATATCATATGTATGGATTAATGTAGAGGTGGACTACTTCATTGGGGGAGAAGTCTTAGTATGATATTGTGATGCAGTGATGAAGAAAGAACAAGCAAAGTATAGTCAAGTATAATCAAATATGATTGAATGACTATACATCTTTGGCATTGTTGTCAAAGGGGGAGAATATGCATTATAAAGGGAGAACATGTATGAACACAAGAGAAGAACATATAAGATGAGATGAAAGGAGTGTATGTAGGAGATGAATTAGTATAATAGAGTGAGTAGACATATGATCATAGGTATAGACAAAAGTGGAAACTTTTGTAAAAGTTAGTAAGAGGATTATCATGAGAGAGACATAGTGATGCCAAGAAGAACTTAGAATTCAAGAGGAGAATATAAGAGTGTTGCCATCAATGATAAAGGGGGAGATTATTATCATAACTAATGCAGTGATGCTAAGTGTTGCATTGATGAAGATTAGTACATATTTAATGACAAGTGAATCAGTTATTAGGTTGTCATTGATGTCAACTGATTGACTCAATGTTTTCAATATGTTACCAAATTTTGTGTGAGTAAATCATGAGTTACAATATATTTATGAATTTTCTATTCTAATGAAAGAATATGTTATGTGTTGCAATGCTAATTTTGTAACCATGAATTTTGATATGAACTATTCAGTTGGTTATTTTTGAATGAAATCAAACCAGGTAACTACTAAAATAGTGAGTGATAGATAGTAAGTGATTCAAATGTTATCTCAAATTGGTTAGTATTTGATGGAGTGGTCATATGATTTGATTGATAACAATGACTAGATACTATGTTGAGGATCACAACTCATATCGGTAACTAGTGAAAATGGTTTAATGGACTATAAGTGGTATTAACAAAATAAATGGGTAAAAAAGAAAGAGTTCTTGCATGAGTAATGAAGATTTGTGAATTGGTGAAGAAATTTGAAGAAAAAATGGGATAGGTGATGTTTTTAGTAAAGTAATAAGGCAGTTCTATGATTTGTGGAAAGTATTTGACATCACATATCTTGAGATATGCATTTGAGGTTGATTCTTCAAGAAGTTTCTTTTGGTCAAACAAGTTTTTGAAGATGGTTCAATTTCCAGGGTAAAATCCATATGAAAGTTGACACAGTCAGAGAAAAATGGTTTATGAGTTGTTAGATACATTGTATCTTACCTAATTTGATCTAGATTGTTCGTATATTAGATCTAGGTTTTGTTTTAAGTCAATGGAATAAGATCTATATATTAGAAAGTTGAAAAAGGAATCATTTGCATATTGCAAATTGTAGAAGGATTCAGTGACAAAGAAAGTGAAGGAATCAAGTGAAATCAAGCTAGGGAAGATTATAGTGTATGGGGAAGAGTTTCAGAACTTAATAGGATCTGATCATGTAGAGGTAGTGCAATTTCATAGATCATTTTATCTATTTCTTTCTAACAATTGCAACAGTGAAATCCCTTAATAGGGTGGATCCTAATAGATTTTTTTGTAAATCCTCTAACAAGGCAACATTCATATTGAATGTTTAAAGTCCTCTAACAAGGATTCTCCTAATAGGGAAAAGATCCTAACAAATCTAAAGGATAATCCCTTATCCGAGTAGCACCTAAAATTTCTTTTGTAAACCTTTAATAGGGTAAGCTCCTCACATGGTGTATTCTAGAAGAGTACAAATTTCATGGGTACCAAATCCCACTGTGGTTTTTTCCCATTTGGATTTCCACAAGAAAAATATGGTGTCTTCATTGTGTGATTGATTATTTGTTGATGTATTCTTTGAAATTTTCTAGTTATATTAGTTGTTGTTGAATTTTTTGGTGCATAAAGTTAAGAGTTTGAGATCAGGGAATTTGTTGATTACTGATTCACCCCTCCCCTCTCAGTAATCAAACTTATCTTAATAGGTTTTTAGTTGTTTTAAGTTAGTCTCATGGACTTGATTTTATAGACCTTAAGCTTATACTTTCATATCTTTGTTATGCAAAAAAGACACTCTTTTATGGTTATATATATACACCTAAAATTGACTAACAATTTTAATTAAATTTAGTCATCCTACTCGCATTATAGATTAAATAATCATGTATTATTTAGTTGACTAATGTTATCCTTCAAGATAAATTAATTTAATTTATTATCTATAGTCCAATTAATCTAATGGCACTCATAACCATTTAATTAATTAAATCCCCTTCCTCTATTAATTTAAAAAAATACATTTAAATTAATTTATAAATCCATTTGTGATTAAAAAAATCCCATTTAATTTATTTGAGCACATGGCTCATAACTTTAACCCCTAATCTAACCATCATTTAACTGCCTAACCCATGGTTCCAACTCAACCAAACCCTTTCACACATACTATTCCCTCCTTAAGTTGGTTAATCATACTTAACTAAATAATTAATCCCTCCACTCATTCTCTCTCCTCCCATCGTATCCTTCTAATTCTCCCACTTGCCCACTAATTAATCCTATTCTCACATCTAATCCTCCCACTAAATATTTGAACAATCCTAATCCATAGATTAAGAAATCTTAAGCCAACCCCAAAGTCAACTCTTGTTACACCAATCCCAATACCCTCCAAGTAATATTTAATTCCTTCTTTGCACTCTCAAAAATCCCTCCTACTTCTAAAAATGGTCACATTCTCAAATCCTTTGGGGATTTTAGACAAGATGTGCCTTTATGACATATCTCCCCAAACTGTAATGTCCTCTCAAGATCTCTCCTTGTGATATTTGTCACAAGGCTATGAGTTTGAAGAAGCACAATCCATGTGCTTACCTTCAAATGCATCTTGTCCATTCACAAAGTTTCAATCCTAGCCCTCCACCCCCCCCTCCTTGACTATAAATTGAGCCCTCATTCCTTCATAAATCATCCACCTTTTATGCATTATTATCATGCCATTTTATCTCCAAGATCTTAAGAAAAGAAACATCCTAATACCAAAATTATCTCACAAATCATATTAAATCTTGAGCACTTGAGAACACATCCAAATACATTGGACACATCTACTCATCAAGGAAGGATTTTTGAGGTGTTTGAGATTTGCATTCACTTTGGTTTTGTAGGCCTTTCTTTATCTAATCTATATGTTACATCGATATTATGTAGTTGAATGTTTTACTAGCTTAATCCAATTATAGACTCACATTTCTTTGTATACATTTTGGCACACCCAATGGGACCCACTTCAAGGGTCATTCTCTTTATGTTAATCCTTTTTCTTTACAAAAATATTCTAAAAACTAATGTTTTATGTTGTTTGAGCACTTTGAAAGGGTGTTTTGGATTTTTGTAGGTAACAAGAAGCTAAGGTAGATATTTTTGTTCCCAGTCCCACCCTCAAAAGTCACTCGACAGTAAAAATAAGAATCAGTAGGAATGTCGGATAACACGGTGGGAACATAAGGATAACTAGTGGAAACATGATCACACTGACTAGCCCTCTAGGGCATGTCTGCACCCATCATTTTTCCCTTCTATCTTTCCCATTCTGATAGTTTTTGCAAGTTCACATTCTCACAAGGTAAAATACAGTGGGTTTGTGTAGATAATCTCTTTTCTATCTTCTGTCTAATTCTATTCTATCATAGATCCATGAGAACATGGTTTCACATAGTGTGAACATTGTTGTAAGCCCCAAGGAAAAATTAAACTCTATTTGTCTAAAAAATCTAAAAATTGTAAAGTAGTGGGTTTGTGGTTGCAAGAAGATAACATGGTGGGTTCGCATTCCCACAAGTAAAAAACACAATAGGTTTGTACTATAAACTGGTGGGATCATTGTCATTTTTTTTTGTTTTATGTGATTGTGCAAGTTGGTGGGATCAAAGGAACAATCGGTGAGATCAAATATTTAAATTTTAAAACAAAATTTACTCATTGTCTTTTGGTTATTTAAAAATAACATTTCTTGTACTCACAATGCCTCATATTTCAATTTGGGTTCTAAAACAAACAAAGGCTAAAATTGGACAAGCAATTTCACATTTTATTTTAGTGCACTAAAATTTTACAAAAGTAAATCAAAACACTTCAATTTAGGTTCTAAAATCAATCAAACATTTCCTTTAATGCTCTAAAAATGAACAAGAAAATACGCACTTCATTTTTGGTTTAAGAAATTAAAAAAGAAAAGAACATTTTTTGATTTGGTGCTTAAAACTTACCCACTTGCAAGTTTTCTTATTTTTCTAGCTTACAAAAACATTTCTTAACTTGTTAGAAAATCAATCACGTGTTTTAATTTCTTGGTGCACTTGCACAAAATATATAAGAGTGCAACCTCACATCATACACTATCCTCTCCCACTGACTCTTGTGGTCATTGGTGCAAGAGAAAAATGATTTTGACTGCTCAAATTGTTTGTTTTACTTAGAGAGGCCTATCTAGAGGGTGTGTTTCCCCTTTAGAGGATGACCTCAAATTGGTAACTCCTTTGAGTGATATATAAATAAGACTGTGGAAAAACCCTGGTCTTATCTCTTCAAGGTCAAGTGAGGTATGTTGATGATAGTATGGACCAAGTGAAGTATCCCTAAGAAAACAACATGGTCAAATAGGATATTAAGTGAGTCACATGCATACAAACTGATTGTGAAGATGCCACAAATCTTACTAAAATCCATTAACTAGAAGCCTACTCGATCTACCCCTGAAAGTTTGATAATCTTTATGCAAGGTGGATAGTAGCCTCCCTAAGACACTTTCCATATCATGCCATCCTTGAGTGTTTGGAGTCAGATAATATGACATTACTTGACTCAGTGCATTGTCTTCAGTGGTCGTATTCTTATTAGCTCTTCAATGTGTGCCTAAGTTTGTGAGAAAAGCTTTTCAAAGCTAAGCCAATTCCATATGGTAGAATAGATTTTACTTATTTTTGATGTTACAAAACTAGTAAAATATTTATAAAAAAATTATTTTTCCAAAGAGGTCAAAACCAAAAAGTCCAAATTGGTTTGTCCCACAAGGTTGTTTTGTCTCTTGTAGGATTTCTTGCATACATCTCCAAAAATTTCTTGTCCAAAAATCATCCAAGCCTCTATAATTTTTTAATCCTAGGTTCATAATCATGTCCTTACTATCATACCACATCATTTTATTCTAGTGTCATTATTATCATCTTCCATCAAGTCCTTTTATTCATATATCCTAGGCTAGCATAGTCATTTTGGTCATTCCTCATCCCCTTTCCATCTTCTTTAGAGTCAGTCCTTCCTCCTCTCCTGAGATTAATACAAATGCCAATTTGATCTTATTGTTCATTCTATTATGAGCTTTAGTTTTTCATCCATCTTCATCCTTCATCCCTATCCAACTCATCAAAAAATCATCATGTCACAACTCTATTATGATGAGTTTGGATTTTCTACCCTTTCTTCCACTTTATCCTATTCCAGTGATAATGAGATTCATGTTGATCATGACAAGTACATTTAAAACCTTAGCAAGATTTCTCCATGTTCCATCCAAAACCTAATCATTCCTCCAAACTACCCCATCATGCATCCATGGATACCCACTTGTACTCCTTATCATACCTTTGACAATGGAAATCCATTATTGTATTTATCCACACCTCCTTCCTGTATTGCACCCACATATCCCCCTCATACATCATTCATGCCTCCATATTCTCCCATATTCATATCCCAATCTCTACCTATCCACAACACTACTAGGTACATCCCTAATCAAAATCCACCACCACCTTATCCTCCAACCCATTTTGAAAGTCACGATCATAGTCCTCCAATTCCTCTAATGCATCACCATAATCTCCATACTATTTCTAATCCAATGTCACCCACTCTATTATACCTCTCTCCTCCACCTACTCCATATTATCTCAATCTACCATCTTTCATTCCCACCTAGTTTACCATAAATCCCCTTCCATAATCCACCTACATCCCTCAATCCATGTCATATGGTGTGTCTCAATTAATCACACCTACCACATCACTTTAGTTAATCTAGTTCACAAGTCACCTTCATGCCTTCTTGTGTCAACTACCTAGTTATGACATCATTAATCCAACCAAGTTCACAATCCATTTCTGCACCACCATATATAGACTATCTTAGCTTCCCACCATTTACACCTGTTAATCATCTACCTCAACCTCTAATATGCAATTTTCTAAGGATTTTGATAAGGAAACCATCAGAAAAACCCTCTCCTACTATTGATGAGTCATGTCATCTCACTCCCTAATGTGAAACTACTAGTGATGAGGCCCTTCTACTTCCCACACCCATCATTCATCTTCCATCTCTCACACCTATCATCCTTCTTCCATCTACACCTCTTATTGATCCTCTTCCATCTCCTAACATCATTGAATCCCTCCCATCCATTAAATACATCCAATTCCCATCCACATCTCCTCCTATAATTATCCAAACCCCATCCAATGAACCTCATGAGTCCACCCTCCTTCCCTCTACCATAATTGTATAGCCTCCCATCCTTCTATCCACTCCATTTGAGGAGTCCATCTTTACATCCCCCATCACAGCATCCACACCAATCCAATCATGTTAAGATATTTCCAAAATCATGTTGAAATATTCATTAACCTGAATGAATATTACATCATTCCATCCACTCCATCTTACTTCCTCTATTACATAATCCATTGTCTCCATAGACTCCATCTCATGATCCTTTCTGATCCAATCCTACAAATCAAGATCCTACCACTTCACCTTCTCCATATCAAGATCCATTACCGTCCCCCCATCCTAGTCAAGAGAAAATCATCCCATCCCATCCACTTTATGGTCCTTTAACACTTCCAATCCAAACTATCCCACCACCATCACTCTATCCCCTTGGTTCACTTACATTTATCCCTGGTGTTTCACTTACAACAAAAGAAATAAATTTCATATCTACCACCATTGTACCTAATAATGGACTTGCATCTTATTCTCCAAGTAAGAAGTATCCTAGCTTAGATCAAATGCTCAAGAAATGGAATTATTAAAGTAAAGGATTAGGCACCCATGAACAAGGTACCATATAGCCCATCAATGCCAAAAAAAATCCATGATCTTATGGTCTTGGTTACACATTTGAAGACACTTCATCCAAAAATGATGGTACAAATAATGAAAAATTCAAGGGTGCTTCCAAACCCACTATCACATCTTCCCAACATTCCTCCAAAATATTTAAGTCATTTCCCCTCCTCCATTATTACAACCCAAGACAACCTATCACATTCCTCCTTTATCCTCTAAATCTATTATGGGTCCCTATATCCAAAAATATAATATCACATATCTACTACATACCACATCTATTTTTGGCCCATACATCCAAAAATCCCATCACCTAGCTTATCCTACTCATTCCTTCATCCACCAATCCCATATCCCTATCAACCACCATAAATAATCTACCCCTTACATTCCTAATCAGGATCAATAAAGACACATACCCACACATCCCATCCACTATCATACCTCCATCTCTCCACCAATATTTCCTCCATCCCACACAACTCATATTCCTTCCAATGTTAAAATAATTTTGATTCCAAATCAAAAATCATAAAGCTAACTATCTACAAAAATCTAAATATTTCCATGTCCACTCTAAAAGACATGCTCAAGAAAAGAAAAGAAAAATTAAAAAAAATGCACTAGATCCCAAAGGACACAAAGGACCACCAAAGAAAAAGAAAAAACTAAATGGATCCCAAAGAAAAAATCTGAAATGCATCTAAAATAAATATCCACAATGGCATCTAAAGTTTCTAAGCATTCCTCTACTCCATCTCCTAAATCTATTTTGTGTCCCTACACGCCAAAACTATCTATCTTAACTCCATCATATCTAGACATGTATCATCCACTTCACATCCACTCTTTCCACCCACCTCACAACATGTGCCAATGTTGGTTTTGACAACATCCCCCTCTCACACTTGTTTCCCATTATTCCTTCCAAACACTTCCTACCACCATATCCCTTACCCCACATATATCCACCATCATAACCATCTTATCCATGCCTCCTCATAAGCCACTCATACCAAATAAATTTGTACCAACATCCAATGATCACTACAAAAGGGCTCCTATTACCTTGATTTTTAACTTGATGTTTGAGTCCTCCTATCCATCTCCTCCTTATCATTCCATCCATAAACTACATCCAAAAAGTCAAAAAGTAAAAGAAATTAACAAATTAAAAAGAAAAAAGAAAAAATTATATAACCATACAATGGTGAAAACTTGACCAACAAGAGCCTTAGATAGGTATCATGATGAAAACCTGGAAAATATGCATCATATGTAATCCCTCCATCTATTTTATCTACAGATCTGGGGGCAAGTTCTTCTATCCACCACTCTATCACTTCCATCCCATTTTCCTCTCATACCTATCACATATTATCCATTTCACCTCCTTCATCCTCCTTTGGATCTTGATAACAAAATAAAGTCCACCATTTATACATTCTTTTGGGAATATTTTGGCATCAATTTCCCCATCACAATTTTCATCCACCTATCCTTTATCCACCCATCATATTATCCTCTATCCACCTCCCTCATTCACCCAACATCTTATCCTCCATATACCTCCCTCATCCACATGTCATCCTAGCTTCCATCCACCTCCCTAATTCACCCATCATCTTATCCTGTCATCCTATCTTCCATCATATCGTACCCCTCCTAATTCCTCCTCATGCATGACCTATCCTAAGTGGGTGAATTTTATTCCTTGGTGACCCTATCACATCCATCTTCCCATATCATCATCCTTGTTCCAATTTCATCTTTTCATCCATTCTTTCATCTCCTAGTCCTTATCTTCCTCCATTCCTTCATCCAAATCCTTCCATCCATCAATTCTTGTCTACTCATGATTTCAATCTTGCATCCCCCAACATATCCTCCATCTTTCCATCACCTAGTACTTCCCTTGTCATTGGTATCTAGCTCTAGGCTACCCCCATGAATCCAATTTCATTCATTCATATCCCAATGCTCCTAGAAATATACCATCACATGATAATCATATATATCTCCTCTATATATCCAAAATCAAATAACAATCAACCCATCTATTCACATCCTTAGTCTTTTTCCCATCCGTGTTGATGTATTGTCTTAAAATGGAGGCACTTCCATGTTAAGAGCATTTATCCCTCTAAGTGAGTGGTCTGGGGTCATGTTAAGCACCTTGATTAGGTATTTGCATGTATCTGGTTGTTTCCCCCTGTTCTACTTCTCCCCCCCTTATTTCCAGCCTTTTTATGACAATTTTCTCTGAGAATCTGGAGTTTTGACTGTCAGGGTCAAAGATGACCTGGTAGGGTCAAGGATGACCTAGACCCTGACCTAGGTTAGGGATGACCTCAACCCTGACCTAGGGTAGTGTCTACCTCATCCCTACCCCTAGGTCCAATTTTTAGATTCTAGGAGTTGTGAGATGTCAGGCTTCAGAAAGTTTCTTTTTTCCTGCTTCTGGGTCAAGCATTTTAGGTTTTAGAATGGTAAATCCTTAAATTGCATTTAATCTAGGTCCATTTCTAGGGGTTAAGATTAATTGGGATTTAATTCTCCAATGTCAACCTATCTAGAAGTTTGTGCCCTAGATCACTATAAAAGGAAGCCTTCCTCTCTCATTTTTCTCAATCAAGTTTTCATATCACTTTTTCATATCTCTTAATCAAGATCAAGCGAGCATTCAAACATTCAAGTGCTCAAGAATTCAAGCATTCATCAATTAGATCCATTGTTAGCTATTGAAGGATTCAATCTCTTTGGAGCCCCCTTGAAGATTTCTCCATCCATATTCATCCAAGCCTCTTCCTATGAGAATATCCATTCAAGATTGGTGTTGAATATCTAGTGCCATTGATTTGAGACATCCTACATTCATTTAGACCATCCCTACTTGTGGATTCAAGGATTCGAATCCTCCATAAGGACTTCAACATAAACAAGGTGAATAGTTTCATTTACTTTGTTTATACATATTGCAATTTCAATACAATTTCAAGGTTGATTCCAAATTGGGGTTTCACCAAGGAAAACCCCCCATCCAAAAAAAACAAAAACCCCTTTTTCTTGCAGGTACAGGTACATGATTGCAAATTGGAGTTTGGTTCTGGATACCCTTTTCGGTGAACTTATGGGATCTGCAAATAGATTTTCCATTGGAGCTATTTTAGGTCAAGGATGACCTTCAGTGAGGGGTAGGATCCTACCCCAGGGTAAGACCTTGCCCTGCTATCTGGGTCAAGGATGACCGGCTTCCCGAAAGACAAATTTTTTTTTGGGTTTTCTCCATCTTGACATTTCTAGTCTAAAACAGGTTGTAGAATTGCTTGAGATTGTGCACATACATCATCAATTAGAATTTTCCTCATCTACCCTATTTTGAGGTTAGTATTTTCTTTTAGGAATGGGAACTCTAAGGAGGGGGGGGGGGGGTGAATCAGTGTTCACTGTATTTTAACTTTTCACTTTAATCTTTATACTAAACTTAAATGCTTAAGTAATGAATTAAACATTCACATAAACATGAAACATGAAATCAACACATGACACCAATATGGTTATGGGGAAACCCAAATAGGTAAAAACCCTAGTGGGAATTGACACCCACTAATATTCGGCACTAGTGTTTTGTGATCCTTGTTAGAAGATCCTTAACCCTGTTAGGAGTTGCTTTACAATGCTTTTAGTATAGTAGACCTTGTCAAGGGTCAGACCCTGTTAGGAGTCTTTTACAATAGTCCCTGTTAGGGGAGATAACGCACTATCAAAGAGCTCACTGCTCAAGTGGTGAAGGATACAACCTTCTGATCTCAGATACACACTATATCTATAGGATGAACTATCACTGTGACACTGCTTGTCAGATTAGTTCCTTTGATGCATTGATGTTTTGACCTCTAGAAAACCTCTAATACATCTTCTAGTGTCTTCGCACACTTCTACTCTGCTTATTATAACTCTCTATCAACTTACATGCTGAATACAATGGGCGCACATTATATTTATATGCTCATACAAAATAAACAACTAAGTCAGACCTTAGACCTATTACATACAATGCTTCCAAATGAATTGGCTTCAGCATGCTTACAAAAAAATAAGTATATATGTTGGAAACCTAAATACAATGGGCACATAGCCTTTACAACATTAAATTATAACCGTAAACCAAAATACTAATTGTCAGCTTCATGCTCTGTTCTTCACTGGCACACACTGGTTGTGCAACTTCAACTGACTATAACTTTCTCATCCTTGCACATCTAATCATGCACTCTTAGACTAAGAAAGAATATAGTCTAACCAAATTAACTTCTAGGAGGCATACCATAATTCTTCTATACACACATGCGCTGATGCTCTGAGTTGCAAGAACTCTGTACACTGTCCAATCTTCAATACTTAACTAATTTTTGATCTTCTCTTCAAGTGCACTGACTCCAAACTTCTATATGACTTTTTTTCCATAATGAAAACACTATATTAAGTCATACACATGAGTATAGACAACTTTCCAACAATCTCCCCCTTTTTCATTGATGGCAACAAAGGAATATGGCCAAGTTGCTAACTATCCTTAATAAAAAAAACTTTTTGTCATCTATACATATACTTATATCTCCCTATACATGATATGATCCATATTCTATACACAACTCCCCTTTTGAAATTAATGACAAAGGTGTTACAAAAAATTGTATCTATACATACTCATTGAGGGAAAACATCTGGATATGCAACCTTTAGGTTCTGGATCTCCTTCTTCCAAAATGAGATCAGAGAGTTTACTATCTAGAGATGGGAGCATAAAGCATACTGAAGCTTCTCCATCTTCTTTAAATTTGTGGAAGGACCTTGATCATATGTCACCATAATGGCATCAATCTCCTTGATATTATGATTAAGAATGTCTAGTGAGGGCGCAAGAGCATTCCTCAATTGAGTCTGTCTAGCCCTTAACTTTGTCATCTCTTTTTCTATCTTCTCAATTTTGTCTATCTAAGTTTGGTAGACATTAATGCACATGTTCACATCTGTGGATGGGTATTTCACTAAATTCTTCACTTGCTCAATCATAGCTTTAGCCTCTTTTATTTTCTTGAAATGAGCATCAGTGAGCTTGTCTTGATCCATGCAATCTGCAATAATTTTTCTTCCTTGATCTGCAAATTCTTTCAAGGATGTTTGACCAGTCTTGAGGGAACTGAGGTCAAGTGAAAAGTTATTCACCAATTCAGTCAATCTTTTCTTCAGATACTTTTCTTCTACAACTAGGGATGCAGACTCTTCAAGGCTTGAGAAGTTTCTTTTAAAATGTGATATGATTGTACTCACATCATCAACCGAGTGTATCTTAGACACTCTCTTATCTTCTGGAAAGAGATTGTTCAACATGTTTACTAATTCTACTAGGAGGGGATTCCTCATCACTTACTTTTCTTTGGCTTTATCCATAGCTAAGATGCTGAACTTAATTAGGTCTTTTTCTTTCCATGAGTCCTAACTGGATGTGTCAGGTGTCAAACTTGACAATAATGCTACAAAGGGAGTGATGGGAGTGTTGTCCACCACTTCTTGCTTTAAATTTTTCTCACTTTCTTTTATCTTTTCTTTTTTTGTTTCTTTTTCTATTTCTTTTTCTACCATCTTTTCTCCTTCTTTTTCATCATCAACCAATGCTTCTTCTTGATGAGTGGGCGGTGTGTTGTTGCATAACATCTCAGCTTCTTGTGTGCTCACAAAAGCTTCCTCAAACTTGTCCAAATTGGTATCAGTGGCCTCCATGGCTATTTCTACATTATCAATGATAATGGTGCTATCCTTGAGTGATTTTGTTATGGGAGAAGACTTATTTGCCTATGTTTGTGCTTCCACTATAGGCGTTGAATCCTAAGGACCTATAGATTGTATCTTGATGGTCTCTGCTGCTTTGTCTTTCTCACTAGCTTCTTGAGAGATGGGCGTAGACATAGGTTTCATGTATTTCTCTAAGAATACCTTCTCAAAGGCCTTCTATGTCTCCTTAGAAATCAGCTCATAGTCTTTGTTCATGATGTGTAATGTTCTCATCTTTTTCCTTAAGTGCAGCTTCACCAAATTCAACAATAGTGACTTTTCTTCAACAGAACATACTGGAAGAGTGGAATCAAGAGTTTTTTCCCTTATTCTGAAGTCTTCTTCAGTGGCTTGTCTCTTCAAGGTATCCATTATCTCCCATACCTTATCTGGAACTGTTGTTTTTAATTCAAGAACTATTTTCTTGAACTTTATCATGTGTTTAATCAGCATCTCATGAATCTCTGACTTATCAGTTTCATGATATTTGTCATAGAACTTGGCTATCTGATCTAGCCTTCCTTCATCTACAACTCTAGTCCTTAACACTTGAAAACTAGGTATGAATCCTACTTCTGGAGGTGACTACACATTTTTCAATTTGCTCCTTGTGGCTGCACTTATAGCTGAAGGGTGGTTTGTGGCAATTTGTTTTCTCCTCTTGGGCATCTTAGGAGATGCATCTATGGACTCAATATCAACTATAACAGTGGGTGCATGACTGATATCATCAATCTTACCTTGTTTATCCTTTGGATCATCAGTCTTCTCAATCTTTATCTTTCTCAACTTAGGATCATCAGACTTAGCATCTTCTATGGATGCGCTCTCAATTTCCAAGACAATATTTTCTTCCCTTGCCTTGTCAAGGTCTACTTGTGTTACTCCATGAATTCTGAGTATCTCAGATGTAATCTTAGAGGCTTTCCTCTTAGTTGTTGCACTGTTTATTTTAGCATCAACTTCCCTTGTCTTTTCCTCATAAGTTCCCCACCTAGGTTCATTAGGATCTTTGGGGGCTGATAGTAGAACCTGTGCATATGCTTCAAGGACCTGTTCCTCTACCTCATAACCAAGTGGATGAATCCACTTAGTTCTTGGCTCAATAGCTTCCATACAAGTAGTGTCTAAGAAAATAGTATCCTTATACTTTTCCATAATGCTTTCTAGAATTCTATACCTCATTTGCATCTTCATCTTGAAGGTCTTCAATTCCAATGTCACATAATTTCTCAATGTTATCTCTGTGGATGCTTTGTTAGATATCTATGGCATGGTTGGAATGGACTTGCCCAAATAAAAATCTAATACTCTCCCAACAATATGAAGGTACATGTAAATGATCAATGAACCAAACCTGAATATCTTTGTCTTATCATGATTGATGGCCTTGATGTTATCAATCAACTGTGTGTGCAAGATCTCACACAAGTTGAAATTTTCATCTTCCTTCACAAGTCTAATGGCTGCTAGAATAGTGCCCATAGACACACTATTCACCCTTCTGGTGTGATGGAACCTATATCCAAGTATCATTGACATCAATTTGATGTCTACTTGCTCAATAGGCTCAATTGTCATCCCACACCTATCACTCCTTGACTTACAAGTTTTCTCAACCATCTTTCTGACATCCTTTCCCACAGGAAGGATGGTGCCTATCCTAGAAAGGCCTGTCATCTCATGTATAATGTCACTGGTGATTCTGATCGGCACATCACCTATCCAAAATCAGTCATCATGAATTCTTCTTAATAGTATCTTAATCCATTCAGTCTCATAAAATTCATATGTCGTAGCATACTCAACTATTGGGTGATCATTCCACTTAACATATTCATCCATGAATGTTTTGTCTAGTTTCAACATGGAATCCATGTGTGCCCTTAACCTATCCAACCCTATTGGTTCTTTCTTGCAATAGATATAAGCCCTAATATCCTCGACATGCATGACACCCATAGGCATGCGGGAGAAAGCTCCCTCTAAATCATCTAGGGTTGACTTAAAAGGATGTTTCTTGAATACATATATCTTCTTCTTAGCAACATCAAAAACTATGAGAGTGGCCATGACTTACTTGTTTAATCACTCTCCAACTATACTCTGAGATGATTCAAAGACTTTTGAATCGGTGTGTCAAACTAGGGTTTCTGCAACCAACAAAATGCTTTGCTAATTGCTGCAAATCACTGATAGATCAATCTCCAAGTCTTCACAACAACTTCTAAGGCTCTTTCTACTCTCCTATCACTCTAAATTTGAATGTAATGAGAAATCAAATATCTATATGTGTACTTAAAGTGAAAATTTTTCCATTAATGCAAGTTGCGTAAACTAGGCTGTTACTTGAAAATTTCCAACTCGAGTTCTATTCACAAGTAGCTTGTGCACTCTTGCACAAAGGTACCTTTATACTCCAAAAGCTTAAGTCCAAAGGTGCATACTCTGAGGATGACTATATGAGCCACGTAGGGGTCTAGATCTAAATTAGCTCCCCCTATAACCCTGAGGGCCATTCATCCAGATGTAGAGGGTGTGTCCATTATGGATGCTTCTAATATATTCTCATCGATGTTGTCCTTTTTCTATCACCAAATCCTGCTCACATCATCTGAGGCTTTAACAAAATTAACTTCTCCTTTGGGATCCAAAACTGGTTCTTTGATCTTTTTAGGGCTTTCCTAACCTTGCATCCTTGATCTATAGAACCTAGAGATATGTCTAGCCTTGTTACAAGAGTGAAAAATGATTGGAGGTTTTACATTCCTTGACGCATTGACATGAGTGACCTTTATGCATTGTCTCACTAAGTGACCATTATAGTTACATATCTGGCATGTAACATTCTGAGAACTTCTTACATTTGTTTGATTCTAATTTCTCTGATCATGTTGTATCCTATTCTTCTTACTAGTCTTGTAATTCATATATCTATGACCAAACTTATTGCATGAATAATAGTAACCATTAAAAGGTCTTACCTCTGTATAGTTCCTTGCAATGTGTCCATGCTTGTTACATGCAAAACAAGTGCATTCTACTTGCTTGCACTCATTCTTAGGTGGTCCACCATTATCTTTAGTTTGATCTTTAGTCTTTTTAGTATCAGTAGAGTCCTTTTGTGAGTCCTTTCTTGCTCGCATGTTCTCAATCTAATTTTTTGCTTCATTGTAACTAATACAGCTAGTGTCTCCTTTGGTTCTCCTTGCATACAACTGAGATTCTATCAAATCAAAACTAGTGTGTAATTTGTCAATATGATTCTTTGCTGCTTTCAATTCAGACTCTAAGCTTTCTTTGCTATTTCTTTGCTCCAAGATTTCCATGTTTTCTTGCCTTAGTTCTTCATTGAGTTGAAGGTTCTCTTTGATTTGTTCATTGTAGACTTCTTGATTATTGATCAGCTTATCATCAAATTATTCAAGTAGTTCTCTCATAGATGCATTTTCTTCATTTAGCTTCTTGACCTTTTCTCCTAGATCACTGGTAGAGCATTCTTTCAAATCCTTTCTTAGCCTTTTGATAACCAACTATGCATCTCTGACTTTTTCTTTTAGTTCTTCAATTTCTCTTTCTGATTTGTCCAGGTCTTCAAGAGCTGCTTCAAGATTTCTTTTTCAGATGTTTCATTTCTTCTTTTTCCATGATATCCTCAAGTGGTTAAACTTCTATGCTGAGGACCAGAGCTTTGATACCAATTGTTATGAATGGGAACACTGAGAGGGGGGGGTGAATCACTGCTCACTATATTTTAACTTTTCACTTTAATCTTTATAGTAAACTTAAATGCTTAAGTACTGAATTAAACATGAAACATGAAATCAACACATGACACCAATATGGTTACGGGGAAACCCAAATAAGTAAAAACCCCAATGGGAATTGACACCCACTAATATTCTGCACTAGTGTTTTGTGATCCTTGTTAGAAAATCCTTAACCTTGTTAGGAGTTTCTTTACAATGCTTTTAGTACAGTAGACCTTGTCAAGGGTCAGACCCTATTAGGAGTCTTTTCTAATAGTTCCTATTAGGGGAGAGGATGCATTTTCCAAGAGCTCACTACTCAAGTGGTGAAGGCTACAATCTTCTGATCTCAAATACACACTATACCTGTAGGATGAACTGTCACTATGATATTTCTTGTTAGATCAATTCCTTTGATGTGTTGATGCTTTGACCTCTAGCAAAGCTCTAATATGTCTTCTAGTGTCTTTGAACACTTCTGCTCTACTTATTATAACTCTCTATCAACTTCCATGCCAAATATAATGGGTGTACCTTATATTTATATGATCATACAAAATAAACAACTAGGTCATCCATTAGACCTATTACATACAATGCTTCCAAATGAATTGGCTTAAGTGTGCTTACAAACAAATAAGTATATATTTCATCAACCTAAATACAATGGGCACATAGCCTTTACAACATTACATTATAACCACAAACCAAAATACTAACTGTTGGCTTCATGCTTTGTTCTTCACTGGCACACACTAGCTGTGCAACTTCAACTGACTGTAACTTTCTCATCCTTGCACATCTGATCATTCACTCTTAGAATAAGCAAGAACATAGTCTAATGAACTTAATTTCTAGGGCACATACCATAATTCTTCCATATGCACATGCACTGATGCTCTGAGCTGCAAGAACTCTGTACGATGTCCAATCTTCAACACTTAATTGATTTTTGATCTTCTCTTCAAGTGCGTTGACTCCAAACTACTATATGACTTTTTTACCTTAATGAAAACACTATATTAAGTCATATACATTAGTATAGACAACTTTCCAACATTTTCATTTTATTTATTTCAGATTTCAAGTATATACTTTTTATAGTAGATTATAGGATTTTATCCTTTCTTCATATTCTCCATTGTTCGATTCTTTTGCGCATTGATCACTTCTTTGTGATTAATCCATTTGGATCTTTCCTTTTTGAATTTGGATTGAGGATAGGTCCTATATTCCAACCCCATTCATTTTGGTGAACAACTATTTCATATCATTCTTTTTGGTGAACCCGATGAGCTTACTCTTTTTCTTTTTGGTGTTAGATTTCCTTTTATCTTGTTGGTGTTAGATTTTCCCTTTGTCATAAATCTTTCATGGTAATTAGATTTCAAAAATACAAAAAAATTGCAAAATTTCTTTCAAAATACAAATATATTCATGCTTTATGTGTTCTTAGTTTAGTTCATTTGCATTACATTGGTTTATGAGCTTTACTACTTCTAGTCCTACTTATAATATTTTGGTTAGATGAAGTCATAGACTTATGGGTACCTTTGATCCCGAGTCTTCCTCTCCTTTCCTTAGGATCCCGGATGATAATTTGATTCTTCACAATTCTAATCCTGTTATGGAGAAAAAATCTTCTCACTCATCTTATGATGAGGATGATGCTTTAAGAGTTCCTCTTGAACAAGTCCAAAAACTCTCAACTGAACTTGATAAAATGGCTAATTGGCTTATTCAAGAAAACCATAATCAAGATTCTATTCAAGCTATAGAGGATCTTAAGAAAATTCTTTGTGATAGTGATCAAGGTGTTAATCTTCTTTGTGGTATTACTCACCTCGTACATTCAAATGTTAAACCTTTAGCTCAAGAAGCTCAATATTTAGAGTTGATTCCTCCTTTCACTAGTGTAGAACCTTCTTCTAATCCTTTACAAAGTGTTCCTACCTATACTCCTTCTTTGGTGACTGTGATGGCTCCCTCTATTCCTATGAGTGTTCCCTCTGTGTCTCTTCCTACATCACAACCTTCTTATAATAATGTTCCTTTTACTTATTCCAATCTACTTCCAAGTGTAGTTCCAAGTGTTCCTCTAGTTGTGTCTTCCATTCTTGCAGCTTCTTACACTTTACCTAGTGTTTCTAATGTTTCTATTCCTCCTATTTCCTCTAATGATTCAACAATCATCAGTTTGGCTCAAAATGCATCATCCTTAGAATAATAGCTTGCTTCCTTAACTCAAAACAAGTTTAATGTTCTTACATGTGACATGGGAAATCCTTTGTCCCAAGACATTATTCATACTCATGTTCCTCAAAAAGTTGATATGCCTCACCTTGATAATTATAATGGAAAAGGATACCCTGTGCATCATGTTAAAAAATTTCAAATCCTTTGTAGTGATTATGCTCATGACCATAGGATTTTAGCCAAACTATTTGCTAGAACTTTTCATGACAAGGCCTTACAATGGTATTGTTCATTGCTTCCTTATTCTATTGATTCATTTCCACAACTTTCTAATACCTTTATTCAACAATTTCAAAACAACATTGGCCCACAAGTGTCTTTAACTGATTTGATGCATTGTAAACAAAGTGCTAAGGAAAAATTGACTGAATTTATTGGTAGATTTAAGAATTTGTATGCTCAAATTTTCTATCTTGTTCCTAATATTGATATTCAACATATGTTTATTTCAAATTTGTAAAAGGATATTAGAGATAAGATTCTGCTTACTTAATTTACCTCTTTTCAACAACTTTGTGCAGTGCTTCATCATTATCAATTACAAGTGATTCAATTTGAGAGAAACACTCCAATGGCTCCTATTTCAGTTGATAAAAGTGATGTTGCTCCTAATCCAAACAAATTTAAAAAATTCAACAACTATGTCAAGATAAACAAACAAGCGAATGCAATTGCTGATCAAGTTGTTGTTGAATCTCACAATGCCACTTCTACATCTACTACTTTTTGATTAAATCGTATGTTTACTCCTCTTTCTGAATCTTTACATTCTATTATGAATAGGTTGTTAATTGCTAATATGATTACTTTACCTCCTATTCAACCTCTTTTACCTACTATGATTGCATCTAAATCCTTTGATCCTAAAGCTTTTTTTCAATATCATCGTCAGAATGGTCATGATACTAAGAAATGTTATTCTTTAAAACATAAGGTTCAAGACTTAATTGATTCTAATGCCTTATCTGTTGATAATCTTGATGGTAGTGGGAACAAATCTATCTCTCCTCCTAATCAAAACCTTCAAATCTATATGAATCCTTTACCCACTCATGATACTAATACCATTTCTCAACCATCTTCTATGGAAATTGTGTATGATTCAAAGATGGATGATATCAATCACATTGTTAATCAAGTGGAGCATGTTCGTCAATCTATATCTCCACCTCAACCTCAAACTCACCTTCAACCTCAAGTTCAATCTCAACCTCAACCAAAACCTAAGCCTAAATTGAAAACTCAACCTAAACCTTGACAAAAACCTAAGAATAAAAGACCTTGCAAAATTTTGATTACCTTTGATGATTTTGAGACTATTAAAGCTCTTGACAGTCCCCTTTATATTTATGCTAGGATTTCTCAAAAACCTACTTGTGGTTGTCTTGTTGATCCTACATCCTTAGTCAATATTATTACTGAAAAAAATATTTTTATGAACAACTTGCAACATGATTCTTATGATACATCGGATGTGTGGATTCAAACTTGTAATGGTTTTCTTTATCCATCATTTGGTTCTATTAACTTACCAGTTGAACTTTGTGGAAAAATTGTGAACACTACCTTTGTTGTTGTGCCTGCTTTTGATCATTTTCAAGTTAAGCTTGGTTTGCCCTAGTTAAAAGCCATGCATGTTGTTGCTTCACTTATCCATAAATGTCTTAAATTTTTTCATGATGAAGAAGTGAAGATGGTTAATCATAGTTTGTATCAACCTTCTAGGCCTAGAGATTGTGCTACTCTTGATTTCTTTTGGCCTTCATTACCTAATTCATGTCCTTCTCGACTTGATAATATTTTCCATTCATATCAAGCCTATAAGCATCATAAGATTCTTGAATTAAGCGTAACTCCTATGGATCTTAATCATGGTCTTTTGCCTACACCTTATATACCTCCTTTATCTTTGGCTTCTACATCTGTTAATCAAGTTCCTACTATTGTTGATAATCCTCCTAAAGAACCTGTGAAGGATCCTGTGATTTTTCCTCCTAGTTCTCAACATATTTCAAGTAAAGAAAAGCGTAATCAATCTACTAATGAACATCATAAGAAGCATCATGCTCAAGCTAAAGCTCATAATTCTTCTCTTCAAAAATCTATACCTTCTTCGGATAAACCTATGCATGATGTGTTAGAAGAAGTTGTTGCTAATAATGATGTTAAGATGCATGATTATGATGATTCTATTCGTATCTTAGATCCTATTTTGATTAATTTGGATGAAGAAGATAATCTTGATGATATTGATGATATTAATGATGAATATGAGACTATTGACATTGACATTTATTTACCTAATATGCTTTCATCACAATTAACACTTACACGTAGTATCGAACATTGTGATCTCAAGAGGATCCTTGTTTGGAGCTAGCTGTCATTCCTACTATGTTGGATGTAGTCCCTCTTGTGAGTTACCCACCTTCCCTAAATGATATAGAATGAGATGGGGAGAGTAGGCAGTGTGCATGATCAACTTGTCCTTTATGGTAGCTTTGTTGTGTGTTTTTCTATTGTACTATCCTTCTCCCGTAATGTGTTTGCTAAATGTTGTTATATTCTTTTATATGACCCTTGTTGCTCTATTGGTGCAAGGTGATAAAGGAAGAAAACCCATTTTACAATTTCCTCTATATATATCTCTATTCTCCTATATGTTATTTCATGTTATGTTGTACTTGTGCTATTGTTTGTAAATGTTTCCTTGTGTAATCTGCTTAGATTTGAGACATGGTAGTACTGATTCTTTTTGGTCTCCATGTCATGGTCTGAAAAGATTCTTCTTCATATCTCTTATGTGATCTTTCCTCCTTTGTGGTTGTAGTTCTACTTTCTTTGAGGAATGAGTCAATTCATTTGCAATAATATCATATATATATATATATATATATATATATATATATATATATATATATATATATATATATATATATATATATATATATATATATATATATATATATATATATATATATATATATATATAATCTTATGATCATACTAACCTCATGGTAGGTAGATCCCTTCTGTGTTCTTTGTATGTTTATGTGATATTTCCCTTGAGTTGTCTTCATCTGGGGGCATCTCGTAGTGGAAACATAATCAGTGGAGTTGTTTATGTTTCTGTTTAATCTATTTTTCTTGTTAAAAGTGTTAGCAATGACTTTAATGTGGGGGCATATGCTCTCCACACCTATTACACACACACACTTTTTGATATGCATATATTGTTTTTCAAGATTTCTTTTCTCCCTTTTTGGATTAACGACTAATCCTTAAAGCATGGATTTATATTTCAGGATATCTTGATCCCTCCAATTTCAAATTCTTGATCCCTTAAGGTTGGAGATGTCCTTAAGATTGGATCTCTTTTATTTTTGGTTTTACTCTTATGGAATAGAATATTCCTAAGGGTGAATCCTTGATGGGTTGACTAGTGAGTAGCCACATTCACTAGGCGGTTCAATTCCATCTTTCCAGTTGCATTGTTTCCTCATGTGGTTCACAATGGGACATAAGTTCTCATTGGGCGAGATAATCACACACACACACACACTCTCTCTTTAAAGATGTCTCTCTTATTGTGATCTTGGAGTTGAAAAAGACTTGAGTCCCTGGGGGCTTGAGGTTTCCTTTGTCCTTTTTTATTATGATAATATTATCTTTTCATTTTGATCTCCTTTACCAAGAGTTTCCATCGAGTCCATACTCTTGCTAAAGTGGGGGCTTAATGTATCATCTTAAAATGGAAGCACTTCCATGTTAAGAGTGTTTAGCCCTCTGAGTGAGTGGTTTTGAGTCATGTTAAGGACCTTGATCAGGTCTTTGCATGTATCTAGCTATTTCCCCCCTGTTTTGCTTCTCTCCCCCTTATTTCGAGCCTTTTTCTGATAGTTTTCTCTGAGAATCTATAGTTTCTGACTGTCAGGGTCAAAGACAACCTGGTAGGGTCAAGGATGACCTAGACCCTAACCTAGGTGAGGGATGACCTCGACCCTAACCTAGGGAAGAGTCTACTTTGTCCCTGACCCTGTAATACCCCAAAAATGGGCTATAGGTTCATTAACCTCCTACATCTTCAATTCAAATGAAATCGACATCGAAGTCCTAACCTAAGGCACATCTGCACATTATCGAAATCCTAATTGATTTTATCATAAATTATCCATCGGGGAATATTCCTAGTAATATTCCTATTTATCCTAATTATCTTTAATTTAATTATTATTTGACGATAAATCCTATTTATCCTAAAGTTTGATTAATTGAATATTCTGAATATTTAATTAATTAATTTAATTATGCCACTTAATTATTTAATTAGATTTAATTCTATTTATTCCTAATTATATTGTTTAATTTTGATAATAAATCAAATCTCCTACAAATAATTGCTTAAATTCTTATTTAATTAATTAAAATCCAAGTTGTCAATATTTAATAATATAGTTTTGAATAAAAGTTTGATTAAAATAATTGATCAACCCACAAATCAGTTATTTTTAAATTTAAAATCAGTCAAGTTGAAGATAAATCACTTTATTTATTTAATTAATTCATGATTAATTGTGCACATTCAAAGAGCAGTTAAACTTTAAATCAGAAAATCAATTCAAGTTGTTATCTTTTCGAAACTCAACATCTATTTTGAGTTCAAAGTTGATCTAAACTTCTGATTTGAGTTAAAAAGTTGTTCTCGCATGATTTTACATGATTTTACGAGTTATCTATTTCTAATTTCTTGTTAACTCAAAAATCAACCTGAGTTCATCAAGAGTGATTTATGACTTTTTCCATGCACCCTCAAGCCCTGGATTTCTATAAAATCAAGGCTCAACTCTTTACAAATCATCCATAGAATTTGCATACTTACTTTGGTGAATTGACATCAGAGGAATCATCAAGCTTCTTGTGAATCAGTGTTTTATGAGATCAATCTTGTTTTCAATTCATTCTAGTTTCATATTTCATATCATTGTTAGCTTAATTTGCATATCATTTCAATCCATTTAGATTAAGTTATTATCAGTTTTTCTCATCTTATTGCATCAAATTTTTTTAAAAATAGATTAATTTGCATTCATATTTTATTACTTTCATCATTTAAATCCTTCGTTTAGGTGTTGCATTGTCACTGATCTTGGTCTAATCTAAGAATACCATACTCGCACCTACTAGAAGGCAGTAAATCGCCTGGTTAGCTATATTGTTCTTATTTGTATATTTTGATTTTTGCTAACTTCTAATATTTTATTGAAATGTTGTGTCTATAGCTAGGTACAAAATTCACACACACATTTCTCGTGCCCACCATGGGGAATCCACCTTTACATGCTAGTTTTAATTTTTTTTTTGGAGCTAAAACCTTAAAGTTTCAAAGATTTAATTTTATCTCCAAAAAAACTTGAATTTTTTATCTAAATTTTTTTTTTTAGGTTGGAGACATATCATGGAAGCTTCAATAAAAAATTTAGAATTTTCTAAGATGTTTTGAATTTTTAATAATTTTTTCCTGATTTTCTAGAAAAAACTAATTTCTGACACAAATCATCATATTTTTAAAAAAATTTTACATTTTCAGAAGGATCTTTAAATTATATAGGGGGTCCATTCTTTGTGTTTTAAATTTGGATGCAATATAATAGCTCAAATAGTCAATTTACAAAAACTAGTCTGTTTTGGTAAAATGGGTCTTTAGGGCACAAATGAAGAAATTTTTCTAAAAATTTTACATTTTTGGAAATCTCTCTATTTTTTAGTAGGGGTCTCTATTTTTAATTTCTATTTTTGTGGCCAAAATCATATAAAAAAAATCAGATCTTGTTGACTAGGTCAAATGCAACAAAAAATAAATTTTTTTGATGGGTATGCACTTATTTTTCACATGGTTCAATGAATGATATGAGTTGTCATTTGGATTAGTTTCTGGTTATTATTTCTCCTAATATTTTATTTTTAGATCTAACCCTAGGGTTTTCATAAGTTGAATATATGTTGCATATCTTGTTTGCTTGTTTTCTTGTTAGAGAGTTTGTGGCTTGCTTGCGCGGGATTGCTTAACAAAGCTAAAAATCAGGTAAAATCTACTAAGTGCATTGTGAGGGAATTCAAGTATTCTACTACATCTGAAAATATTTCAATTTGGACATAAAATGAACATCTCATGTGTCTAGCTTGAGTGCCTTTCCTGCTTTCATAAATCAGACTTCAATTTTTGGGCTATAAAATGAACATAGATTTGTTTTTTGCATATTTGTTACACATAGTAAATAGGCCCTATGAACACTATTTGTGGATGATCTTGAGAGATTGAGCTTCTTTCACTTTTTTATTCATGTGAATCTCCTCTTGATGAAGGATCCCCTTGTAGGTAGGGAAGGTACTGAGAAAGTCTCACGTTCTACTAGATTCACGTGTCTTCAACTTTGGATTGATACATTATCTCTCCGGAGAGGTTGATAGATCATAAGCGATTGATGTCATAGATTTTTGTGAGATAATCTTGGTCTTAGCATGTCAGATTAATCTATCTACTTTGTCTTGGTGAAGTGAAGAGGTTAGGGGATTATGCTCTACTTCCTTTTTGGATAGTACCAGAAACCTAGATCCTTGAATCTAATCTAGTCCCCCTGTGGTATCTGTTGTGAGCCACCTTTAGAGAGGTTTAACCATAGTGGACATTTCCCTAATTGGGTCAACCATGTGGATAGAACCTCAAGTGATAATAGCCATTTTCGCTGTGGTAGCAGTAGCTGCTATATAAATGTCCTTGTGGAGGAAATCTTCATAGGTGTGGTCTTTTGTTGGGTTGTTAGATCTCCCTAGTAGCTCCTGATTGATTAATTTCTCAGACTATGTTAAAACCCCGGTGCACCAGGATTGGAGTTCACCTCTTGAGATCATAAAATTTGTAGAGTCAGACCATTACTACAAACCCTAGTGAGGCCAAATTTTTCATTTTCTAAGAATATGTGCGTTATTGAAAAACTTTTTGGAACATACACAAGTAGTATTTCTAGGGATTAGCATAATAAGTCACTATTGCTTATTCATGCACAAGGTTGCTTTTTCCCTTGTTCATTGTTTTTAGATGATTGCTTGCTCCCCTTGCTTGCTATTCTGTGTGCTTGATATCTACTTGGTTACTTGAGACAAACTTTTACACAAATCTTCAAAAATTGGACAGAAAAATTTGCAAACAAATTGATACTGAAAAACTAAAAAATTGCAAATTTGAAGCAAAACTCCTTTCTGGTGTCAAAAGTCATCCTAAAATTTCAAAAATCATATCAAAGCCAAGGTCAAAGTTGTTAGAGATTGGTCAAATTTGTTAGAAATCTAGTTTTTACAGCCTATTCCCAAATTCTATCAAAATAGAGAACTGATTCTTGTCATTTCTAGCCATCCTTGGTTGGTCTAGGTCAAATCTTAGGTGCTATGACATGTTGCTCAACATCCAAATGAACTTAAATGGTATCATGTTGCACAAAATGACTCTTGGTCTTCTTTTTTCCACATCTCCCATGTCTTCTTAGTCTCCCATTTCCATGCTTTCTCCTATTCCTTCACGCTTCTTTCTCTTCTTCCTAAACTCTTCATGTCTTCTTGATTCTTTTCCTCTTATTATCTAGTCTTCTTTCTTCTATTCATCTCTTCTGTCACTTCCATGCTTGATTCCTCCTCTTCTAGAAGCATGAATTTCAACTATCTTGTTATGGAACCTCTCTTGAAAATGGATGATCTTGAACTCATTTCTCAATTCGAAGAGTATTATTCCAAAAAGCCCATGAGTGATAAATTTATGATGAAAATAAATGAAAAATTGATTGAATAAGATGCCTTTGCTAGGATCATACACATGGTCATGTCACGACCTTCTTCGTCCAAACATCTTTCATATTCTAAGTCTTCTCATCATTCCTCATCATCCACGTCTTCTTCCTCTGCTAGATCTTCACCTTTCTCTTCTCCACGATCTCGCTTCTCTTCTACTTCTCCCAAGAGTCTTACTTCTCTTCTCAAGACATACCATGTTGAGCAACGTGATAACCCTTATGATACCTCTTCCACGAAGAGTGACACACCCATCTTTGAAGACTATGATGACTATGATGACGGACAATATAATGATACCTATGACACCTCTGTTCCTAAGAGTCCTCCTAGTCATGTGCTCGTGCTTACTGTAAATGGGTCATCACATTGGATAGATCGTGATGGTGATCCATATGATTCTAATTTTGAAAGAGACTTTGATGATTTTTGTGAACAATACCTAGATGATACATCTATTTCACTTGAATAAGAGAAAGCTTACTGTGCTGATTATAAATGCCAATACTATAAGGATCTCTCCTCTAAGAACTCTCATGCTAAAAATAAAGATTACACTCTCAAACAAGATCATGTTAATGTTGAACTTTTGTCTTGTGATGGTTCCCTTCCATCCCCTAATTCCTTCAATACCCATACATTTCCTAAAGCTTTCAAGCCTATCAAATCTTTCACAAGTCCTTCATCCACCAAAGGTCCTAATAATTTTCATGCGGTTTCCTATAGTTATCCTCAAGGGCTACCTCTTAAAGAAACTCAAGCTAACCTTCACTTGGCTGCAAATACTTTCAATAATGCTAAACCCAAAGAGCCTAAGCCTTTATATGCTATAATGCCTACTTCAGCTAGTCCTTCACCATCTCTTCCAAAGTCTTCCATATAATCCCAACATACTTCCTTGTCCTTAGAAGTGGCTCCATGTCAAGAGGACTCCAAAAATGATAAAGAAAATAACATAAAGAAAGATCAAGATCAAGAAACTTTCATGTCATCCAATCCTTTTCATGATGTCTCTTATCCATTCTGTGGTTATTTTGATCTTGTACGCCCTTTCTCATTCATTCCACTATGTCTTAAGTCTTCTCCTAAGCAAGATCAAGCTACTACTTACACTGTTGAGCTTATTGACAATCAAAATAACCTTACTACACTTGCACTTTCCAAAGATGATACTTCCATTAAGGTTGGTAAAAATGGTTTTGTTACTTCCAATGTTAATCCTATTGAAAATCAAGAGAAAAATTATGCACTTATGCTATCCAAAGATCCTTGTCAAGATCAAAGTCTTCCATCTTCTTATTCTACCACTTCATGTTCATTTCCACTTTCTACTCTTCCTAAGTCTTTGCAAGCTCTGAACAATCCTATCAAAGAAGGTGCTCATATTCAATATGTCCATGATCCTATTGAAAATCCTAATGCTCATTCTAAAGATGTTGATGTCCTTGGTTGTCACATAGATGTTGATGAACTTATTGATTATCCTTTCGTATCTTCCACGTCCATCCTTGGACCTCCTCCACCAATACTAAGGGCTTCACATCTTCCTTCCATATTGGCCCCTTATGTCCCTTCACTTTCCCCTCCTAACTCTCCCAATTCATCATCCATATTGGGTCCTTACATCCCTCTATCTCCTATCTTTCCTCAAGATCAACATAGATTCATAGCCTTGAATCCTTTTCATCCACTCACCCATCTAAACTAGTCATATCCTCCTCCTTCTTCCACAAGTCCCAAGTCTTTTGGAAGTAAATTGAATGTTCAATACAAGAAAAAGAAGCAATAAAAGGATCCATCAAAAAAAGATCACAGTGTCTCCTCTAATCGACATGGAGGCATAAAGTCAAAAGAGATATCTAAGAAAAAACTTACAAGACAAGTATGGTTCCAAAATCCATCATTGAAAATATTCTCTCTAAAACATCAAAAAGAAATAAAAATCCTATGGCTATATGGATTCCAAAATCTCTCTTGAAAGAGTATAATGTTGAGAAACAAGTGAAGTTGACATTCAAGCTTCCAAAGACTTCCACTTCATCTTCTTCCAGAAACATTCTTCCATTCTATGTGCCTAAACCACAACCTCTACTATCCATTTTCCATATTCCTTCATGTATTCCTTCATTCACATTTCCTCCATTCTCTCGCCATCCTTCAAGGTGTGTGTTGATGTTGATCTTGCCTTCCTTTCCATCTACCCTTTCACAATCCTTCCATTCATTATCCTTCTACCTTCTATCCTTTTTCCTCATTTGCCTATTCCTCCTATCTTCCAACCTCACTCGCTTTACATAACACCTTATCCTCCATTTTTATCTTCCATCTTCCTTTCCCAATCAGCATCTTTGAGCATATCATGGTTTATCCTTTCAAGGAGCATTATCTAAAGAGCTTGCCTTTTTCTATAAAAAAAAAGAAATGAATTTTTTTTTTGAAAATGTGCCTTGGTGAAAACTTGGAAACAGGCACCTTGGTAGCAAAAGTAAAGAGAAATAAATTCATCCTATGGTGAAAACCACTCCCTTGTGGCACCTTAGATAAGAACCATAATGAAAACTTGGTAATCAAGCATCATGCGTAGTTCTTCTACATATTTCATCCATTCTATCTTCTCTCTTTGATCTTGACAATGTTGACCTATACACGAACATTTGGCTATCTTGTGAGCTATTTTACGATGATCTTTCTTTCATTCCTTTCATGTTTAGCCTTCATATTTATTTTCCTCCATTCATTTTTGTCTTTCGCTATCCTTTTCCCATTTGGTCTTGATCTAATTAAAAATGAGTAGAACACAATGCTTTGAAACCTCTTGACATGTCTAATCCTTTGGACTACATCCTTTCCTACTCTTGCATTATGATTTTGTGACTTATCCTATGCTGACCTTTCATTGCTTTATCCAAAAGTTCTTTACATGACAATTTTTCCCTAGCTTGGGTATTCTTGAGGAGTTTTCCCATGAGAATTTCTTCCCTTCATTCTCCTTCATTCTCTTGTCTTCCATCTCTTCCACTAGCTTGCTAATCCCTCTTATTCTCCACCTTGCTAGACATAGGGACTACATAATGTGATATTTCTTGGGAGTTCAATGCCCATTCTATCTAGGGGCATCCTTTGTACATACTAATTAGTACTACCTATTGAGGTTGAAATCCCATCACTAAGAATCAAAATGCATGGTCTAGTAACTGATGATGACTACAGAGTGTCTAGGTTGCAAGAACTTGAACTACTAGATGAGTGTAGACAAGAAACATATGATCATCTCAGAGTGTATCATAAAAGAATGTCTAGAGGCTACAACAAGAAAGTCAGACATAGAGAATTTTAGGTTGGCGATCTAGTCTTGAGAGAGAATCCTAAAAATCAATCACATCGATAACGCAAGGGGAAGTTTGAACCCAACTGGCTGAGTCCCTTTGTTATCACTACTATTTTTGGCTCTGGAGCCTATCAACTCTCAATGATTGAAGGAGAACAACTCCGAGAACCAATCAACATTCTCCATCTGAAGAAAATCTACACCTAAGGCATTCAATCTATGGTAAAATGTCCTAAAAAAATCTTTAAAATTGGAAAAGGTCTTGAAAAAATGAACATCTTGGTGAAAACTTAGCAATAGGTGCCTTGATGATTCACTAAAAAAAGTAAAAAATATCAAAAGTTCAAAAAAATTGGGAAAAATAAAAATACAAAAAAATGAGAAAAAGAAAAAGTGCCTTGGTGAAAACCTAGAAACAGGCACCTTGGTAGCAAAAATAGAATCTCTGCCAAGATGGTGAAAACCTGGCAAATGGGTGCCACTTGTTCAAAATGCTCCATCTATCAGTGCAATCTTGGTCTTTCCCAGCTTTCAGTCTTGCTTTAGTTTGTACATATCTCTTAGTTTGTTCCTGCATTCTTATTTTCAATAAGTTGGTTTGTACACCAATCGGTAAAAATGTCTGTCTCCTATCAATGCTTAACACTTGGGGGCAATCAAAGTCATATCCTATGGCCTCCAATGTAGCTTAGATGAGTCATATCTAGTCAAGGTCCTTTGAAGTTTTATCGAGTCAGTCATTTGGTCTCCTCTCCAGAAAGGATTTTGCATCTACAACAACGCAATCAAACACAAACTGAAAACAATCTATGCTTTTTACATGCTTTTATCTCCTTGTATGCTTATTGATTCACATTGAGATTTTTTCATATTATGTTCCCTCGAGCTCTTCGATGATGTCCTTTATAGGATTTAGAGAGTGATGACTGGGGGCATAATCTTTTCTTTATCTTTTTCTTGTATGTGAAAATCTAACAACTTTGGAACTTTTGGATTGAAATGGTGTCCATTTGTAAGAGCCTCTATCTCGAATTGGATGGCCATGAGTACCTCGACCATTGATACACAAAAAATTCAAAGAAGTTTGATCGAACTATTGTATTTTTGAGTGAGTTCTTTCTCCTACTGTGAAACATGATCTTACCTAAGGATGTGAATGATAAAGGGTCACTACAGGTCATTCACATTGGATTTAGGATGATCTCTTGATTGCTTGATGTGTTTGTTAATGCAAGGCATATTTAGGTCATCACAATGTTTATGTTTTGATGCTTATACAAATTTCTATATCAAAATGGACATGATATTCAGGTCATCCTGGCATTTATGCCTTGCTGCTTATGTCTAATCTGACATTCTAAAAACAAAATCAATATTAATATGTCCACGGTTACCTAACCAGTGGGTGTTTTATTGATTCTTGCGCATACAAATTGATATTCATATGTCTATGGTTTCATAACTAGTGGGCATTGTATTGATTTATCCAGTTACCTAAAAAACTCAATGATGACAAATGACCAACACATGATCAGTGACTAGGTCCTAGGTCCTAGGTTTGTATTTCATTTTTTACTTTGCATGATCTCACAAATTTATTGAACACTTAAATGATTCTTCAAAACCAAAAATGCTAAACATGACATAAGGAATGAGCATTGTATGAAGGTTCCTCCAATGAAACAGCAAGTAGAATCCTTTTTCAGGATCAAAATCAAAATCTGAGATCATTTATATTGTCTGACTACTTGCATAATCAACCTTCAAACATCAAAGAAATCTATTTTTCAACTTAATTAATTATCTCACATCAAACTATCAAAACTTTAACCTAGTCACACTTGGTCTCCAGGACCTCTAAACGATGTAGAATGTGTTCTCGAACATGTACAACCACTTCTCAAATCAATTAACATGCTTCTAAACTACAATGCTGACTTTTCTTGTCAGATTTCAATTTTTATCCCAAAGGGGGCATGGTATTGCACATCAATCAAATCTAAATCTGAAAATCAATCTTTCCTTAATAATCAAGACAACAACCATGTCTACTTGCTTATTCATCTAAAGTCCTCATTGCTTGGGGAAAATCTATTGATTCTTGGGGCATATCAGATTCATCTAGTATCCTAAATCTATCTTGTAAATTGTATTAGCTTTTCGTAACCATTGGTTCATTAGCGTCATTTCCTTGTTTCTTCGTAACTGATGGGTTCAGGATGTGATACCAATCTGATTCATACAAGGACATTGAGGTCTAGAATTGATCACTAACTTCTTCACAATCATAAGGTTCAAAATCAGGCGTTTTGGCACTTTTTCATAATCACCGGTTCATTATTGATATAGATAGCATCATCTCGATTCCTAGTCATTCTAGGCCTGGGTCAGTATTTCCTTTTCCATTCTTTCAAATCTTTATTCTTTCAAATCAGTTTACATACATATATCATACACAAACTATTCTTTGAACCACTACGCTTCGCATAGTGATTCAAAGAGGGGCAAAATGTAATACCCCAAAAATGGGCTATAGGTTCATTAACCTCCTACATCTTCAATTCAAATGAAATCAACATCGAAGTCCTAACCTAAGGCACATCTACACATTATCAAAATCCTAATTGATTTTATCATAAATTCTGCATCGGGGAATATTCCTAGTAATATTCCTATTTATCCTAATTATCTTTAATTTAATTATTATTTGGCGATAAATCCTATTTATTCTAAAGTTTGATTAATTGAATATTCTAAATGTTTAATTAATTAATTTAATTCTACCACTTAGTTATTTCATTAGATTTATTTCTATTTATTCCTAATTATATTGTTTAATTTTGACAATAAATCAAATCTCCTATGAATAATTGATTAAATTCTTATTAATTAATTAAAATTCAAGTTGTCAATATTTAATAATATAGTTTTGAATAAAAGTTTGATTAAAATAATTGATTAACCCACAAATTAGTTATTTTTAAATTTAAAATCAATTAAGTTGAAGATAAATCACTTTATTTATTTAATTAATTCATGATTAATTGTACACATTCAAAGAGTAGTTAAACTTTAAATCAGAAAATTAATTCAAATTGTTATCTTTTCGAAACTCAACATCTATTTTGAGTTCAAAGTTGATCTAAACTTCTGATTTGAGTTAAAAAGTTGTTCTTGCATGATTTTGCATGATTTTTGAGTTATCTATTTCTAATTTCTTGTTAACTCAAAAATCAACCCGAGTTCATCAAGAGTGATTTATGACTTTTTCCTTGCACCCTCAAGCCCTGGATTTCTACAAAATCAAGGCTCAGCTCTTTACAAATCATCCACAAAATTTGCATACTTACTCTGGCAAATTGACATCAGAGGAATCATCAAGCTTCTTGCGAATCAGTGTTTTGTGAGATCAATCTTATTTTTAATTCATTCTAGTTTCATATTTCATATCATTGTTAGCTTAATTTGCATATCATTTCAATCCATTTAGATTAATTTATTATCAGTTTTTCTCATCTTATTGCATCAAATTTTTTTAAAAATAGATTAATTTGCATTCATATTTTATTGCTTTCATCATTTAAATCCTTCGTTTAGGTGTTGCATTGTCACTGATCTCAGTCTAATCTGAGAATACCGTACTCGCACCTACTAGAAGGCAATAAATTGCCTGGTTAGCTATATTGTTCTTATTTGTATATTTTGATTTTTTCTAACCTCTAATTTTTTACTGAAGTGTTGTGTCTATAGCTATGTACAAAATTCACACACATAGACCCGAGGTCCAATTTTTAGATTTTGGGAGTTACGAGATGTCAGGCTTTGGAAAGTTTTTTTTTTCCCACTTTTGGGTCAGCCATTTCGGGTTTTGGAATGGTAAATCCTTAAATTGCATTTAATCTAGGTCCATTTCTAGGGGTTAAGATTAATTGGGATTTAATTCTCCAATGTCGGCCTCTCTAGAAGTTTGTGCCCTATATCACTATAAAAGGAAGCCTTCCTCTCTCATTTTTCTCATTCAAGTTTTCATATCACTTTTTCATATCTCTCAAGCAAGATCAAGTGAGCATTCAAGCATTCAAGCATTCAAGTGTTCAAGTGTTCAATTATTCAAGCATTCATCAAGGAGATCCATTGTTAGCTATTGAAGGATTCAATCTCTTTGGATCCCCCTTGAAGATTTCTCCATCCATATTCATCCAAGCCTCTTCCTATGCAAAGATCCATTCAAGATTGTTGTTGAAGATCTAGTGCCATTGATTTGAGATATCCTACATTCATTTGGAGCATCCCTACTTGTGGATTCAAGGATTTGAATCCTCCACAAGGACTTCAACATAAGCAAGGTGAATAGTTTCATTTACTTTGTTTATACATATTGCAATTTTAGTACAATTTCAAGGTTGATTCCAAATTGGGGTTTGACCAAGGAAAACCCCCCATCCAAACAAACAAAAACCCCTTTTTCTTGCAGGTACAAGTACATGATTGCAAATTGAAGTTTGGATCTGGATACCCTTTTCGATGAACTTCCAGGATCTATGAATAGATTTTCCATCAAAGCTATTTCAGGTTAAGGATGACCTTTGTTGGTGTAATTAATTATTCCTAATTACACTTTACTTAATCTTACTTAGGTTAATGCATTGCATAGTAGTTTGTGATTGAGACACCTAGGAGTGTGCACATCTATTAAGCACATGGTGTAGGAGAAATTCCACTTTTGGTGTGATAGTTGTCATCACATACCTCGTTGTGTGTGAGATCCACCTTTTGTGCTCTTATCACATTATCATCCTAATCCAATGCACATACTTCATTACATAATGGAGGATGATCCACATTTGGTGGACATGTGATTACACCTAGCATAGGTGATAGCTTATCAGCTCCTTATCATTGTCTCTTATCTCCTTTCCTATATAAGGAGGCCTATTATGTATATTTTAATCATGTCCATGATCAATAATATCATTCTTACATCTTAATGCAATTGTCTTGCCAATCTCTTGTGGAAGTTATCTTGGTCTTGCATTCGATCCTGGGGGTGTTGTAGAGTCACCTAAAACTCTAACATGGTATCAGAGCTCTCGAGGTGTGAAGACCTCTTCTCAAGAAGTGCAATCTTGGCTTGATTCAATTGTGGGTGTAGAATAAAAGTATTTGGACATCACCATTGCATAGTCTATTTGGAAAAAAATTGGGGTTTTGTATTTTGTGGCTTTCTATTGCAGGTCAATATCAGAGTTTTCTGGTGCAAATCAGAGGTTGACATCATATTAAGGAGGTCCAAAAACCCCTAAATCAAATTTTATTTCATCCAAATCGGACACCCAAGGCCAAATCTAGAGCTATTTGAATTTTGGAAGTGCGGTGGTGGTGATTCAGAAAAAATAATTTTAGAGGTGATTTTCAAACAGCGATATCTCAGTCATCTGGACTCCTTTTTTCAAGCAATTTTTTTTGTTTTGGGGTAGAATTTCATGATGTACACAATGGTTCAGGTGGTTTCTAATCTCTATTCCTGAATTTTTCTGAAAATCACAAATCTCAATTTTTGCAACTTCCAAGGCCTCGTTTGAGCTCATATGAAGTCCTTTTTAGGTGCAATTTTTTTTGAAAGTGCATAATTTTTTTTGTATTTTTCAGATCTAGAATCAGATTTTAGTGACTGTGACCAGAAACTATACTTTCAAAAATTGGCTTAGTTTTTTCATTTGTAATGCATAAGCCTTAGCTTGGTCTTTTGCATAATGATCTAAGTCTATTATAGCCTGATTTTGGAGTGTAATAATTTGTTGATCTCAATTTGTAATGAGAGAAGTGTATCATTAATGTAATCATAGGTTATGAAACACATCCTGCAGTAGTACTTTTGACTAAGGATAATTATGAGTCATAGGCAAAAGGAATCATCACACATTGTAGATGGCTTAATCTCTTGCCTCATCTTTATGGACTCATTTCTGAGCCAAAGTCACAGGGGAAGCAATATGTTTGGGGAGAAAAAAATGCTCATATTATAAATTTAATTATTAGTAGCATTAGTTTGTGTCTCTTCTATGACATCTACCCAGATTTAGAGGTGTTCAATGTCCACACATAATTTGGATAATCATTTGGGAGATTTTTGGTGATCCACATGTTCCTCCATTCTCAGATGATCTTCCTTCAGATTGCCTCATTCCTCTTGATGATGCAGATAATATTCCCTATGATGATTATACTTTAGATGCAATTGAAGAATTTATAGTAATTGAGGGCGAGGATGATCCAGTGACTCCTCCCGCAGCTCCTACTTCTCTAGTTGAGATCACACGATCATCTCTTGTTGGTGATTCCAGTGATTCATTGCAAGAGATATCTATTTGTCTTCCTGATTGGGATTCTTACTTGCCAGATATTGGTTCATTATTTGTGGATTCTCATATTTTAGATTTGGGAGACATACTTGAGAGGGTTTCTCTTCTCTTTGATGACAATTTCATCACAGTTGGAGATACTTCTTCACATTCTTTGGAGATTGACATTCTTGATTCTTCTTCTTCACTTGGTTTGTCACATGATGTGATAGATTGTTTGAGATTGGAGAGGCCTATTCAGTCTTCAAAGATGCATATTTGGAGACCTTCTTCCTTCTTTCATTTGGATATGGATTGGTTAATGACATCATCATCATACTTCATTTGGATTCCACTTCCTAGTTCCTATCCACAATGGGAAGCATTCCTACATTTGTACTTGGTATATCTTCTTCCCAAGGGGAGAAATGTTGTTTGTAGTCATTGGAATATAATTTGTCTTCAAGCACTCACCATTTTTGTAGGGGATTCTTCATTAAGGGAGGGATATCATGTCTCCAAATATCCTTCTTATAGGGGGATAATTCTTTGTATATACATGATGTATGTAGTTCTTGGGGGGTCTTGAGTACTCCATCCATCCATGCATCTTGTTTTCTTCTCTCTTTTTGGGGGAGGGTTTTTCCCATGAGGTTTTCCCTCTTTCTCCACTTTATGAGAGTTTTGCATTTCATGTATTGCATTTTTTACATGGGTACCTAACATGGCCTAGTAGCCGGGACCCATCTTGCATTGTGAGTTTAAGTGCATTCCCCTAAGTTGCACTTAAGGGGGGGTGTTGGTGTAATTAATTATTCCTAATTACACTTTACTTAATCTTACTTAGGTTAATGCATTGCATAGTAGTTTGTGATTGAGACACCTAGGAGTGTGCACATCTATTAAGCACATGGTGTAGGAGAAATTCCACTTTTGGTGTGATAGTTGTCATCACATACCTCGTTGTGTGTGAGATCCACCTTTTGTGCTCTTATCACATTATCATCCTAATCCAATGCACATACTTCATTGCATAATGGAGGATGATCTACATTTGGTGGACATGTGATTACACCTAGCATAGGTGATAGCTTATCAGCTCCTTATCATTGAATTTTATCTCCTTTCCTATATAAGGAGGCCTATTATGTACATTTTAATCATGTCCATGATCAATAATATCATTCTTGCATCTTAATGCAATTGTCTTGCCAATCTCTTCTGGAAGTTATCTTGGTCTTGCATTCGATCCTGGGGGTGTTGTAGAGTCACCTAAAACTCTAACAACCTTCAATGAGGGGTAGGATCCTGCCTCAGGGTAAGACCTTGCCTCGCTATTTGGTTCAAGGATGACCTACTTCCCGAAAGACAAAATTTTTTTGGGTTTTCTCCGTCTTGACATTTCCAGTCCGAAATAGGTTGTAGAATTGCCTGAAACTATGCACAGACATCATAAATCAACATTTTCTAGATCTGCCCTATTTTGAGATTAGTATTTTCCTTTTATTTATTTCAGATTTCAAGTATATACTTTTTATAGTAGATTATAGGATTTTCTCCTTTCTCCATATTCTCCATGTTTGATTCTTTTATGCATTGATCACTTCTTTGTGATTAATTCATTTGGATCTTTCCTTTTGGGAATTTGGATTGAGGATAGGTCCTATATTCCAACCCCATTCATTTTGGTGAATAAATATTTCATATCATTTAGTTGCATGCCATTATCTCAATCCAATCATCATAATTTAGATGCATCTTTCCCAATCATTGTGTTGTTTTGGGACATATCTTTCCCACATTACCCTATCCACCATCATTCCATCTTTTATTTCCCTCTAAAATGGGGAAAATCATGCATATCTTTGAATCATCACCTTCATCCCAAAGGCCTTGTACATATTATAACTTATGTCTTTTACATAGCGCTAGTGGTACATCTCCACCTAGGCTCATTTGTATATATGTGTCTTTAGGTCTCATCCTTTTTGTTAGTCAGTCTATCTAGTGCTTCATCAATCATCCCATAGTCCCTTTGAAGTTCTAGTGTCTTGCTTATCTCTTGTCATAGGAATCCTAGTTTATAAATACATCATCAATCTTTGCACGAAGTATCCTTCCTCATATCAGACCAATCAATTTAATCGTCATCCATCAACCTCTCTATGTTAAAAGGTTTGTGAGATAATTTTATTTCTTTAGTACTTTTGGATCTTTGTTTATCTTTTATCTTGAGCTTCCTTATTTTACTTCCTCATGGTCACCATGATCCTTTATATCATGGCGTGTTGTGAATGGTGGAACTAGAAGAAATGTCTTGATATTTTTATTTTGTGTGTGTGTGTGTGTGTGTTTATACATGTCCCTTGCATTTCCAACATGCGATCCCCATAGCCACATAGTGCACTTGGGGCATGTCACTTGCTTGTGGTTTTTTATAACATTGTATCCACCTTAGTCCTTCATGGATTTGTGTCATTTTATTTTAATCCTTTTTTGTTTATTGAGTCATTCCCATGCAACATCTTTGACAAGGCCTTAAGTTCCTAGTAACCTTGGAAGGTCTTGGATAGTGCTAAATCAAAATAAGTGCTCACTACATGACATCAACCATTTGGGAGGTGCCATCTCAAGATTCTTAACTCTCCACCCATTTATCATTCGCTCATCATGCATACATCTGATCATCCATTTTGATAGTACACATGTGTTCTCTTCAATCCACATGTCCTCATGAGGGGGCATCATCATCCTCATCTCCCATCATCCTTCATCCTAGTTAGTCTTCTCATTGACTAGGACATATTTTGTAATTCAACCATTTTCTTCCTTTCTCTTTGTCTTATTTTTCTTTGAAATAATGATACTATGTGACACCATCTCAAAGAGGGGCAAAATGAAGACATCTAAATTTGATTAACAATTTTAATTAAATTTATTCATCTTACTTTCATTATAGATTAAATAATTATGCATTATTTAATTGATTAATTTTGTCCTTCTACCTAAATTAATTTAATTAATTAGTTATAGTCCAATTAATCCAATTGTCACCCATTACAATTTAATTAATTAAATCCCCTTCTTCTATTAATTTAAATAAATACCTTTAAATTAATTCATAAATCCATTTGTGATTAAATAAATCCTATTTAATCTATTTGAGCACATGGATCCTAACTTTAACCCCTAACCTAACCACCCTTTAACCACCTAACCCATGGTTCCAAATCAACCCAAACCTTTCACACCTATTATTCTCTCCTTAAATTTTTTAATCATACTTAACTAATTAATTCCTCCACTCATTCTCTCTCCTCCCATCACATCCTCCTAATTCTCCCACTTGCCCACTAATTAATACTAATATCTCATCTAATCCACAAACTAAACATTTGCACAATCGTAATCCATTGATTAAGAAATCTTAAGCCAAAACCAAATTCAACTCTTGTCACATCAAGAACCCACATGAGCCTCTTACACCTTTTTCCCCTCCAAGGAATATTTAATTCCTTCTTCCCATTCTCCAAAATCCCTCCCACTTTTCAAAATGGTCACAATCCCAAAGGCTTAACCTATGGGGATTTGAGACAAGATGTTCCTTTATGACATCACTCTCCAAACCCTAATTTCCTCTAAAGCTCTCTCCTTGTGACACTTGTCACAAGGGTGTGAGTTTGAAGAAGCACAATCCATGTGCTTGCCTTCAAATACATCTTGGCCATTCACAAATTTTCAATCTAAGCCCTCCATTTTCACTACTCCTTGCCTATAAATTGAGCCCTCATTCCTTCACATATCATCCACCTTTTATGCATTGTTATCATGCCATTTTGTCTCGAAGAGAATAAGAAAAGAAACATCCTAATATCAAAATTATCTCACAAATCCTATGGAAACTTGAGCACTTGAGCTTACATCCAAATCCATTGGACACATCTACTCATCAAGGAAGGATTTTTGAGGTGTTTTAGGTTTTCATTCACTTTTTTTTTTTGTAGTCCTTTCTTTCTCTAGTCTATATATTACATTGATATTGTATAGTTGAATGCTTTACTAGCTTAATCCAATTGTAGACTCACATTTCTTTGTAGAGAATGTGTGTGTGTATTAGTGAATAATTAATCTTGTAATGAATGGATATATATGTGCTACATTTTTTTTGTGCCTACTAACATTTAATATGAAAAAAATATTAAATGAAGCAATAATCAACAAATGGAGCTCAAGTAGGTCATGCCTTTTAAGAACAAGTCCATGAAGCTTAGAAAGGATCAACACTTGAAGCAATCCAATGGTGAACTGGTCATAGCTCATGTTGAGAAAGTAAAATAATTACTATCAATGTGGAATCAAAATAGGAGATAATGAAAGCTATATCTACTCTTTGTATAGTTGCGCAAGTTTATTGTTCCTCATTTAGTGCATGATTTTCCTCCTCCTTTCTAGTGTTGCAATAATTCTGATCTGCCTATTCTTTTGGCATTGATCTAGTACTGGTCAGTTAGTTAGTAATTTTTTGTTATAAATAATAATTTTTACTTCTTCAGAGGTTAGTTTAGTTAGATTATGGATTCCATTTAATAGCATTTTAAATATAGTTTCAGTTTTTTTCAGCAATTAATTGTAATTAGTACTTTTTGCAACATAAATAAAATGATGAAGTTTTGAGTTCACAAGTGTTTAACTAATTTTTGGATACTCACTCAAGGGGCCCACTTGGTGAGTATTTCCTTTCAATTTCAGCATTAGTTTCCTTCAACTTTATTTACAAGTTTTGGAGTTTGTCTATTCCTGCATCCATTTGAAGTGATTTGTCGTGACTATTCCCGCAGCCAAAGAAGACAGGGTAGTTTCATGTTTGCACATCCTGAACTTTTTTATAGAAGTTTGAATAGATTAAACCTTAGCATTTGAATTATATTAAGCATTTGAATTAAGTTCAATTCCAAGAATTTAACTTTCAACATTACTTTCGTTAAGTTGTAGGATAACATGGCTTTAGTAGGAACTTAGTGCACATACAATGAAAACCCATTTAAATTTCACATACCTTGGGTTGATAAGTAAATGAGACTTAATCATGAGAAATATAGTTGCTTAGTTTGGATGTCAAATCCTTGAGTTTCATTTTTTAATATAGTTATTAATCTAATTGGGAAGTCAAGCAACATAACATATATTACATAAGCAATAGAGAACACAACAAAAATCATTAAATGATTGTGCACAAGAAAAAGTATTAAACACTTCCAAGGATCCTATGAAAACTAAAAAATTCTCCATGGAAATAGATACACATGTTTCTTATAATGCTTCACTATGTCTCAGAAAAAATCCAATCATCTACAAGAGATCCAATTGGACCATAGTCCACAGTTGTCAATTTAGGAGACTAGGTCCATACTTAGCACAAGAAACACTAGGTTCATTTTAAAATCCAAATAAAATATGAGGTGAACTATACCAAACCAAAATGGAAAATAAAATATTAATACATCAAAAAGATCTTGAGAACAAAAGGAATCTAAATCTAAAGTCCTCTTTCACATAGACCCACAAGAACTTATCTCTTTTATAAATGCATGGAAACACATAGATGAATGTGTATACTTTACCAACTAAAAAATGTGTAGTAGAAAAGAATGAATGCACAAAACCCACAAACATATGTGCACGAGCATAAGATGTATGCACAATTCTCCTAGAAAGGTCAATTTTATAGAAATACAAATGTTGACACCGATGTATAGCCTAATAAAGTACATATCCACATGACTAAGGAGTACCATATACAATAAATTGAGGCCAAAATCACTTGATATGAATATAACTGTATTGTCTTAAAATGGAAGCAGTTCCATGTTAAGAGCATTTAGCCCTTCGAGTAAGTGGTTTGGGGTCATGTTAAGCACCTTGATTGGGTCTTTGCATGTATTTGGCTTTCCCCCACTTTCCACTTCTCCGCACTTGATTTCTTCATTCTAGGTGAAATTAGGGTTAAGTTCTTAAGGACTTTCCTGATTTCCCTCTTTCCATGGCTCTATTTTCTAGGTAGGATTTAGAAATGAGACCTCCTAGTCCATCATCACATCATCCTGAGGATTTTATGTCTATTCCTGACACTGGGTCCTACTCAGATATCAAATTCTACATTTCTAGCATCCCCGAGAGCCTTTTCTACAAATCCTGACAAAATTAGGATTTGAGGTCAAGGACAACCTCAACCCTAACCAGGTCAGGGTTGACCTTGACCTTGAACTCTTCCTACCATAATTTCAAAGTTTCATTTCCCACTCATTTGGCTTTCGGGAAAGTTATTTCCCGCTTCCGGGTTGGCTATTTCGGGCTCCGAAATGGTAAATCCTTTAATGGTATTTAATTAAGGTATATTTTCTAAAGGTGAGGACCTAATTGGGATTTAATTCTTCAAGGTGGCCCATTTAGAGGAGTGTGCCCTAGTTCACTATAAAAGGAGGCCTTCCTCTCTCATTTTCATAGATCACATTCACATCAAGCAATCAAGTTCTCAAGTGTAAGAAAGTCTTCAAGCATTCATCCATCAAGGAGTTCCATTATTAGCTATTGAAGGATTCAATCTCCTTGGAGCCCCCTTGAAGATCCATCCTTCTCCATTAATTCAAGCCTTCTCATATGCAAAGATCAAATCAAGATTGGTGTTGAAGATCAAAATACCATTGATTGGAGACATCCTACATTCATTGAAGCATTCTTACTTGTGGATTTGAGGATTCGAATCCTCTACAAGGAATTCAACATAAGCGAGGTGATTTGTTTCAATTACTTTGTTTATGCACCATATATTTCAATTCAATTTCAAGGTTAATTCCTAAATTGGGGTTTGACTAAGGCAAACCCCCCATACAACCAAAAACCCCCATTTTCTTGCAAGTATAGGTGCGAAATCTCAGATCTGAGAGTGAATTTGGATACCCTTTTCGACAATCTTTCAGGATCTATGAATAGAATCAGAATCGGACTTCAAATAAATAATGTGGTCTTTGATCTTTTAAAAGGTCAAAGTCGACCTGTGTGAATTTGGAGAAAAGATTTCTGGGTTTTATCCACCTTGACATTTCCAATCCAGAACAAGTGACGAAATCTTCAGAAAGTTCATACAGAAGCTAGAATTTAGCATTTTCCAGATCTACCCTAATTCAAGGTTAGTATTTGCACTTCAATTATTTCAGATTTCAAGCTTAATCCAACTATAGGGAAGTATAGGATTTATTCTTTCTTTCATATTCTTCATAGATTGATTCAATTGTTTATTAACCTCTTGGTTGATCAAATTGGATCTCTCCTTTGGGAATTTCGATTTAGGAGTGAATCTTACATTTTCCCCACACACAAACACAAATAGTGGTGATTCCAAATTACCACTATTCAATAACCAACATAAATTAAATTAATCTACTAAGAATAATATCATAATGCAAAATCATTGAATGTAAGTGTGTATCAGGAATACCTTCATAGGATTAGTTTGTCAATACATCAATTCAATTATGCAAAATACAATAATTTAGGAGCTTTTGAATGAAAATAAAGAAAATAAACATCCTATGGCTCTCTAATTAAAGATGCTAATGAAGAGCTCTCAACAAGATTCCATTAGAGACAACTCTAAAATGAGAAATTATGCTAAATGATGAATGATTATGCCTATCTTTTCTCAAAACATGCTAAATTAAGCTTCCAAATCAAATTCACTATAGTAAGGATGCAATTTTAAAATTCTCTTGGGATCCTTTTCTCCCGATTTTATAGATTTATGAAAGCTTAGTGGGTAGAGTAAGTTTAATCATAATTAAGTTTGCGTTAAGTCCATAGTTTCAAATGTTGAGACAATTTAAATATTTTGTCCTCAAAGCTTGGGACAATGAGACAAAATGAGTGGTCAAGATGCATTCTCCAAGTGAGTGATTGAGATTTAATTTGTCTTTGATCCATGTGAGCTCAATTATCAATTCCTATTAGTTGATGTAATTCCCTCCCATGTGGTAGGTGATAAATTTGAGGAATTAATTAATTGATTTATTTAAATTCTTTAGCCAATGGGTTGGATTTGATTTAATTCAACTATACAATTGATTTGATTAATTTCATAATTAAATGATTTATTTGACTTAATTCATCCTTTTTGGCTTTGATTTTAATTAATTTTTTATTTTATTTTGATTTTTCACTTGGATTAGCCTGACCATTTTTAGGTGTCTACAAATGCCCCTCTTTGAATCAATGTGTGAAGTGCAATGGCTCAAAGAATTTTTTATGTCTAATTAATTAATGCCTAATTTGATCTCAATGGTGAAGATTTCCTAATAACCCTGATTGATTGATGATGTCGTTAGTCGATGTGATGATAGATCCTAGATATGATGTTCGATTTGGAAAAGATTCCCTGGTTTTGATGCCCCACTGATGATTTTAAAAAAATTCATCTGTGATGATCTTGAAACATATCTTGATTAAAATTAATGATGATATAACTATATTGCATGCTTTTGAAGTCATCCCCTTTAAACTCTAAACTTGTATAAAACCTAATCGAAGTTCTCTTTCCAATCTCAAACCTTGAACTTGAACCGCATTAATTTTGGTTCAAAGTTCAAGAGCAGCTTGGTCTCAAGATAAAGTTGTTGACATCTTTATTTTCACTCAGTGTAATGTGCATTCCATAGTTTGAACCTTGAACCTTGGACCTCAGAAATTTTAGTTCATAGTTCAAAGTTTGTTTCATTTCCCTTCATGTCATCGCAGGATGCACAACCTTTTCCCACATTGTGAAGGTTATAATTATTGAACCTTGAACTTGAATCTCATCATTTCGGTTCAAAGTTCAAGGGTTTCATCCATCGTGTCAATTTTGGGTCCCAGGTGTGTTGGTCACTCCCAAAATTTTAATCATTATGAACTTCAAATTTTGAACCCCACTCTCATGATTCAAATTTTAAGGTTAGAGCATGTGATACACCAAATCTGAACAAGCACGTGCCAAATCTTTATTTTACCTTATGAGGAATGATTGAAAAGATGGGTATTTAATGTTGGTTAATCAAAGTGGCATGTAATGAAAATGGAGTACATGCAAAATGTCATTCACATTAAAAGAAATGAGCATCATGATAACAAGGAAAGTTTTCATAAATAGAAGTACAACAGTCGAAGAGAGCATGCATTAAAATTTTTCCTCTTTTTATCTTTGTTCACTCTGTATACACAAGCATTTGATTGTTGTAACAAGAGTTGAATGGATGCGAGGTAAATTATTCCTCTCAGAAGCTGGGTATAGAAGCAATGGTGAGTTTCAAGAAAGCCCCTTTTAGCATTTTCTTAATTTGAAGCTTGCCTATTATAGCAATTATTTTTTTCTAGTATTTCTACTTATCTCTACTCTTTTAGAAATTTCCATAGTTCTAGTCATGTCTTCTTCCAAGTTAAAATTTTCTAAAGAAAATAAGCCCACTCCCATAACCAGCTATCTTCTAGAAATGGGAGACATGATCCTATTTGGTGAGGGTATAGAGGAGATTCTGAGTAGGTTTAAAGTAGTAGAATTAGGAATGATGATAGCTAAGATTGCAGAAAGTGTATTGTTAGAGGTCACAGGGTTCACTGAGGTTACACCTTGCCCATAATTAGTAATGGAGTGCCATAATAGATATACTAAATTTGATAGATGCATTCACAACTCTTTTGGTGAGGTGTTTATGTACATTAACATGTAGGTAGTTTTGGATGCCTTAAGAATTCCCACTACTAAGACCTATGGAGACTGGACTATTAGAAAATCTCAAGATGAGTTTAATCAAAATATGAAGGATTATAAAAGCATCATAGTGAGAAAATAGTTGAGGAAAATAGAGAAGGGAGGTTCCTTCCAGCCTATGTCACTGAAGAAAGACCACCTAATCAAATACATGGGGAATATGGTTAGTTTTCTAAATAGAGTGAAAGGAAACCCACATGATATTCTTTGGGAAGATTGAATGCATAGATTCATTTAGGATATTCTTGATGATGAAAAACATATTGATTGGGATGAAGTCATAGCTGACAAGCTTCATGAAGAGTTTTCTCAGTCAATAGAAATTTCTAGTTATTATATGTCCCCATACCTTTTCTATATTTGGAATTGTTGTAGAGATCGGGAAGGTTTACCCCATGAACCATGAACATAAGATATGAATTTTTTTGAATACTATCCTGTGTTGTAAAAGAAAAGGAATCCTAAAATTTTTAGGAGAGTTCAAGAGGTGTTCTTAGCCAAACTTATTTTTGAGTTAAGAGGAAAATAAAACCACATGATGTCTAAACAAGCCTTGGAATTGATTAAGTTTTATGGGAGTTTCTATATTCAGTTCTTGAGATTATCTTATTTGAGAATTGGATGATTTAGTGGAGAACCCTTAAAATTACTAAGATATTACTTGTACCAATACATTAATCTAGTTGAGGTCTGTAGGCAATTGGTTTAGGTTGAAAGGAAGTACAAGCTCAAAAGAGGAGTCAACTTCTTATTCCCTGTTGAACTTGGTCATTATCATTGCAAGTTCATGCAAGACACTTCGACCTTAGAAACCAAACTAAAAAAAATGAATTTAAAGCCTTATCAAACCATAAGCTACTTTGATGATAAAAAAAATTTTGTGCATCATTTCCATGTAAATGCCACATTCCTTCATCATCCATAGCTAGAAGATTTTTGGGCTGACTATGTAGATGAATTTGAAGTTAGGAAAAGGTTGTGGTCTATATTTACACCAAGAAAAATTATCACCCTAAAAGTACTGATTGATACTAAAGGGGTCGAAAGTGATGAAAATGAGGATGTCTTGGATCCCATATATGATAAGCTAGGTGAGTGTGTACCTATCCCATAAATTGACTAGAGTAAGAGAGAAGAAGAGGATGTTAGGGTCATGACTCATGACATGATAAAAAGAATAGAGAAATGGATAATTGATAAAAGGAAGGACAAAATGGACAAGGTTGAACCCAAAATTGAAGAAGGAGATTCAATAAGTCTGAAAGCTCAATCCCCACCCATTTGTACTAAACAAATTAAAAAATGGTCTCCAACAGGTGAACAAGAGCTAGAAGAAGAATTTTTCCCTAAAGAACAAGAGTCGGTTATCACACAACCCACTATGAGAATTACCCATTCTAGAAGAAAAAATAAAAGCAAACCCTCTAGGGTTCCTTGCATTGTGATAGACTTGGAACTAGTTGAGAAGGAAAAAGAATGATAAATAAAGCCAACCATGGATACATCTAAGGGAATTCCAACAATCGAAGAGAAACAAACATAGATAAAAATGGCTGAACAAGATCTGATGGCATTGTGTAATTCCTCAAATGTTTAAAATCCAAAAAGTAAGAGCGGCGCAAAAGCTCCAAATTGGATTGAGCTATCTATGAACAAGAAATGAAGTGTAGTCCTAGTATCTACTCCAGTTGGAGATATGGTGAATAAATACCTTGGCAAGACACCCAAGAGTAAGAAACCAAAATTTGAAGAACTTTTGGATCTAGACAAAGATACAGGACATTGGGTGGAAAACGTCTTCACTCTGACCATGGATAAATCCAATGAAGAGGTGACTCTATAGGATTTAAAAATAGAAAAGGTTGATCTTGGACAAGAAACCAGAGCTGTGGATATGAAAGTATTTTAGTTTGTTGGCAGTGGGCCAATGTCCCTCGCAGGGTTTGTGACATGGCTTAATCACCTCCTATGTCTTTTATAAGTCTAGTGGTTGTATCAAGCATTAATAGTTCAATCTTTTGGTGTAATGACAACCCTAGTAGTTAACAAGTGGTATTAGAGCTTGGTTACAGGTTCAAATCCATGCATGCCATGATGAGTGACGCTTGGAGGGGGATTGTTGGTATTGGGCCAGTGTCCCTTGTAGGGTTCATGACATGGCTTAACTACCTCCCGTATCTTCTATAAGTTTAGTGGTTGTATTGAGCATTAACAGGTCAATCTTTTGGTGCAATGACAACCCTAGTAGTTAACACAGTCAAGTAGTAATAATATCACAAAGCAAATTTGGAAAGATGTTAAAGATAAGAGAGAACTAAAAAAACCCCTTTGGAAAATGTTAGAATACATTCAAGATATCTAGAACCCAATTCCACAACCACTGAATGAGATGCCTTTAAGAATTGACATAAAGTCCCCTAAGAATAAAAAATCCTTAGAACAAATCCAGAGGGATAGGACTGTATCTAAGCAATTTAGTGACTGGATTGATGCTTTTACTAAGGAGGGTGTTGATTACCTTTCCAATTTAGGAAAAACTTATCAAATAGAGCATGAGAGTGTCAAAGAGTTAGAAATGGAGATGATTGCTTGGGAAATAGAGAAACAAGGCTAGGAAAGTGCAGTTTCTGGAATGGATGAAATCCTGACTTATGGTGTGGATAGGTTTTTGACTAAAAAACTAGTGCATGGAATGAATGAAAATGCATTATTTTCATTAAAAGTGAATACGATCTAAAGGAAGGAGATCTTCAAAGATGGCATTGAAGTATCCACAAAGTTTCTAAAGGAACTAAAATATATACACAATATCATAGATAATGATTTCAGCGCCATAGAACTACAAATAATAGAGAACACATCAAGCCTCATTCGAAAGGTAGAGTAGATTATTATCTCTCTAGAAGAAAAGACAAATGATCATAAAAATGTCAAGAGCATTGTGATCAAGGATTTCATTAGGATCAACATGATTGATTCTTTGCTAATCATGGTAAATGATCACCTAAGGATGCATAAGTAGAAGTTGGAAGAGGTGCAAAGAAATAAAGAAATATGGATGGAAAGGATCAAGACCATCAGTTTACCCAGCCAGTAACTCTTGATAAATTTCACACCAGCCTTTTAGGAGTGGAGTGCAATGCGGCCAGTTAAAAAGACTCTGGAAAACTTGGGTGGTTCCATCATTCAGCCAATGAAGTAAATCATGCTTAGGATAGCTTAAATTGAATAGATAAAGTTAGAGGGTTTTAGTTGAACTAAGATTGGGGGTAGTTTCTTTAACTCTGATAGGAGTTAGTTTTAAAAACTAAATAGGCCATGCATGGATATATATGTTAATTTTCATGACCCAGTTAGGGTCAATTCTCTAGTTATTAAAAAGACATCTCTATATTATGAACTAATTTTTTAGTATATTTCTCTTTTAAGTATGGTTAAGACTTCATAGTATATGAATATAATAGTAGTTGGTTTATATATCATATTGTGGTATTTCTCTGATCAGTTGGTTAAATCAAGTGTGTATTCTTGATTTTAGTTAGGATTGGATTACATGCTACATGATCTATGTGTAAGTTGTTAAGATTTTCCAATAATATTTCATGTGATGTTTAATCTTATGACTGATCTCAAAAGTAGTTTTCATCAATTTTAAGGTAGTTGGCTTGTAGTTGTGTTAGGACTGCAAATATTTTCCTGGTTTAAATCTTTCCTTTTAAGTTGTGACTAAATCTTGTTCATATGAGCCCTAGGTGTTATTTTCTCCAATCCCTAAGTGCTCATCTTGTTTAAAAACTTAAGTATCCCTTGGATTTTATATTTCTTCATTACTTTTTGGGAGTCACTTAAGTCATTTTTAAAACATGTATCTTAAGTTTTCATTGAAGGGGGCCAAATATTATTATGTTATGAATCCTAGCGGGACCAGTGTATTATTTCTCCTAAGTCTAAAGTTCTTGTGATCTATTTATTGGAGATTTCCCAGCAAGCCAAATTGCTGACTGTATGTTTGTCATTGATGAAAACATATGGTAAGAAGCATGCATGGAAGCCTGATGGAGAGAGATTTTAGCATATGTTTCATGGATATGTTATCAGCATTATATCATGTGCACAGAGGTTGATTATGAGTACAGACAGTTGTGTAGCAGTTTGTGTCAGCAGTGTTCCTAATAAAGTTACAAACATAGTTCGGTATGATATTCACAGTGCAGTTATCATGGAGCCTTGCACGTTTATATGTATGTTGTAGACATATGTATGAAGCAATTTTCATGGATGCAAAGTCAGATATGTAGTAGAACTTAAGTTATGATGTTAATAGTTGATAGTCACAGTTTCCTGAGTTTATCCAGAAGAGTCGATAGAGATTATATTGGTACAAGAGTTGTGCCTATCATTTTGGTATGCATTCTTGGATTAGTGTTTGTTGAAGAGTTAAGAAAGTTTGGTTAAGAGAGCATGATATAATTCAGCATGAGGAGAAAGTATTAGTTAATTTGGTGGATCCGATAGTGTGAAGAGACACGTTCACTCATATTGAGTTGGATAGGACCCAGTTTGTGTTGCGTGCTTAGTAGAGCTGACAGAGATGTTATTGGAGAGTTTTATTGTTTCTCTAATATAATTTCAAGGTGGTTCTAACAAGATGACTTGAATATATCATTTAGAGGAAAGATACTTATAGGCAGTCATTTGTGATTTCTAAGGATGGCAGAAAGTTGAAAGACAAGAGTAGAGCAGAGAGTGAAAAGTATTGTGCCATCAGCAGAAGGTGTATGTGACAAAGAAGAAAGTGTATCCTATTCATTCGAACTAATCAAGATAGACTTTCTATGTGCAATTCACCAAGATCTCGATATAGTGTGTATATGTTAAACAAAAGGTTGCAGCCTTCACCCCTTTGAGCAGTGTGATCCCAGATAGTGTGTCCTCACCCCTAACAGGGTTAATTATAAAAGAATCCTAACAGGGTTTGACCCTTGACTAGGTCACTGTACTTATTTCATTGTAAAGATCAACTCCTAATAGGGTTGTAAGATCTTCTAACAAAGATCATAATACACTAGTGCAGTTCTTAGTGGGTGTCAATTCCCACCGGGGTTTTTACCTATTTAGGTTTCCCCATAACCAAAATTGTGGTGTTTTGTTAAGTGTTCTTTCATTGTGTTTATGCTTAATATTATTATATACTTAATATTCACCCCCCCTCCCTCTCAATTTTCTCTTAGGACTATTCCTAACAATTGGTATCAGAGCCAAGTGCCTCAAAGAGAAAGTTTAACAACTTGACGTTAATCAGATAGCATTCTTTAGAAAAGAAAGTCCTAAGTTTGACGGAGAGAATTATCTAGACTAGAAGAACAAAATGATGACACATTTGGAGTGCATTGCCTTTGAGATTTTTGAGGTAGCTACTAAAGAAGTTGAGATTCCCTCTTTATTAGATCTTTCTAAGGAAGATGCAACTCTTAAGCAAAAGGAGCTATTTACTTCAAATGCTCTTACCAAAGAATCCCTCATTAGCACCTTATATGATAGTGAATTTTTAGAGATCATGAAACTAGATAAAGCCTACAAGATTTGGAAGTATCTAGAAGACATGTTTGAAGGAGACATCGAAGCCAAGAATGCACATAGAAAGACATGGAATAAAAAAATACAATACATTGGAGATGCTACCTAAAGAAAGCATTAGAGCCTATAATCAAAGGATTAATGAAGCAATTTTAGGAATCAGAAATAGTGGTGGAGAGCTTTCCGAAGAAGACATCATAGATAAGTTGATGACTACTTTGACACCAGAATATGAGAACAAGATAAACATCTTGGAAGAGACTATACCATTCTCAAAATAATTTAGTAGAGAGACCTTAATCGACAAGATTTCAACCTTTGAGATATCAAGTTTGAAGACAAAGCCTAAAAGTGAGACAACCTTCAAAGCTTCAGTCCATGGTAAGAAATCCTTGAACACCTCTAGTAATTTTGATGATGATGATGAAGAAAAAACACTAGATGATTTTATTGCTATGATTGCTAAGAGAGAAAATAAAGGAAAAGGAAAATATGAAGGAAAATTACCATTCAAGTGCTTTTCATGTAACAAGATTGGTCACTTTGCATCTAAGTGTCCTACAAGAGTCAAGAAGTTCAAAAATAACTACAAGCCTAAGTATACAAAAGAATGTTACTATGTTGGAGATGGAGTATTAGATGAAGAATCAATAGAGGATGAAATTGGATTCATTTCTCTTGAAGATGAAAATAATGCACAAGAGTTGGCACTGATTTCACAAGCTGACATCAGGAAAGATTGGATCATTGACAATGGTTTCTCACATGACATGACATGAGACAAAGATAGATTTGTACATCTAGATACGTACAAAGGTGGCATGGTTAGATTTGGTGACAACACTCCTAAACCTATCATAGGTAGAGGAGTCATCACCTTGGATGGAAAGAACAACACTGATGATGTTCTTTATGTTGATGGTTTATAGCATAACCTATTGAGTGTTGGACAATTGCTTGACAAAGGATATTAGTTGGAATTCAAAGAAAAAAAGTGCATCACTAATAACAAGGAAGGAGAAATGATTGCATCAGGTTCAAAGACTAAAGGTAATGTTTTTCAACTTAATCCTAAAACAACTTGTTTTTTTGCTAAAGTTGATGACAGTTGGTTATGGCACAAAAGACTATGTCATATCAATTTTGATAACATAGTAAAGATAAGTAATGTAAAAGCAGTAAGAGATCTTCCTAGCATTGCAAAACTAGTTGATGCAATATGTAGGGAATGTGTGATGGGAAAGCATGTAAGGAATTCATTAAAAAGCAAGCATAATTTGGGAGAGAACAAGTTGGATCTGATATATATAGACCTATATGGACCTACTCAAAAAAGATCATACTATGGTGAAAGGTATTTCATTTTGTTTATTGATGATTATTCTAGAATGATGTGGGTTGCATTCTTAAAGGATAAATAAGAAGCATTTGACAAGTTCAAAATATTCAAAGCTAAGGTTGAAAATGAGTCTGGATTGAAAATTAAATATCTGAGATCAGATAGAGGAGGAGAATTCACCTCTGATAGATTTTATGAATATTGCGAAGAACATGGGATAAAGAGACAAATAAGTGCTCCTAGAACCCCTTAGTAGAATGGAATTGCAAAGAGAAGGAATAGGATCATTCTTGACACAACGAGCACCATCATGATTGAAGGAAAGGTTGTACACACCTATTGGAGAGATGCGGACAATATTGCAGTCTATACAATAAATAGAATATAATTGAGGCCAGGTACATACAAGAAACCTTATGAGCTATGGGTTGGGAATGTACCTACAGTGAAATACTTTAGAATCTTTGGAAGCAAGTGCTACATCAAGAGAGATGAAGTGATTGGCAAGTTTGATACAAGAAGTGATGAAGGTATTTTTCTTGGTTACTCTACTAAAAGAAAAGCTTATAGATGTTTTAACTTGAGATTAAAGAAGATCATTGAAAGTGCTCATGTTAAGATTGATGAGAAGTTTATGATTCAAGAAAGATATCATGATTATGCACCTATGATTGAAGAAGAACCTAGACCTACCACTAGAGAAATAGTTGTTGATGAAATGTTTGACAACATTGATGTATTATTCAATGACCCTGAAACTAGTGAAGAAGAATCTCATAAGTTTGATGAGAAATTCACTCCTAATGTTCCTAAATTCACATCTAGATATCATTCAAAGGAAGACATCATTGGAGATCAGAATAGTAAATTCATGACAAAATCAAAAGAAAAAAGTTCCACAGCAAATGAAGAGGTATGTTTACTATCACAGATTGAACCCTTAAGTGTTGAAGATGCATGTAAAGATTCAAATTGGCATAAAGCAATGAAAGAAGAGCTAGATCAAATAATTAAGAATGATACATGGGAATTGGTCCCTAGGCCTAGTGATAAGAATGTAATTGGAACCAACTGGATATTTAGAAATAAGATGAGTGAAGATGGAACAATAGTAAGAAACAAAGCTAGATTAGTATGTAAAGGGTATGCACAAAGAGAAGGAATTGATTATTCAGATACATTTTCCCCTATAAGCAGATTGGAAGCCATAAAGTTGTTTCTAGCTTATGCTACATTCAAAAACTTAAAGGCATACCAGATGGATGTTAAGTCAACATTCCTGAATGGAGAGTTGAAGGAAGAGGAAAGGGATGACTTGAAAGACAAAATGGAAGAAAAGAGGAAAATTGGCAGTGGTCAACAAATATAAGGAAAATATTAGAGACACAATTTTGCAATTTGTTGAGAATATTGAGCCAAAAATTATTTATATGAGCGGAGAAAGATTAGGGAACATTTTGAATTTTTTTGAGGATAAGGCTACATTACAGCCAATTTTGGATACATGGATTTTAAGGCAAGCTGATTTAAAATTCTCTTATTCATTGTCTAAAGTTGAAGAGAATGTTGATGTTGAAATTAAGTCTACTTACAATTTTGTTAAAGGCTTGTTAGAATTTATAGTAAAAAGAGATAACATTGAAAAGAAAGCAATGTTACTTAAGAAGAAATAATATAAGGTTTGTTTTGAGTTGTTTCCTAGTATTTTCAATAGGGTTGGTAAATTAAAGGGTAAGAGGAGATGGATTAGAGAAATGGATAGTGAACTCTCCATAAGGATAAATAGTATTATAAATCTTAAGAGTACAACTGTTTGTTCAAACTATAGAATCAATTGAAAGTGCTAAGTCTGATTTTGGGTTTTTGGGAAAGGAAGTTGAGTAGCTAAGGACAAAATGGGATGTTTTGAACAAAAAAAGGCTGAAATTGTTAGATTTCATTAGCCAAATGATGAGGTTTTCAAAGTATAGAAAAACATGTATATCTTAGATGTATTGAGTGAAATAGAACACCCCACTACTATTATAATAGGTAGATGTTATCTAGCACCTTGAAGTAGTCAATGGTTTCAGAAAAAAATTTGTGCATGAGAGAAGTGAAGCCAAAGGCACCACCTGTCAAGAGAATAGCAGCTTTGAAGTTATTGTAGAAGCCCTGCGGTCTAGTTAGAAATTGTCTTTTGGAATCTTGTAACAACTTAGTTACTAATTCTGTTATATTTTTGTCTTTTGTGATGTGTCATCTATTTTTTTTTTATGAAAATGTTATGAAGCTTCTTGCAATCCTTTCCCTATAAAAGGATTCCCAAGATCACTTAGAAGGGCTGGAAAACTGAGATAGCATGGTTGCATATGAGTTTTCATTTAGGAATATAGTAGATTGTATTAGACTATATTGGTATAGAAATAGAAAGTTTTAGATCTTTGGCTATTATTGTAGTGGTTTATATTTTGAAGCAAGGTGTATACAAAAAACATGATTCATCATATATAATACAAATATTCTAGATTCAAGTCTCTCCTATGTGTTTATTTCTTGAGTTATGAATTTTTTGATTCATTGCATAGGGTTTATCTATGTGTGTGTCGCTTTTCCTTAGTTTTGATCTAGGATCAATTTAAATTTCTCTCAATAGAACATAAATTCATCTGGTTTGCACAAGGATTTTCATAAGAAGTATGAGTCAAGATTGAATGGATCAATATTCTCAAAATACGGTGGTATTTAGGTCATGAATCATTGACATCAGTTGGTTTTTGTATTCTTCTTTTGCAGGCACTAGTCAGGAACAAGTATTTTCTACAATGATATATGTGTTGGCAAGTTGTCTATACTAAAGTATATGACTTGATATAGTGTTGTCATTATGGAAAAAAAGTCATATAGCAGCTTGGAGTTAGCGCACTTAGTGTAAAGATCAGAATTTAGTTAAGTGTTGAAGACTAGACAGTGTACAAAGTTCCTGTAGCTTAGAGCATTAGCGCACATGTGTACAGATGACTTATGGTCTGCGTCCTAGAAGTTAAGCTTGTTAGACTATACTTATGCTTATTCTATGAGCGCATAAGTAGATATGCAAATATGTGAAAGTTACAGTCAGTTGAAGTTGCACAGCCAGTGTGTGCTAGCAGAGAATAGAGCATGGAGCCGACAGTTAGCATTTTGGTGTGTGATTATAATTTAATGTTGTAAAGGCCATGCACCCATTGTATTTAAGTTTCTGACATGTTTATATGTATAATTGTAAGCATGCTTAAGCCAATTCATTTGGAAGCGTTGTTTGTAATTAGTTATAGGGCCGACCTAATAGTTTTGTTTATATGAGCATATCAATATAAGATGCACCCATTGTATTCGGTATGGAAGTTGTAATAGAGTCATGATAAGAAGAGAAGAGGTATGCGAAGATAGCATAAGATGTATTAGAGCTTTGCTAGAAGTCAAAGCATCAACGCACCAAAGGAACTGATCTGACAAGCAGTGTCATAGTGAATAGTCCACCTACAGATATAGTGTATCTAAAATCAGAAGGTTGTAGCCTTCACTAGTTGAGTAGTGAGCTCTAGGATAGTGAGTCCAATCCCCTAATAGGGATCATTGTAAAAGACTCCTAACAGGGTCTGACCCTTAACAAGGTCTACTGTACTTAAAGCATTGTAAAGCTACTCCTAACAGGGTAAAGGATCTTCTAACAAGGATCACAAAATACTAGTACAGAATATTAGTGGGTATCAAGACCCACCGGGGTTTTTACCTATTTGGGTTTCCCCATAACCATATTGGTGTCATGTGTTGATTTCATGTTTCATGTTTATGTGAATGTTTAATTCAGTACTTAAGCATTTATGTTTAGCATAAAGATTAAAGTAAAAATTTAAATTACAGTGAACACTGATTCACCCCCCCCCTCTCAATGTTCCCATTCCTAACAATTGGTATCAGAGCTCTGGTCCTCAGCAAAGAAGTTTAACTACTTGAGGAGATCATGGAAAAAGAAAAAATGAAACATTTGAAGAAAAATGTTGAAACCTCTCTTGAAGACCTGGACAATTTAGAAAGAGAAATTGAAGAACTAAAAGAAAAAGTCAGTGATGCTCAATTAGTTATCAAAAGACTAAGAAAGGATTTGAAAGGATGCTCTAATAGTGAACTTAAAGAAAAATTCAAGAAGTTGAATGAAGAAAATGCATCCTTATTAAGTCAACTTGAAGAATTTGATGACAAATAGATGAACAATCAAGATGTCTACAATGAAAAAGTCAAGGAGAACCTTTAACTCAATGAGGAACTAAGGGAAGCTAACTTAGAAATCTTGGAGCTAAAGAATATCAAAGAAATCTTGGAATCTGAATTGAAAAAGGCAAAGGATCATATTGACAAGTTACACACTAGTGCTGATTTGGTAGAATCTCAGTTGTATGCAAGAAGAATCAAAGGAGACACTAGCTGTATTGGATACAATGAAGCACAAAATGAGATTAACAATATGTGAGCAAGAAAGGATTCACAAAAGAACTCTACTAATGATGAGAAGACTGAAGATCAAACCAAAGACAATGGTGGTCCTCCTAAGAATTAGTGCAAGCCTGTAGAATGCACCTATTTTGCATGTAACAAGCATGGACACATTGCAAGGAACTGTACAGAGGTAAGACCTTTTAATGGCTACTATTATTCATGTAATAGATTTGGCCATAGAGCTATGAATTGCAAGACTAGCAAGAAGAATAGGTTTCAGCAAGATCAAAGAAATCAAAATTAGACAAATGTAAGTTCTCAAAATGTTACATGTCAGATATGTAACTATAATGGTCACTCAGCCAAAACATGTAGAATGGTGACTCATGTCAATGCACCGATGAATAATAGACCTCTAGTCATTTTTCACTCTTGTAACAAGGCTGGACATATCTCAAAGTTCTGTAGATCAAGGACACAAGGTCAGGAAAGCCCTAAAAAGACCGAAGAACCAGTTTTGGATCCTAAAGGAGAAGTCAATTTTGTGAAAGCCTCAGATGATGCAAGCACAATTTGGTTAGAGAAAAAGAAGGACATAGCTGATGAGAATGCATTGGATGCATCCCTAGTGGATGCACCCTCTACATCTACATGAATGACCCTCAGGGTCATAGGGGGAGCTAATTTATCTCTAGACCCCTACGTGGATGGTATACTCATCCTTAGAGTATGCACCTTTGGAATTAAGCCTTTGGAGTGTATAGGAACCTTCGTGCAAAAGAACCCATGCTGACTGTTAGCGAAACTTGAGCTTGAAATTTTGAAGTGACAGCCTGGTTTACGCAATGTGCATTAATGGTGGATTTTTCACTTTAAAGTACACATAAGTCATTTGATTTCTCATTGCATTCAAATTTAGAGTGATAGGAGAGTAGAAAGAGCCTTGGAAGTTGTTGTGAAGTCTTGGAGATTAAATCTATCAGAGATTTGCTGCAATTATCAGTGCATTTGATCGGTTGTAGAAACCCTAGCTCATTGCACCAATTTAGAAGCCATTAGATTATCTCAAAGTTTAATTGGAAAGTGATTAACAAGTAAGTCATGGCCACTCCCATTGTTTATGATGTTGCTGAGAAGAAAAGATATGTTTTCAAAAGGCACCCATTTAAATCCACCCTAGATGATTTAGAGGGAGCTTTCACCCGCATGCCTATGGGTGTCATGCATGTGGAAGAGTTTCAGATTTGTATTTGGACAAGTCCATTCCAACAATGCCTCAGATATTCAACAAAGCATCCATAGAAAGCACACTAAGAGACTATGTCACATTGGAATTGAAGACCTTTAGAGCTAAGATGCAGATGAGGTATAGGATTCCAGAAAGCATTGTAGAGAAATACAAGGATACAATATGCTTTATGGTGGAGACTAATACTACATGTATGGAAGCTATTGAGCCTAGAACTAAGTGGATTCATCCACATGGCTATGAGGTAGAAGAACAGGTCCTTGAAGCATATGCATAGGTACTTCTGACAGCCCCCAAAGATCCTAATGAACCTAGGTGGGGAACCTATGAGAAAAGACTAGAGAAAATGATGCAAAACTTAACAGTGCTGCAACTAAAAGAAAAGTTGCTAAGGTCACATTTGAGATCTTAAGAATTCATGGTGTGTCTCAAGCAGACCTTAATAAAGCAAGGGATGAAAAGATTTCCCAAGAATTGAAAGGTGCAGTAGCAAAGGAAGAACAAGAAGATCCTAAGTTGAAGAAAATGAAAACTGAATCAGATGACAGTCAGAAGGGTAAAGAAGATAATACTCCTTCTGCACCCATAGATACTATTGATCTTACCACTCCTTTGGAGTATAAGCCTATAGTTAAGAGGAAGAAAGAAGCTAGCACTACTCATCCATCCTCATGAGCACTAAGGAGCAAGAAAAACATTCAAGCACCTCCTAAGGTAGGATTCAGACCAAGCCTTAAAGTTTTGAGCTCAAGAATTATTGATGAGGGTAGAATTGATCAAGTAGAGAAGTATTATGACACATATAGTGAGATTGACAAATTAGAAATACATAGTATGATTGTCAAACATATGATCAAGTTCAAGAAGATAGTCCTTGAGTTCAAAACATCCATTCCAGATAAAGTATGGGATATTTTAGAAAACCTAAAGAGACAAGCAAATGAAGAGGACCTAAGGATCATAGAAAAAGTATTAGAAGATACTCTGCCAGTATGTTCTAAAGAAGAAGAGGCACTGATATTAAATTTGGTGAAGTTGCACTTAAGGACCAAGATGAGAACTCTTCACATTATGAACAAAGACTATGAGCTGATAAAAAAGGAAACAAAGAAGGCCTTTGAAAAGGTGTTATTAGAACAATAGATAAAACCACCTATTGTGCCCATCACTCATGCACCTAGTAAGCAAAACAAAGAAGCAGAGACCTTCAATGTACCAGTGACAGGTCCTCATGACTCAACACCCATAACAGAAACTCAAATAGAGGCAAACAAGTCTGTGCCCATCCCAAAATCACACAAAGGAAGCACTATTATCATAGATAATGTGGAGATAGCCATGGTGGCTACTGATAAGGATTTGCACAAGTTTGAGGAAGCATTTGTTAGTACTAAAGAAGCTGAAATCTTATGCAGCAATACTCCTCCAACTCAACAAGAAGAAGCACTCATAGAAGATGTATCTGATAAGAAAGAAGAAGGAGAGGCAGAAAAGAAAGAAGAAGATACTTCTGTTGATCTTGCAAAGGTAAAACTAGAAGTGATGGACAACACTCCCATCACTCCCTCCTCAGCATTGTTGTCAAGGTTGACACCTGACACAAGTAGTTTGGACTCCTGGAAAGAAGAAGACCTGATTAAGTTCAGCGTCTTGGCTATGGAGAAGGCAAAAGAAAAACAATTTATGAGGAATCCTCTCCTAGTAGAATCAGTGAATATTTTGAACAGTTTGGTGCCATAGGATAAGAAAGCGTTAAAAGTACATTCAGTTGATGATGTGAGTTCAGTCCTCTCACAGTTCAAAAGCAATTTTTCTAGCCTAGAAGAATCTACGTCCATAGTAGTAGAAGAGAAGTACTTGAAGAAGAGACTGAATGAGTTGATGAGCAACTTTGCACTAGACTTGAATTCTCTTAAGTCTGGTCAAGCATCCTTGAAAGAATTTTCTGATGAAGGAAGAAGGATCATTGCAACATGCATGGATCAAGACAAGCTAACCAATGATCATTTCAAGAAGATAAAAGAGGCAAAAGAAATGATTAAGTAGGTAAAGAATTTAGTGTCAAACACATCCACCGATGTGAACATGTGCAACAATGTCTACCAAGGACAGTTAGACAAGGTTGAGAAGGAAGAAATAGAGATAACAAGGATAAGGTTGATATAGACTCAGTTGAGGAATGGTCTTGCACCCTCTTTAGACATCCTCAATCAGAATATAAAGGAGATTGATGCCACCATGGTAACTTATGATCATGGTCTCATCAGTTACTTGGAGAAGATGGAGAAGCTTCAATATGCATTATGCACCCATCTCCAAATAGTTAACTCTCTGATAACCTTTTGGAAGAAAGAGATCCAGAACCTCAAGATTGCATATCCGAATGTTTTCCCTTAGTGAGTATGTGTAGATACAATTTTTTGATGCACCTTTGTCATTAATGTCAAAGGGGGAGTTGTGTATAGAATATGGAGTATATATGTATAAGGAGATATAAGATTATGTATAAAAATGTATAGAAGACAAAAAATTTTGTGTTAAAGGACAGTTAGCAACTTGGCCATATTCCTTTGTTGCCATCAATGAAAAAGGGGGAGATTGTTGGCAAGTTGTCTATACTGAATTATATGACTTGATATAGTGTTTTCATTATAGAAAAAAATTCATATAGTAGTTTGGAGTCATCACACTTAGTGTAAAGATCAGAATTCAGTTAAGTGTTGAAGACTGGACAGTGTACAGAGTTCCTACAGCTCAGAGCATCAGCGCACGTGTGTACAAATGAATTATGGTGTGCACCCTAGAAGTTAAGCTTGGTAGATTAATGCTTATTATATGAGCGCATAAGTAGATATACAAAGATGTGAAAGTTACAGTCAGTTGAAGTTGCATAGCCAGTGCGTGCCAACAGAGAACAGAGCATGGAGCTGACAATTAGCATTTTGGTTTGTGATTATAATTTAATGTTGTAAAGGCCATGCACCCATTGTATTTAGGTTTTTGACATGTTTATATGTATAACTTTAAGCATGCTTAAGCCAATTCATTTGGAAGCATTGTTTGTAATTAGTTATAGGGCCGACCTAACAATTTTGTTTATATGAGCATATAAATATAAGATGCTCCCATTGTATTCAGTATGGAAGTTGTAATAGAGGCATGATAAGAAGCGAAGAGGTATGTGAAGATAGCATAAGATGTATTAGAGCTTTGCTAGAAGTCAAAGCATCAGTGCACCAAAGGAACTGATCTGACAAGCAGTGTCATAGTGAACAATTCACCTACAGATATAGTGTGTATCTAAAATCAAAAGGTTGTAGCCTTCACCATTTGAGTAGTGAGCTCTAGGATAGTGAGTCCACTCCCCTAATAGGGATCATTATAAAAGACTCCTAACAGGGTCTGACCCTTAACAAGGTCTACTATACTTAAAGCATTGTAAAGATACTCCTAACAAGGTAAAGGATCTTCTAACAAGGATCACAAAACACTAGTACAAAATATTAGTGGGTATCAAGTCCCACTAGGGTTTTTACCTATTTGGGTTTCCCCATAACCATATTGGTGTCATGTTTTGATTTCATTTTTCATGTTTATGTGAATGTTTAATTCAGTACTTAAGCATTTAAGTTTAGCATAAATATTAAAGTAAAAAGTTAAATTATAGTGAACACTGATTCACCCCCCCACCCCCCCTCTCAATGTTCCCATTCCAAACAATATGTTTGGTTGGGTTTGGTTATATTCTATAAATTTTAGATAACCATTAAGAATTATTTGATTATTGTGGTTATCAAGTTGTATTTTCTTTATGATAATGGATAATCAATGAATGATTGGTTATCATTTAGTATTTTCTTATCATTTTTCTACTATTAAAGACCATATAATTATAAAATGTTGTATGTTGAGCTAGATTAGGTTTACCCACCTTGGTCTTGTTGAACCAAAAGTGCAGAGGATGGTCTTGTTCCTATAGTTGGTACAATTGCCTCATATTTCCCTATATTTTAAATTAACCACTCTTGAAACTTTATCTATAGGTATATTGGTAACTTTCAAAGTGTAAAATCTGTTTTGATCATGAACAAGTTGATTGAATTGATGATAATTTGTAATATTCCTTTATAAGATTGTAATGGAATGTTATTTTCCTTCAATACTTTCTGGTTAAAAGTATCCCTTGCAAATTATTCTTTTGAAATAAAGGAGTTGAAAGATTAATCATTTTAGAAGATAGTTGCACCTTTGATGCAGAGAGTATAGTCATGAGTAGCTAACTCAACTGATAGTGATAGATCTTCCTCTAGATTGGATTAGGAGTCAATCAATTATCAAGGTCTTAAAAGAAGGAAAAATTTGTTCACTAATAGACTGCATGCCCCCTTGAAAATGAAATGGAATTTGTTTTGGTGAAAGATATTTGTGTTTGATCATTTTTCCAATACTTTTGCATTCACTTCGATTTCATTTATGATAATGATGTGATTGTTTGAATGATAAAAATACCCCTAATTTGGCTAATTTGGTGATGAAATTTGACCCTGGGTCAATTTTTTTCTATCTACCCCCTTTTAGGTCAAATAGCTATATATAGGGGTAAAAAGTCAAAAAAATTTATTCATTTTCACCTTTTAGCTTTGACTTTTTCTCTCTACCTCCTCTGCACATTCCATGATGGTGGTCTTGATTCATGAGCACAAATACGAGCGAGGTAGTTGGTACTAGTATCCACGAGACTATGGACCTCTGGTGGGTACCCTATTCCGCTAATTTTTTATATTTATTACATTTCTTTTGCAAAGATTTCAAATTTTTAGGCGTCAAAGCCCTCTTTTTTTGCCAATTTTCCCAAATAGTGCATACAATGCTTTTGATAGTGCATACACAATTATTTTAGTGCATCCACGTCATGAAATAGTGCATTTGATTGATCAAATAGCATGTACAAGTTGATTCCCTGGTTAGGTTTTACGCTTTTGATAGGTTAAATAGCACTTACAATCAGGTCAACACTTTTTAAAGTTCGTGTAGTGCATATGAGTTTTAGAGTAGCGTGTTCAAGCTAGAATGATGCTTACAATGTGTTTTAGCACATATGATAATTTTTGTAGCATGTAAAAAAAAATAGTAGCATGTATTTGTTTTAGCATGTACAAGTTATAGAATGATGTGTAGACGCCTTTTTGCAATTTTTTCTTGATTTTGATTGTCTTATCTTATTTGAATATTCACACAATATATTGATGAATGAGATCAATTTATTTTGTGATGAAATAAGTAGTTTGATGTCAGTTTGATCATGTTTGATGAATGTTGATTGTCAATCCTGGTTGATTGGTTTGATTTGGTTTGATTGATTTCCATATTCTCTAAGTTGAATTAGGAAAATTGATGATGATGATAGGGTATGATTATGATTGACTTGTGATAATTCACTTTGGATGATTGATTACTAATTTAATGTCACTTGATTATGTAGGTTCACATCCAGATGCTCTACACCTAAGGTTTATACCCATGGCCGATTGACATGGGGGATGATCTGAGTGTGCATGAGTGATGCCTGATTGGTCGATATGATCTATCATTTCTACTAGACATGCCTCAATTTTGAGTGAATCAAGGTCTTCTTACTTCTATGGAAGAGCATTGGCACTCTAACCATAACACCTTCCATTTTCTAGTTAGTGAGATGACTATCACTCGATAGGATGTGAATAGGTTACTTTGGATTCCCACACATGGAGAGATAGTATACTATAATCGGGTATATGATGGGATAGTTTGTAGGTGGTTGTTTAGTGATCCCACTATTGGTGATGAGAGTATCTCATGTGCACAATTTGTTTCTTTTCTAGTACTTCTTGCGGTTTTGGGTGTCCTAATCGGTGGGTTCCTACTACCAGATCATAGAGGACATGGATTTGTAGTTGGTTGGGCCGTATCCTTGAGGATATGATAGCACAACCTCGATGATTTGATTGGGGTGCCTGCATTCTGACACAACTCTATCATGAGTTGCATAATGTTATCTACAGACCTGGTGCAACATTATCTAGTGGTACCATAGTACTATAGTTATGGACCTGGGAGCACATCCCTATTAGTCATCCAGTTGAAATTTGAGCTAGAGATCCTGGGTAGAATTTCACATACATATATGAGAGTATTTTTGTCCAGTCACATCTGGGAAAGGTTGATTATTGGTGGTTTATTCTCGATGATCTTGATCAAGTTACCTAGAATCTGTATATTGGTTGTGATCCCTAGTGAGAGGATTCTACAGAGTTTCCTTTTATGTGCATTTCTTGGTGGATGATTGGGTGCAATACCTTGGTTATTGAGTGGTTCTATTTTTATAAGGTTCTTCAACACTTTGGAAGAGTTCAGGGTATGTCATAGGATTTGGCTCTTTATGCCTATGTACAGGTGGAGAGATCCTTATGGGGTCCATAGTTGGATTATCGTGTGGCATGATATGAGCTCCTAAGTCTACCCCATTTGTCTTGGGATATGTGAGAGCACATTGTTGATGCTGGCATGCCAAATGATTATGCCCAGTGGTTTAGCTAGAACCCATTTCATCACTTCACGGATCTTGTAGAGCTAGTACCTAACATTGATGACTACTCTGATGATGATGGTGGTGGTGGTGGTATAGGGAGAGGTGGGAAATGAGGGAGGAGAGCTGGGAGAGCTAGGTGAGGTGGATGAGTTATTGCACTAGTTTTTTCCCTGATACCTTATAGGGGTGGTGTGAGGATGAGAGGCAGAGGAGTACAAATGAGGGGAGGAGTTAGGATGAGGGGAGGGTTGTTAAGAGCCCTACATCAAGTGAGCATTGTTAGTTGGGGTTAGCACAAAAATTATATTGTTAGAGTTGTACCTTCCCCATAGGTTTCCTTGGTACCAGTTCCACCAGTACAGGCAACATTGGCTTCTCAAGCTCCTCATATTTTGGTTCAGGATGTTAGGTCCTTACAAGATGGTTTTTCAGAGATGAGGAGCCATATGTCTCAATTTAGTGCTATGATGTAGACATTTATGGCTTCTATGGCTCAACTTGGTACTCAACCTAGTTCTAGCAGAGGTCTAGGAACATATACAGATAGACCTAGTACAAATGGTAGAGATACAAGTGCAGGTGGTGCCAGTTGATTTTGATGTGCACACTTTTGATGTATCATATATCATTTTTTATCGAGCTCTTGTATTGATGTAATTTGATAGACTTTGATGGAAATTTTTCATACATGTGATGGACATTTGATATACTTACTTGATGTACATTTGATATACTTACATGATGTCATTATATGTTGGACTTTTGGTTTATGATGATATGTAGTTCTATATGCTATTATGCTCATCTTTATGCTTTTCTGATGAAAAATGTTATGGATGCATTTACTTTACTCACTTTGTATGGATGTCTTATTTATGACATAGATTAGATGGATGCAAAATGAATAAAATGCTTTATCTTTTTTCTTTAATATATTTAATGGTTAGTGCTTTAATGTCTATTATATTCTTTGGTGGATATGCTTTAATGTAATGGATTTTAATGAGGATTTTATTATGAATAATTATTAATGTATAATGATTGTTAGATGAATCTAACTTAATGCAACTTAATGGATAATGAACTTAATGCAATCTAATGGTTAATGAACCTAATGGATAATGAATACAATCTAATTTAATGGATTTGATTACTTAATGGATAATGAACTTAATGCAATCTACATGCAATTTAATGATTAATGAATGTAATTAAAGCAGTTAACCTAATGTAATTTAACTATAATGCAACTTTATTTTGGTTTTCCAATACATTCGATCAAGTAAAGTAATGAGGAACCTTTTCGATTTTGTTCTTAATTCTACCCCCTTTGTCTTTCCTTACTGTTACCAATTTAGTTTTCACACTAAGTTGTTCAATTATGAACTTGCTTATACATTGAATTATGTGTTTCAAGTTGTTGCCCATGAATATTACATAATTATTTGAGTGCAGGAAGTAAATTCCAAAGTACAAGAAATGAAAGTACAAATGTAGAAACATTGAATTTTGATCATTGTTTTTCAAAAATGATTTACAAGTACATAAAATTATGCATTTTGTTACCATATTATTCAAAACTATTTTACAAAGGTACAATGATGTTCAAATTTCAATGATACATATTTAATACAATGCATTCAGATCCACACAAGGTGTGACAACTTCTAAAACATTATCTGAATAAACACATTGCAAAATGGAAAATAATGAAGAGGGAGAGGTAAATCCTCCATTGCATGAATGGGAGGTTGTTAGTTGAATTGTATTGAATATCTAGGCCCGCATCTCCAATTTTGATTAGACCTGCAAAGATGAAATGAGAAGTGTCAGTTCAAATAAGAACTGAGCAATGTAAATTTTCCTAAACATCTCTACAGTACTTTATGTGCTACAATGTGCTTATATAGATAAGGCATTAAAAGGTGCAAGCAAGAAGAGGAGAAAGAGAAAAATAATTCATGTTTTTGCTAATGTTGTTTGCTACCTTGGCAGATACATGTATGAAGAACAAGTAGGTTTTTGAAGGGACACACATATACTATAGGTATGAAACCTTCCAATTGAAGTTATGTAGAGGTGAAGATTGATTAAGGAGATTGTAGAGGGGGCATACATATTAAGTATGGGACCTTCCAGTTGAATTAATGGAGCTGATGAAGACTGGCTATTGAAGGGACGTGACCTTTTTTCATGAAACCTTTTAGCCTATTATATTTTTGCATAATTTTAGATTGCTACAAGAGGAATCATATTTTCTATAGGAGGTGGCTACATTTCAACACAATGTCAGTTTTCTATAGGAAGTTGTCTACAGGAGCCAATGATATTTAATTATCAATCTATTCATAATGCTAGATGAGGTTTTGTTTCTATGGGAGGTTATATAGAAAATATCTTTAGGGACCAATTTTGTAATCATTTAAGATGCTACAAGAGGTTTAAAAGAGGGTTCTACTGTTTCATGATTTATATTATGTTTGTCAAGAAAAGAGATATACATTATATGGATATATGAAAATCAAATAAATAGGGTATAAACATTAGTGCAATAAATCAGAAATTAGTTTAAATATATTTGTAGAGGATATCTATATTATCTATAAATATATTAAAATATGACAGTAATTATTTTTCTATAGGAGACCGAATGTGCATGCATGACATAATTGCATATAATAGTTTCAGAAGGTATGCATTTGAATGCAAAATAACTGGAGAATCAAGCTATTATCAAAATTAATCATGTGGTTCTCATATACATCCACCAGATTAAAATAATAGAAATGTTGTGGAAATCAATTACAGTATGTGTAATCAGTATCATAAGTGAAAATCATAAATCTTGTTTGCATAAGTGTTGAGTACCCTGATGCAAATTGTGTTATACAAATAAGGAATCATGAGTCATGCCATCTACCAATGAGTCCATTGGGACAACACACAATGATGAGAATTTTTAAGATGAATCATCGGTATGGGTTTCCCCAATGAAGTCATTGGTTTATATGAAGCCATTAACACAAACAAAATTCAACAAAGAGTAAAAATGGTAACATCAGAGTATTTAATCATGGCATGGAAAGGAATTTAAATATGTTCACATGGAGTTTTCAACTTCATAATGTAGCACTAGGGTTTCATTTTTTCTCAACAAAATAAAACATGTTGAATATCAACCTGTGTTTCTACAGTATGAAATATGACATAAAATACAAAGTCACAAGGGTTTGAATAATCATGCATTTCTCTTCTACATCACAAGATATAACTGAAGGCTCCTGAAAGGGGGGAAGAGTCCTTAACTCAAGCCATGGTAAACTCTAGAATGTGGTAAGTTTTGTATGGAAATATAGAAGTAAAAATACTCAAAAAAGAATGACATAGGAGCCGTTAACAAAACCCGATACTTTCAGTCATACAGAAGGGTAAACCCAGATTTTAAAATACATAGAAAAAATCAAGCTTAGGTTTCAAAAAATAAATCATCAAATATAAGTTATTGTGTGCATTGACTAAAGCCATGTTTCAATAATGAATGTAACAGAAAGCTCAGCCAAAAAAGAACAACCTGAAATTTTAAAATAAAGAATCTTCATGCTGCGACATCGTACAGTAAAATCTTGCTATTTTGTCATGAATGTAACAAAAATAATATTAAGGTGCAGATATTGAAGGCAAGGTAGTCTACATCATGAATATAACTGAAGATCTTGTAGCCGAACATATACAGAATGATTACTTACAAAATTACACTATTTGAAAGTTTCCTCTGCCATATTAAATGATACCTAGAACAAAAAGCTAGAGGAAAACTATACATTCTTCGCAAGAACATATGATCAAGGGTTTTTGAGAAAACTTTAAATCTTCATTATTTTATAGCCCTCATCTCAAATGTGATAGGAGGAATATAAACAAGATTGCAATTTATTAAGCTACAAAAAGGCCTTTTTATTCTTCCATGGCCATGGAGTAAAATGCAGAAGAAAGCTCAGATAACAAGAAAATCCATTGCAATAAAAGGACATAGAAATACCTATTTTGACATTGGAGGTTCTTTTTAGAAGATAAGAAATAGCAGAGCCTTTGATGAAAACCAAACCACATATCCCTCAAACCCTAGCCACTAGAGGAGAAGAGATTTCCAGATCAACAAAATGCAAATGAAAGAGACATTTAGGGTTTTCCTTTCTTTTCACAGTCGGATCCCTTTTTCTCATTAAACATGACATATTATGATTTTGGGTCTAAATTATGTGGGAAGATTTTATTATTTTTCAATAATAATCCTTATTATTATTTGCATATGATAAATGATTTCATTTATCACTTAGCATATGTAAATAATAATAAATTTTATTATTATTAATTTATCTATTCATGCATATATATTTTATTTAATATTTATTAAATATTGTTATTTAATAAATATTAAATCATATAATAGATAAAATAATAATATCTTGTATGTACATGTTATATTGTAAAATCAATATTCTAATGTGTTGAAATTATAAAACACTTAGAATAATTGATTATTTTGAAGAGATCGTCAATTCTGACATGGAGTTGCATTTTGAGGAGATTGAGTTTCTTTGTTTCTATCATCAATTATGGGGCTTTTAAGGAGTTTTTCATAAAATGGAGGCTAACTTTGACTTTCAAATCAATTGGACATGAGCTTAGGGACAAATTTGATGGATTTATTCACAGTTCATAGCATTTTTGGCATGCATTTTTATGCACTATTTTTTGGATTCGAGTTAGGTTTTGGGCCTTATCTTTTGTATATTCACCTCACTTTAGAGGGACCTTTTTCTTGATTTTTTTTGCATTGAGACCTTCTTTTGTAAGAACTTTTAGAGAGAACTGTAAGCACACTTTGTAGCAGAGGTTTTTTAGTATTGGTTATATAGATACAATGATTCCTTCTCATTGGTTCAAACTGCAATATTTTGAATTTCCTACTTTTATTATTGTGGTTATCCTTCATTTAAGTCTTATTCCTTATTGTGTATGTGAACCTTGATACTTGTAGTTACAGGTCTATGTTTGTGATCTTTATCTTTTGCATAAAATTGGTGAAGCTAAAGCATCCCTTTCAAAGAAAATTTTTTCCGGATCCTTGCATTAGAATCACTTTCTCAATTATATGTTTGTCTGGGTATTATGAATCAATAGTATTTTGGATGGTTTATGTTGGGTTACTGAAGCTACAATAGTTTCAATGGTGTATCACCTTACTTAGATTTTAATAATTCATATCTCTTCATCACTTTCTCCATATACATTTTAGTTTTAGGTGAGTGCTATCTAGGAACCAACCTCATTCAGATATTCTTCACTCATTTTAAGACAACCCACCACTCGAGAGAGTTTCCATGTTTCAATAGGATAGCCAAATGTTATATCAAGTGTGTACCTAGATATTATATCAAGCTATAGGCATAATCTTGATTGACAAAAATTACATATTTCAAGAAAAAAGGATCCACATGCAAACTAATATGCAATTAATCTAACATGGATGCAGCTAGCTATCTCTATTCAAGATCAGGATGCTTATTTTCATCATTGAGCTTTTGAAACCAAAATTGGTACAATCCTCACTAGTTCAACCATGATGATATGACCACCTCTTTCCTTTTGAGTTGCATAGCTGAAGGTAGTACAAATGTCACTGGTTAGATTTTCAACCATGATGGCTTGAATACCACTTTTGTCAGATTCATTGTTGCAACTGGATTTCAACATTATAATATGGAAGATCAAAATGACCAAGATATCCTGTTGTGTAAATAGATAGAGATTTTAGTTTCACCATATGTACATGTCCTCGATGATTCTTTAATGATCATGTCATTAGAGAGATGATATATATTTTAAAACCGCAATCTTAAAACACTCATGAAAAAATCAATAAAATATCATTCTTTTATCATTTCTCTTCTAGTCCAAGACTTCATCGATTTGCTAAAAAGAAATGATATCAGCAACCAAGTAAACACTAGAAATTTTTTTTGCCATTGTTTTTAAAATCCATATTTCAAATAGAATTTCATCCATTTCCATATTTGCTAGTCATTTTTAATCCTGATAAAGATAAGGTCATTGTGAAATCGAGGATCAAAGTCAATCATTGTGAGATCAAAATTTTGACTAGGATTCAAATTGAAAATATAAGTGTTATGCTTGTGATTGGATGCATTGATTTGTGTCAATTGATGTTCATTTTATGAATCACTTTGATTTAGGATAGACTGCCCCCAGTTTGATTCCATTTTAATGTTGGACTTGGACAATTTTTTAGATATATGATGAAAGCCTTGGGTATTTACAAATGCAACTCTTGGATTTATTATGCAATATGTACAAATGCTAGCGAATGTCATCTATACAAGAATGACTAGGAAATGTGGAATGAGACTTGAATTGAATTTCAATGGTGCCTATTTACCAGGTTTTGAGTAATTGAATTTATTGCTCTTTTTCTCTTTTATATGCCTTTTGTTTCTACCAATGTGCCTATTTGCTAGGTTTTCACCAAGGCACTTTTTCCTCTCTTTTTTGCCCTCTTTTTGTATTTTTCTCTTTTTCAATTTTTTTTTGTTATCATCAAGGTACCTATTTGCTAGGATTTCACCAAGACAATAATATTTTTAGGATCCATATCTAAATGTTTTTTCTTTCTTCATGCTCAATTTTTCGCTATTTTTTATTTCTTCGGGAACTCTTTTTATTGTTTTTGAACTTTTCTACTTTTCTAATTTTTTTTCTTTTCTCAATATCAATTTTTTAATATTTTTGGATCTCTTCAGGTTCATTTTTGTTGTACAAAATAAATAGGATGCTCTCTAATCTGATATTCTGATACTCTTTCATTTTCTTTAGGTATAAAACCTCTTCAGGTGTATGTTATTAATAGGTTCTTGTAGTTCTTCTCCATCACATTCATCTAGCTTGTATATAACCATTCCAAAGGAAGAAGTAATGAAGAAAGGTCCTAACCATTTTTCTTCCCATTTTCTTTTCTTTTCTCTTTCCACCTGATTCTTAAGATTTTCTCTTTATACAAAGTCACCTATTTGAAATTCCCTTGGCTTGATGTGTTTGTTGTATTTTCTTGACATTATGTTTTGATAAACTTTGAGATGATCAAAGGTTTGTTGTTATCACTCATCAAGTAAGTCTAACTCTTGAAGTCTTGAAATCCTATAATCTTCCTCTGTTAATACTCCATGTAATGACACCCACAAAGATGGAATCTCTACTTCTAGTGGTAGCACTACTTCAGCTCCATATACTAATGAAAAAGGTGTAGCTCTTTTTGGCATTCTCACACTTGTTTGATATGCCCATAGAGTTGGATTTATTTCGATATGCCAATCTCTCCCTAAATTTTCCACTATTCTTTTCAATATTTTTAGTATATTCTTATTAGTTTCTTTTCCTTGTCCATTTCCTTGTGGATAATAGATTGAAGATGAATGATGGATCATATGAATTTTTCACACAACTCATTTATGTCTTTGTTCTTAAAGTACTTGGCATTGTCTGTTATAATGGCTTGAGGGATGCCATAACTATAAATTATGTGGTTCAAAATGAGCATTGAGATTTTTTTTCCCATTGTCATAGATAAAGACACAACTTTGACCCATTTTGTAAAATATTTTGTTGCAGTGATTATGAACTTATGACTATTGGATGAAGGTGGCTAAATCATCCCGATTAGATTTGATCCCCATTGATAGAAGTGATAACCTACAACTGATTGACTATTTTGATGGAATGAATGAATAAGTGAAAGATAGTGATTGAAGGTCACCAAGCTATTAAAGTGATATGTAAGGCAATTAAATCAGTCAATGTATTGTCATTGATGTCAACTAGTTTTGATTGTACTTATCATGATGGTTACAAACATCTGCAGAAGAAAAATGCTCAAGGAATGAAATATCTACATGAAGATGAGATGGATATGACAGATATGGTATAAATTGGATAACTTATTGATGAGTCTATGGCATCATGTTGTTGACTTGATTGTATTACATGATTTTTATATGTATTGAAGATCAGTTTAGAACAAGTTTATGTGGTCAATAATTAAAGATTTTTTTAAACATCGAGTTGTGTAGTGTATACCGAGTATAGTATTAACCAATAAGGTATTCATTGACACATTGTGGTATTGACTAAGTGAAATAAATAAATAAAAATTTATATCAGTCGACTGAATTGATGAGTTGGACAATTGCTTATGATTTTGAGGTAGAAGATAGAGTTTATTATGATGATCTAACGACTGACAAAATTCATGATTGATTAGATGAATGAGAATGAAATGTTTGAGGAAGGTTAAAGAGGCAAAATGAACGATGAAGATTAAGAGGAAAAATCTAATGGATGAGAAAAAAATGGTTTATGAAGTCTATTTAAAGAGACATGAGATTCATTATTGAGTCTAGGATTATTGATACTACAGGAGAATTTGTGTGAAATGATTTTTTCATGCACCACTGATCAAATTGGTTAAAAGATAGAACCGAGTTGAACTACAGACATTAACAAGCGATAGAGAATTATCACCGAGTGGAATGAAGTTGGAGGATATGAAAGATTGAATTATTATTTATTAGAGGAGGTATTTTGAGCTTAGCATAGATCTGAAAATCTATAACTCTTAGTTGTATTTGAATCAAATCATTACTGTATCAGTTTAGCCATTGTTACAAAAAAATCTCTTAACCGAGTGGGACTTAATAGTATTTTGTATTTTAATATGACATTTAATGAATGTTGATTATTTTCTTGTTGACCCCATAGTGAATGTTGGTCAAGGGAGAACTGTTAGTGATAAATCCTCTAGCCAGGTCACACCTTACAATGTGTTTTGTAACCTTTATCAAGGTTGGCTCCTAACCAAGCTCACTTCATAAGAGTGAATTATTTTGGGTTATCGGTCCCAGGTGGTTTTTCCCCTAACAAGATTTCCACATTAAAAATCTATGTGTTATGTGTATTTGATGTGATTGGATTGTTATTTTACTTTACACATTTCTTAACTAGTCAGATCGGTAAATACAGTATTGAAGTAACTATCAGGTAGTAGATGAAGAGAAAGTTATTGTTCATAGCTTACCAAATTGATAAATTGATTGAAAAGTTTGAAGATATACATCTAGGATATTTTGAACTATAGGATAACTAGAATTAACCAATTCACCCCTCTTTCAGTTATCTAATAATTGGTATCAGAGCATTAGTTTCTTGGAAGGAATTTTTGAAGGACTTGAGCTAAAGATTACAACATGTATAAGAGAGAGGTTCCAAAGCTGAATAAAGAGAACTTCTCGACATGGAAAAGTAGAATGAAACTACACATATCTAGAATTGGAGAGTTTTCTATATACTACCTAACTAATGATTTCATCCTACTGAATGGACCCTTGACCATTGATCAGATGAAAGATAGACATGAACACAATATGTCAATGATAGAAATTTATGCTTCCTTATCAAATGCCAAATATGAAGATGCCAAGGCATGCACTTGTTAGAATAACTGAGAGGGGGGTGAATCAGTTAATCACTGTCCCAATACAAAATGTATAATCCAAAAACAAATACTTCAATTTCTGTTGCTCGATAACTGAAAATAATTTTACTGTCTGTACTTTTACCAATTATCAGTCTAATAACATATAGTAGTTACTGATCAAATCAAATATGCAACATGTAAATATGACATAAAAAACAAACATCATAATCAACACATAACACAAGAGATTTAATGTGGAAACCTTGTGAAGCGAAAAACCACCTGGGACTGGCAACCCAAAAATATTCACTCTTCTGAAGTGAGGTCGGTGAAGACCCAACCTTGTTAAAGGTTACAAACACACTGTTAGGTGTGACCTTGTTAGAGGATTTAAGACCAACCGTTATCATCCAACCAACAGTCACTCTGGGGTTGATAGGATAACAATGTTCATTCTATGAATGATACATAATAAGACTTTCTTAGTCCACTTGGTTAAGAGATTTGACTATGTACAATGGTTAAATATGTAACAGTAGGTGATCTGGCTTAGTACAACTTCAATTGCAAATATACAAATCAATGTTCAGCTCATACAAATCTTTCTAATGAATGTAACATTTCTGATTCAATAATATATCAACTTACTATCTGTCGGTAATCACTCTTTGTTTCTTGGTAATGCTCTGTAGTAGGGTTCTCCTTAACCAGTATGATCAGAATGCATGAAAACTTGTTCACGTGATGATTCTGCAATTTCCTTCTCTTTCGACATCACACTCATTATGAAATCTTCAATCTCTTAAATAGACATGTAAATCATTTTCTTGTGCTCCATCAGATTTTGCTGCTTAATCATCTTTGTTGATTTTGCCTCTTAAACATACCTTAACACTTGTCTCAATAACATGTTTGATTCTCATCCATTAGATCTTTCCTAAATTTTGTTAGTCATCGATCAGTGTAACAAACATTATTTGTTACCTTGAAATCATACACTTTCCAGCTCATCAATCTTATCAGCTAAACTAATCATTTAGTTCATTTTGTTCTTCTTGGTTAACAAAGAAATGCATTGGTAAACACAAGATCAGTTTGTACTATGCTCGGTATACACTACACTCCGTCAGTGTATACTGAAATGTTTCATCAACTGACAACATTGCTTTGTGTCTTTCAACTCTTTTCCTCATCATAGATGAATGAAATGTAATCAAGTCAATATCATAAGGTCATAGACTCATCAACAAGTTACTCAATGTATTCCTTATCCTCATCTATCATATCCATCTTCCTCATGTAGATATTTTTGTTCTTCATCTCTTTTACTCCTTTTACACAGATGTTTCGGTATAGTAACTTACAAGATAAGTGTTGTCAAACTGGTTGACATCAATGACAACATAATACTGATTTAATCATATTACATATCTAATCAATTAGCTTAGTGATCTTAAATCATAGATTCTTCAACCAGGTTCTAAATCAGTTGTAGTTCATCAATCTCTCCCTTTGGCATTGATGGCAACTCAAGTAATATGAAATATACCATACACATGCCAAACATGTATTCTATAACTCTGTGAACAAAATGTTGTACAAGCTCTCCCTAGCTTGATATGTTTAATCATTGAGTTACTCAACAACATTAAAAATGCAGCTTTTCCATTCTGCAAATATGATATTTTTAGCTTTCAGATTCCTTCTTCAATTTGTCTCTCCCTGAGATAGTTCTCATCGGTGTATATTGTTTCATGTTTCATATTGTTTATCTCTCACTTTGACAACAATGCCAAAGAAACAAAATAAACAAACATCTCTTCAGTAGCTAAGTAACTCTTTTTTGTCTTATGCATACTCTGTATCTCTGTATACTGATATGCCAATCTGTTCCAGTTTTCCAACTTTTCACAACCTTAGACATGATCCAAAGTGTGAACTATGCTGCATCAACATGAATCATCTTCTGATAAGATTAGGTTGATGCAACATCTAGATCACCGTAGTGATCAGTAGACAAGGGAAGGTGTTGGCAAAATGGTCAGTGCTCCCCTCGGGATTCATGACATGGCTTAACCACCTCCTGTGTCTTCTATAAGTCTAATGGTTGTATCAAGCATTAACAGGTTGATCTTTTGGTGCAATGACAACTACTTCTTGTAACAAGTGGTATTAGAGCTTGGTCATAGGTTTGAATCCCTCAGGTAATATTGAGGGGGAGATTGTTGGAAAAATGGTTAGCACTCCCCTCGAGATTCATGACATGGCTTAACCACCTTCTGTGTCTTCTATAAGTCTAGTGGTTATATCAAGAATTAACAGGTCGATCTTTTGGTGCAATGGTAACTACTGCTTGTAACAAACAAACCCCTAGTCTAGTCCTCAAGTACTCAAATGTATCCTTTGGTAGAGCCTTTGTAAATATATCTGCAAGTTGTTCTTTTGATGTAACAAACTCTAGTTTAACTTGCTTCTCCTGTACTTGTTCTCTCAAGTAGTGATACTTAATTGATATATGCTTTGTCTTAGAATGCATCATTAGATTCTTTGAAATGTTTATTGCACTAGTGTTATCACAGTATATAATCATCGGCTCAGTGATTATCTCATTCATACCTTCTAGAACTTGCTTAATATATGCAATGTTTGAATAGTTTGTAGCAGCAACAACATACTTTGCTTTGGCTATAGACTGAGAAATGCAAGCTTGTTTCTTACTTGTCTAGGTAACAAGTCTTTCACCAAAGAAAAATGCTCCTCCGGTGGTAATTTTTTTATCATCCACATTTCCAGCCCAATTAGCATTGGTATAGACTCTGAGTTCAAACTTACCTTCCTCAGGATACCACAATCCATAATCCTCTATTTTCTTTAGGTATCTTAAGATTCTTTTAGTAGAAATCATGTGTGATTCTCTAGGATTAGAAGAAAATCTAGCAACTATTCCCACAGCATGTGCTATGTCTAGTCTACTGTGAACTACATACATTAACTTACCAATCATTGATCGGTACAATGTCTGGTTTACCTCTATAGTTTCATCTTCCTTAGTTAGTTTACATCCAGTGGCCATCGGTGTTCTCATAGGTTTAGCATCCTCCATGCCAAATGTTTTCAATACATTTTGATATATTTTGATTGTGAGATGAATATCTCATCACTCTACTAAATCACTTGTAGTCCGAGAAAGAACTTAATCTCTTCAAACATAGACATCTCAAATTCATTCCTCATTTCATCAGCAAAGGCTTTATAGATTTGATCTTGACCTCCAAATATAAATTCATCCACAAAAATTTCAGCAATAAGAATTGTATCATCAGTATCTCCTTTCATATACAAATTGTTGTTCTCACTTGTTCTTACAAATCCTATACTTAACAAATAAGTATGCATCCTCTCATACCAAACTCTCAGTGCTTGCTTCAAACCATATAAAGCTTTATGTAATCTACATACCATGTCTTTCTTTTCTGGATCAACAAACCCTTCAGGTTGTTCTATGTAAACTTCTTCTTCAAGTATTCCATTTAGAAATGCTGACTTAACATTCCTTTGATAAACCTTAAATTTCTTGTGTGCAACATATGCAAGTAAAATTCTAACTCCTTCCAATCTAGCAACAAGTGCAAATGTTTCACCATAATCAATTCCTTCCTCCTATGCATACCCTTTGCATACCAATCTAGCTTTATTTCTTGTTACTTCTCCATTCTCATTCTACTTGTTCCTGAATATCCACTTAGTACTGAAAACATTCTTATCTTTAGTTTAGGGTACTAAGGTCCAGGTTTTGTTCTTCTCTATCTATTCTATTTCCTCTTTCATTGCATTAACCCATTCATCATTTTCTAATGTAACTTTCACATTTTTTGGTTCATAATCACAAACTAGACATGTACCTTGTCTTGCTTTGCTCCTTGTTTGCATGCCAGCTTGTTTATCACCAATAATTTGTGTTTCAGGATGGCATCTTCTGACAAAACTCACCAGTATCCTATTTCTTCTTTCTTTTTCATCCTGTGCAAGTTCATTTTCTTGCTCGGTAGGGTCATCCTGCTCGTCAGTTTCTCTTTCTTGTTGTTCGGTATTGTTTTCCTACTGAATGGTTACCATAGGCTACAACTTTGGTAAATACTCTAGTTGTTCAATGTAAGTGAATCTATGTAGTCTTATAGTTCCTTTGTACTTTCCTCTATGTTCTTTTCATCAAACTCATCAACTCAGACATTAGTTCTTTCAATCATTTTATTAGTAGTTTTATTCAGATACTTATATGCTTTGCTTTTACTAGAATATCCTTGAAATATCCCTTCATCACCTTTTGAGTCAAATTTACCATTTCTCTCATCTTTTAGAATAAAAAATTTGCTTCCAAAAATTTTGAAATAACTTACAATAGGTTTTTTTCCAAACCACAACTCATAGGGTGTCTTGTTGGTGTCCTTCAGTTGAACTCAGTTCAAAACATAAACAAATGTATTGGCAGCTTCCCCCTAGTATGTTTGAGCAACATTCTTTTGTAGCACCAATGTCCTAGCACAGTCAACTATTGACATGTTCCTTCTTTCAGAAATCCCATTTTGCTGAGGTGTCCTCAGTGTAGAGACTTGTCTTTTAATACCATGCTTATTATAGAAATTAGTAAATTCATCAGAGATAAATTCACCTCCTCTATCAGATCTTAGGCAGTTCAATTCCTTACTAGTCTCTTTTTCTACCTTAGCTTTATACCACTTGAACATCTTAAATGCTTCATATTTTTCTTTTAAGAACATAACAGTCATCAATCTAGTATAGTCATCGACAAAAAGAATAAAGTATTTATCACCATAATAACTCTGAGTTCTCATAGGACCACATAGGTTGGTATGAACGAACTCAAGTATCTTCTTTGTTGAATAATCCTTACTTTTGAAACTAGATTTAGTCATCTTACCCTTTTGACATTCATGACACATAACATGATCAGGTTTTGACAAGTTAGGAAGACCTCTAACTCTTTTCCTTTTACTGATCTTAATCATGTTATCAAAATTCACATGGCATAATATTTTATGCCACAACCAAGCATCTTCATTTTTCATCATCAAGAAAGAAGACTGATGAGTATCAAGATAAAATAGATTACCTCTTGATTGTGCTCCAGTTCCAACTAGTCTTCCTCCATCATCAAATATTTTCACTTTCCTGCTCTCAAAAGCAACTTGGTGACCTGAATTATTCAGTTGTGCTACACTTAACAAGTTATAGTTCATTCCATCTACCCAATAAGTGATGAAGGGTGTTCCCCTTAATGCCACAAACACATAATAGAAATAGAGAAACAACAACAATAATATGCAAGAACAGAAAATTGGCTTCTTATTATCTCCACAAATGTGGAATTACAAACTTTCAGAATTACAATATGCAAAGCCACATGGGCATTCCCTTACAATATTCTTTAGGACAAAGCCTCGAATCAATACCCAGATCTACTACCCAGAACTATTCTGAACTGCCTAAGACAATAATACAGCCTTCCTTATATAGGCAATTTTCCACCGCCTGGGAAGGTTCCAGAATTTTAGCCAATAAGGCCGACCAACTTAGAATTATTTTATTTTACATTTTATTACATCATAGTCAGCTCAAGATAACCTTTGAAACCTGAACAGAAATTTTGAAGAAAATTATTTTCCACCATTTCAGGTGGCCTAACTTCCGAAGACCATAAGTCATCACCAGTTGACCCGCTCGGCTATTATAACCCCATTTCGGAAATGCCACGAAGCGCTCTACAGGCTTGACCCGCGCAAGCGCCCGTCACCCAAATTTTTGACCTCATCCGGGGCCTCTAAAGCCTTCAAAACTGAGTTCAAAGTTTTTGTACCCTGCTGCCAATACCGAAAATCTTCAATATCTTCCAATATACACTTGATCTGGCAATGAAACTTTACTGGCAGACTTATATGACCAACATGAACCTCCAAGAAAGAAATCAGATCATTCTGAGCACATACAAAAATTACCAAAAATAGTAACTTTCCATAAATAGCAGCTCTGCACTAAAATAGCCCTTATTGAATATAAAAAAAAAATAGAAATATTTTTTTGGGTGATGCAAGATTGCTCTTACACCCAGGATGCTCCTGCATCAATAAGCATTATCACATTTTATCATATCATTTATCATCAAAGTTCCTTTACCTCTTACCATATAGGGTGTGTCATTACCCATCTTAATTGATCCTCCATTGTATTCTTCAAGTAGATCAAATTTCTCCTCATCACCAGTCATTGGATGTGTACAGCCACTGTCTAAGATCCATGTATTGTTTTTGTTAACTTTAGAGATCATTATTTTTTCTTCATGTTTTTCTTCTTCTTCCTCTAAGTCATATTTCATAGCAACAAATACAACTTCTACATCATCATCAGAATCAGATTCAAATTCATTATCTTTAGCTATGAAACATACCTTTTCCCCTTTGTCATTACTGTCTCGGTTATCTCTATTGTGTTGGTAGCCTCTATTGAATCTTCTCCCATAGCTTCCTTTAGATCGGTCTTTGGTCCTTTCATCATCTTTCTTATGTGGACATTTAGTAGCATTGTGGCCAACCTCTTTACAATTAAAGCATGCCAAAGGTAGCTTACCTCTATACCTTCCTTTACCTTTGGGTAATCTTCTGGCCATAAGAGCTTCAAGTTCATCAAGCTCATCATCGGTATTACTATCACTATCACCATTTTTATTATTCTTGCTAGACTTACTAATCTTCAAAGAAGACATGAAAGTGGACTCAACAGATGGAAAAACACTGCTATCAAAGTTATTTAACTCAAAGGTTGTAATTTTACCAATCAGATTGTCAAGTGTAAGTACATTACCAGATGCAGACCTTGTCTCATGAATAGCAGATATTTTGATTGCGTAAACCGACAGTAAGGTTTTGAGTAGTTTGCTTATAATTGTTTCTTCACTAATAACTCTATTAGATGCTCTAATAGCATGTACTACCTCTTTTAGTCAATTTGTGTATTGCACTATATTCTCACCTTCTTTCATCTTCATATCATTGAATCTACCCCTTAAGCTTTCTTCTCTAGCTCTTTTGACATGCACATCTCCACTGTAAACTTGAGAAAGTTTCTCACATAGCTTTCATAGTAGTGTAGCTCTTGATATCTTCAAATTTGGCATCGGTATAGGAAATAGCAATTTCCATCATAGTAACATTGTATTCATGCCTATCTTTCAGTTGATCAATAGTCAAGGGACTAGTGGTCAGTTCTATACAACCATTCTCCAACAGTTCTAGTGCAGAATTCCCAATTCCAAATATGTGCAACTTCATCTGGCTTTTCCATACTATGAAGTTCTCTTTGTTCAGTCTTGGCACTTCCCTCTTATACATTTTGAGATCTTTGTACTGAAGTCCTTAAAGCTCTGTTCAAAGCAACCAACGCTCTGATACCAATTGTTAGAATAACTGAGAGGGGGGTGAATCAGTTAATCACTGTCCCAATACAAAATGTATAATCCAAAAACAAATACTTCAATTTTTGTTGCTCAATAACTTAAAATACTTTTACTGTCTGTGCTTTTACCAATTATTAGTCTAATAACATATAGTAGTTACTGATCAAATCATAAGGTCATAGACTCATCAACCAGTTACTCAATGTATTCCTTAGCCTCATCTATCATATCCATCTTCCTCATGTAGATATTTTTGTTCTTCATGTCTTTCACTCCTTTTCCACAAATTTTTTAGTATAGTAACTTACAAGATAAGTGATGTCAAACTAGTTGACATCAATGACAACATAATACTAATTTAATCATATTACATATCTAATCAATCAACTCAGTGATCTTAAATCACAGATTCTTCAATCAGGTTCTAAATCAGTTGTAGTTCATCAGCACTACTACTAAATAGATGTGGGACAAACTTGCACTAGTTCATGGAGGAGATATAAATGTGTTGAGGGCAAGAGATGAGAGCCTTAGAGGAAAGTTTGATGACATGAAGATGAAAGGAGAAAAATTTTCACATTATAGAAACCAAATTAAGGAGATTGTCAATGCTATCTTAGGAGTAGGAGGTGTAATTGATGAAGATACTATTGTGAGTAAAATTATTAGAACCTTCTTGCCTATCTATGCTATTATGAGTTTGATAGCCTAATCGGTAAACTGACTACTTTTGAGTTGAATAACTATGATAATAGTATTGTTTGAAATATTGAATCTGCATTTATGTCATCCTTGAAAATTGGTAAATCAAGCAGTAAGAACATGATAAGAAATGAGAGTGGTAGTGGCAGTGATGAGGATGAACTTGATGAACTTCAAACATTAATATCTAGAAGACTGCAGAAAGGTAAAGGAAGATACAAAGGGAAATTACCTTTGGTATGTTTTAACTGCAAAGAGATTGGTCACATTGCATCTAGATGTCCTAATTGAAAAGAAGATGACAAAGAAAATGAAAGAAAGTATGATAGAAGAGATAACTGATATCATAGAGGCAACCAACAATATGACAGAGGAGGCAACCAAGACTACAAAGATAAAGGAAAGAAAGCATGTTACCTTGTTGAAGATGATGATGATGACACCAACACCAAAACTGATGAAGACATTGAATTGGTATTCATAGCTTTGAAAGAATATTTAGAAGAAGAGGAAAGGTATGTTGAAACAACACTTATTTCTAAAGTTAGCAAGACTGATATATAGATTATTGATAGTGGTTGTACACATCATATGACTAGTGATGAAGAAAAATTTGAATACCTTGAACATTATAATGATGGATCTGTTAAAATGGGAAAGGATACACCTTGTCTAGTAAAAGGAAAAGGTTCTATCTTGTTGAACAATAATATCAAATGTGAGAATTCATATTGGGTGAAGGGACTTACCTATAACTTGTTGAGTGTAGCACAACTGAATAACTCAGGTCATTGAGTTACATTTGAAAGTAGACAGGTGAAAATCTATGATGAGACTATAAAATTGGTCGGTACTAGTGAACAATCAAAATGTAATATATTCTATCTTGACAACGCTAAAACTTCTTATTTATTGGCTAGAACTAAAGATGTGTGGTTATGGCACAAAAGGTTGTCATGTAAATTTTGACAAAATGGTTAAAATCAGTAAGAAAAGAAAATTTAGAGGCTTACCAAGCTTATCTAAACTTGACCATGTCATGTGTAAACAATGTCAAATGGGAAAAATATTAAAATCTAGTTTCAAGAGCAAGAACTATTCATCTAAAGCTATTTTGGAGTTGGTTCATACTGACTTGTGTGGACCTATGAGAACTCAGAGTTATTATGGTGATATATATTTTATCTTTTTTGTTGATGACTACTCTAGGATGATGACTGTTATGTTTTTGAAAGAAAAATATGAACCTTTCAAAATGTTTAAATGGTATAAAGCTAAAGTGGAAAAGACTTAAAATGCATGAGATCAAATAGAGGTGGTGAGTTTATTTCTGATGATTTCAATAATTTTTTAATGAGAATGTAATTAAAAGACATGTTTTTGCACTAAGAAGACCACAACAAAATGAAATTTTTGAAAGGAGGAATAGATCCATAGTTGATTGTGCTAGAACGTTGATGATTGAAAAAGATGTTGCACAAATGTACTGGAGAGAAGCTGGTAGTACTGTTGTATATACATTGACTGATTACAACTAAAGAAAGATTCAAACAAGACACCTTATGAGTTATGGTATGAGTACACACCAAATGTAAGTTATTTTAGAATATTTGGAAGTAGATGTTACATTCTTAAAGATGATAGAAATGGGAAATTTGATTCTAAAGGTGATGAAGGAATATTATTAGAATATTCTACTAAGAGAAAATCTTACAAATGTTTGAATAAGGTTTCTAAAAAATGATTGAAAGTTTAAATGTGAGGGTTGATGAGTTTGCTAAGAAAAATGATGAAGAAAGAAAAAATGAACCTGAAGACTATGATAGATTTACATTCATTGAGATACCTAACACTCTACCTGAGCAATAGGATGAAGTCACCTAGCACCAGGATAATGACACCGAGCATCAGCCTATAGATACTAAGAATCAGGAAATAGTTACTGAGGAAAATCTTGATCCTACACCGAATGATGAACAAAGAAGAGAGCAAGTGTTAGAAATTTTTTTGAGGAGACACCATCCACAAAATCATATTATTGGTGATAAACAAGATGGCATGATGACATGAAGTAATTTGAGAAACAATAAATGTTTAGTTTGTGAATTTGAACCTAAAAATGTCAGGGATGAACTTGAGAATGATGAATGGATTAAAGCCATGAATGAGGAAATTGAGAAAATACTGAAGAATAAGACATGGACATTGGTACCAAGACCGAATGATAAGAATGTAATTGGAACCAAATGGATATTTAGAAACAAGTTGAATGAAAATGGTAAATTCACTAGGGATAAGACAAGACTTGTATGCAAAGGGTATGCACAAGAAGAAGGTATTGATTATGGTGAGACTTTTGCCCCAGTTGCAAGACTTGAAGGAGTCAAAATATTGCTTGCATATGCTACCTGCAAAGGACTTGAAAAGTATATCAAATGGATGTCAAATCTGCATTTTTGAATGGAATACTTGAGGAAGAGGTATACATTGAAAAACCTAAAGGTTTTATTGATCCAAATTATAAAAACATGGTATGTAAGTTGCACAAAGCACTGTATGAGCTGAAACAAGCACTGAGAGAATGGTATGAAAGACTGCATTCATATCTTGTTAGTATTGGATTTGTTAGAACAAATGACAATAGCAATTTATATTTGAAAGATGAAATTGATGATAAGATTCTTATTTCTGAAATTTTTGTTGATGATATCATATTTGAAGGACATGATAATCTATGCAAATATTTTGCTGATGAAATGAGAAAATAATTTGAAATGTCAATGTTTTGAGATATTAAATTCTTTCTTGGTTTGCAAATTCTACAAACAAGTGAAGGGATATTCATTACACAATAAAAGTACATCAAAGAAGTGTTGAAGGACTTTAAAATGAAAGATTCAAAAGTGGTTGGTACATTGATGGTTACATGATGTAAATCAACAAAGGATGATCAGTCAATTGAGGTAAATAAAATACTATACAAATCAATAATTGGAAAATTGATGTATGTTGTGCATAGTAGATCGGATATTGCACATGCAGTTGGGATTGTAGCAATATTTTTTGCTAATCTTAAAGAATCACATATGATTGATGTTAAGAGGATTCTGAGATACTTAAAGAACACTAAAAATTATGGTTTATGGTACAAGAAAGAGGGAAATTTTGAACTACAAGCATACACTGATGTAGATTGGGTTGGAAACATTGATGACCAAAAGAGCACTACCAATGGAGCATTCTTTTGGGGAGAAAGATTAGTTACTTGGATAAGCAAGAAACAAGGATGCATTTCTTAGTCCACTGCTGAAGTAGAATATGTTGTTGCTGCTACTAATTGTTCAAACATTGCATGGATAAAATAACTATTCAAAGGAATGAATGAAGAGATCATTGATCCAATGATAATATATTGTGATAAAACTATTAGGAATGAATGTTGAATATATCCTATGGGGGATTATTCATGGTCATTCTATAGCATTTTTTGTGGCATTCATGACTGTGATTGTCATTGATGTCAACACAGTGATCTACTGAAGTTTAGCAAAGAAGCAGACAATGTTTGAGTTAGTGCACATGGAATATTTAAGATCAAGCTATGCGGAGTTGATAACTTACTCTATGATCTTTTATAAGATCATGGTTAATAGCGTGTATGGAAATTCATTTGTTCATGACAATTATGTGTAATTCAGTGGAAGCAGTATTCAGGTAGTGTTCCTAAGTAGTGGGTTTTGGAAATTAGATGATATCTCCTAGTCAGGATAGAATCTGAGCATGAAAAGTTGAAAAGATGATGAAGACATGATAATTATGATGTGGACATGACAACAAGGTTAGAGATCTGACCAGTGAAGATTTATCTTAATTGGAAGCCGACAGTTTTATGTAATAATGGAATTTTTATGTAACGTGTGGAAGATTTTATTTTGTAATTTGTATGTCAACTCATTTGTAATTATTTGAGTGTGGTATAAAGTAAGGAATTTTTTCCTTATTGTAATTTGAAATGTGGAATGTAAGATTGTGAAAGTGAATTATGGAATTGTGCAATACTTGTTGAAAGAGGATATGCAAAGTATAGAGATCTGATATTGAGATGTGATGAAGTAGTTGGTGTAGTTTGGAATAGTCAGAGGAGAAGTGATAAGTTGTTGAGATCAGTAATATTTTGGTATTATTCTATTGATTAATACAAAGATCAGTTGGACAGTGTGTTCAGTGATCTTTCCCTTGAAGTTGTTTGGACAGTGGGGTCCTTCTGTCTTCCATAACTAATAACAGAGTTAGAATATTTTAGCAGGGATTCAAATTCTTTTAGCAGGGACTGATAAGTACTAGATGTATTTCATAAGACTCCTAATAGAGTCCATCCTCTCATAAGGAACTTTCATATTAGTTCATCTTTTGTGCGCATCATTCCCACTGGGGTTTACTCTTTGATCAAGAGGTTCCCTAGTCAACATATCTTGTGTTATTGTGTTGTTATGTATGTATATCTTTCTATGGTTATTGATCACATTGCTTACATGGTTAAAATATATTAAAGTTGGTAAAATCTATATTTATTAGATAACTGATTCACCCCCCCCCCCCCCTCTCAGTTATCTTGGTGGACTTTACTTTCAAACAATTGGTCTCAGAGCGACAGGTCCTTGAAGGAAAAGTTTAACAACTTAAGGAGATCCATGGTGAGTCATTTTAGGAAAGAAAGCCCTAAGTTTGATGGAGTAAATTTTGACAGCTGGAAAGAAAAGATGAAGACACAATTACATTGTTTAGGACCAGGATATTGGTTAATTACAAAGAACAAGAAGAATATCATTGATGAAGAAAAAATTGAAGAATTTACTAATGAGGAAATAGATCTATTCATGTCTAACATACTTGCCACAGAAGAACTCTTGTCAACTCTTTCAGAAAATGAGTACAGTCAAGTAAAATATCTAAAAACATCTCATGAAATTTGGTTAGCTTTACAATCTACTTTTGAAGGTTATGAACATGCAAAGAAAGTCAGATTACATAATTGGATATGTGCATTTGAAGATATTAGAATGACGGAAGATGAATCTGTTAGAAGCTATATTGGTAGAATGTTAGAAATTATTGCAGGTATAAAATCTTGTGAAGGAATCAAGGTAGAGAATGAAGTGATATGGAAAATTATGATGACATTGACTCCTACATTTAAGAAGACAATGTAGATGATAGAATAAGTTATACCTTTTACTGAGAATTTCAATAGAGAAACTCTTCTTGGAAGATTAGAAGCAATAGAAATGAACTTGAGACAATCAGGAGATTTACCTAGAATGGAGACAGCATTCAACACACTAAGTATTCACCCTAGTTTGTCAAGAAGCATGAGTGTGAGTGGAGATTATGCTTGTGTGTGTGTGAAAATTTTACCTAGCTGCGAACACAACACTTCAGTAAAACATTAGAGGTTAGCAAAATCAAAATCTGCAAGTAATTGAAACTAAGCTAACTAGGCAATTTACTACCTTCTAGTAGATGCAAGTATGGTATTCATAGATTAGACCACGATTAGTGACAATGCAAAACCTAAATAAAGGATTTAAAATGATGAAAGCAATGAGATATGAATGGAGATTAATCTATTTTTTTGGATTTTGGATGCAATAAGAATGAAAAACTATATGAAATTAATCTAGATGAAACTGAAATGGTATGAAAATTTAAGCTAAGAATGATATGGTATGAATGAATGCTATGAAAAACTATGACCAATGATGAAAAATCTCACAAATCACCTGTCGCAAGTTCTTGATCCTTCAAACGCAAATTCTCTAGAGTAATTGTACAAATTTGAGCGTGGTAAATTGTGAAGAGCTGAGCCTTGATTTTATAGAAATCCAGGGCTTGAGGATGCATAAGAAAAGCCATAAATCACTCTTGATAAACTCAGGTTGATTTTTGAGTCAACAAGAAATTAGAAACAGATCAACTCACAAAATCATGCAAATTCATGCAAGAACAACTTTTTAACTCAAATAAGAAGTTTAGATAAACTTTCAACTCAAAATAGATGTTAAGTTTCCAAAAGATAACAACTTGAATTGATTTTATGATTTAAAGTTTAACTGCTATTTGAATGTGCATAATAATTATGAATTAAATAAAATAAATAAAGTGATTTATCTTCAACTTAACTGATTTTTAAAATAAAATAATTGATTTATGGGTTAATCAATTATTAAATCAAACTTTTATTCAAAACCATATTATTAAATATTGACAACTGAAATTAATTAATTAAATAAAAATTTAATCAATTAGTCATAAGATTTTGATTTATTGTCAAAATTAAATAATACAATTTAGGAATAAATATAATTAAATGTAATAAAATAATTAAGTGGCAGTATTAAATTTGATTAATCAAATATTCAAAATATTCAATTAATCAAATTTAGGATAAATAAGATTTATCGCCAAATAATCATTAAATTAAAGATAATTAGGATAAATTAGGAATATTTCAAGGAATATCCCTCGATGCAAAATTAGGATAATCAATTAGGATTTTGATAACTTGATGTGCAGATGTGCCTTAGGTTAGGACTTTGATGTCGATTTCGTTCGATTTGAAGATGTAGGAGGTTAATGAACCTATAGCCAATTTTTGGGGTATTGCATTTTGCCCCTCTTTGAATTACTGTGCGAAGTGCAGTGGTTCAAAGAATAGTTTGTGTATGATGATGAAATTGATTTAAGAGATGAACCGATTCCGAGACAGAAACTGAATGAAAGATTAGAAAAGCTTATTCAGGTCCTGGTTGACCAAGAATCATGATGATGTCAAGTATAGGAATGATGAATTGGTGATTACGAAAAAGTATCAAAATGCTTGATTATGAACCTTATGATTATGAAGAAGTGAGTGACCTAATTCCAGACCTGATTGTCTAAAGGAATCAAAATGGTATCACATCTGAATCCTTCAGGTACGAAGAACCAAGGAAATAACACTAATGAACTGATGGTTACAAAAAGTTGATATAGTTTACAAGATAGATTAGGATACCATACTGATATGGATCTTGACGAATATGATATGCCCCAAGTGATGTGCCCCAAATGACGAGGTTTTTTGATGAATCAGAAACTAGATGTGGTTGTTGTCTTGATTACTAAGGAAAAAAATTGATTGACAGAATTAGATTTATAGACTTGAATGATGTGCAATACCATGCCCCCTTTAGCATGAAAATCAAAATCTGACAAGAAAAGTAAGCATTAAATGGTTTAGAAGCATGTTCATTGATTTGAGAAGTGGTTATACATGTTTGAGAATGTGTTCTGCATCATTTGGAATTCCTAGAAACCAATTTTGACTAGGTTTGACCATGAGTTGACCATGGTTGACCAAGTTGAAATTTCAATAGTTTGATGTAAGATAATCAGTTAAGTTGAATTCTGGATTTCTGTGATGATTGAAGGTCGATTATGCAAGCAGTCAACCGTCCTAGATCTGAAAATTTTAAATCATGATTTTGACAATATAAATGATCTTAGATTTCAATTTTAATCCCAAAAATGGGTTCAAAATGTCGAAATTAGCCAGGGGTGTAATTTTCATGGAAAATAGAGCACTTTGAAAAATTAGGCCAAAACCTATATAAGGGCCAAAAGGGTCATTTTCAATTCATTATTAACTTTTGAATTTAGAAACTTCCATAGAGCCCTCTGAGTGAAAAATGGCCAAGATGAAGGTTCCTATATCCTCACATCATTTTGAGCATAGCCGGAGACATCAACGACCTCCACAGTATAGAAATATGGTAAGTGGACCTCTGTGCCTCTTTGTAAATTCAAAATTTTGCATATTTCAAGCTTTTTAGATCATTTTTCATACGTTAGGAATTTTTGAATTTCGTTAGCATAGAAACTCGTATGATAGTCCACTAGGACTTGTATGACTTTTGAACTTTATGTAAAGTTTCATCCCATAACCTTAGGAAACTCATCTGAGAGGGACCCAAGTGTCGTACGATATTTCATCGGGTCCCTCAGTTGTCATACAGGAACATATGCATTATCGTATAACCATGGTTTTTCGTATGGGACCTTGCTGAAACTCATACAAGTTTTGATACCAAACTATATTGTTGTGTGGAAAACAGTGAGCTAAAATTACCCTTTTAGGTCAAATTTTTGAATTTTCTGATTTCATAGGCCAATTCCGTAGCATTTAATCTAACTTCTGAAGTGTTCAACTTTTGTATTTATGTACTTTTAGCCTATTTTTCAACCAAGTGACTAATAGGATTCCCTATTTTTGTGTTGTGTAGGTCATTTATCCTAATGTACATGTCTATATTTCACATCCAGCCACTCAAAGACTCTGCATGTCACTGCTAGACCCTATGAGAGTACATTTGGCTTCATGTGGTTTCGAGTACTTGATTCGTTTACCTGAGATTCAGGTAAACCATTGGCTACTGATTGCGTTGATTGAGCACTTCCATTCTGAGACTTAGACTTTCCATCTACCTACTAGAGAGATTACAGTTACTCCAGAGGACATCTATTGGATACTTCACATTCCCTTCCACAGTCCTTGCCCTGACTATGTGAGTTCAGGGAACTCTGGTTTACATGCTTTTAGGAGACTATTCAGAGATGATACATAGTTGACCCAATCCATATCATGGGAGTCCTTAGTTCAACAATATGGGAAGACCCATAGATTAGAGTGCATACTAGCTGGTATGATAGGTGGTATCATCATGTCTGACCATCATCAGAACAATCTTTTGATGGGTTGGGCCCCTATGATTGCTCATTTAATGGCCACTCCTTCTAAGTTGGGTTGGGGACAATGTATGCTAGCCCACATGTTCTCTAAGATGCACGAGATAGTCTATCAAGAGAGAAATTCATTTGCCTCAGGTGCTCTAGTACTTCAGATTTGGGCCTAGGAGCACATCCTAGTATGTCATCCAGTATGTCAGATCTAGTGCCAGCCACAGGAGCCAGTTATTTACATTTATTTAGGAAATGTCACATAGGTGCGCATGGGCATTACAGAGTATTGGAGGTGTGCCCTCAATGATATGACATATTTGATATGGTGACCATAATTGTAGATAGAGGCATGGCCTACTACTTGAGAGCATTTTAGTTATTTCTTTCAGAGCTGAGTGTTGATTGGGTGATCTACCACAGTGATCGAGAGATTCATCATTTCTAGAGGGTGGGGATAGTATGGTATCATTCAAGATGCCCCACAAGACTTTCCACATATGCCCAATTGGTCAGAGAGATAGGGCTTTGATGGACAGCATGGTTGTCTTATGCTCTGAGTACACAGGAGTATAGCGGTTATGCCGGTAGAGACTGGGACTACCATCCAGATGTTACAGATGCTGGAGTTATAGATGGATACATTACTTGGCTCATCAAGCATCCCATTTACACATTTTTGGATCTCACTAAGTTGATACCCTTAATGGAGGAGGCCATGGATGTGATAGGTGCACCGATGGGTCAAGGCCAAAGGTAGCGTGATGTTCAAATTACTATGCCCCAACCTACACCTCCAAGGCCGAGAGTAGTTGTGACACCATAGAGACCATTTGGTCATATGAGACCACCTCATCCTACTAGTTCTATAGTAGGCAGGCCTATAGATGCATAGAGGAGATTTACTAGAGGAGAGAGTGGCACTCTGGGCAATATTGATAGTGTTGACAGGTTATTAGGTGCACGACAGGATGTAGGTGTTGGTCTTAATCCTACATAGGGTGATGCTGATTTTGATCTTGGAGCTAAGGTGAGATGTCATAAGGCACGTAGGGTTGAGGCTACTGATCAACCAGGCATGGATACAGATATGCCCACTATAGAGGGAGATCCTAGAGTAGCACAGACTCCTCAGGAGTGGATTAGGCAAATCAGGTTACAGGTCAGGGACCTAAAGTTACAGAGTGCTACTCATGATATACAACAGAAGGAGCTAGAGAGGCAGCTTTTGTTGCGAGAGGCAGATATTAGGAGATTACAAGTAGAGGTGATACACCAAACATCTTGTGCCTCATATTATGTCTCAGCATATTATTCTATTGTTCTAGCTACGCTGAGAGTTCCCACATATTCATAGTACATGATAGCTTCAGAGGGAGCCAGGGCACCACGAGCTGAGGTAGTGCCAAATGCACCACCACCACCTCTACCAGATGTAGAGGATCGGGTGGATAGTTGAGCTGTCTTGATATTCTGCTTTTGTCATTTTGTTCATATACACTAATCTGATTGCTGATAGCTCACATGAGCTCATTCTTTTGTATCTTGTGCCAGTAGTGCACCTTTGACTAGTTTGAGTTATATGATATATATGAGATCGAGATTTTGGTTATGACATCATGTGTACTTATATTTTTTTATTTATGATGATATCATGTGATGTAAATGCTATGCGTAGTGTAGAATGTATGTATGGATTTATGCAATGCAATGATTTCTGTCAAATTTATGAATGTCATGCAAATGTAATTGATTATGGAAAATGTATGGAAATGTATGATTTTGATTATGTTATGCAATGGTAATGAAATGCAATAGATGGAATGATTATGAAATGCAATGTAAATGCAATGATACACATGATATGTTTTGCAAGTATTGATGAAGACATGTACTTGGTCTTATGTCAAAAAGGATGTGTAACCCAGGATGGTGACTTCTTGCAATTCCGTGAGGAAACCTTCGTGTAAGATTCAACTCTTCATGTCAAGTTTAAGTTTAGTTTTTGAAGAATCATTTAGGCATTGTAAGTGTATTCAACAATTTGTGAGATCACGCAATCATGTAAAGTGCAAAATGACATGAAAAATGAAATGCAAACCTAAGACCTAGGACCTAGTCACTGATCATGTGTCAGTCATTTTCATCATTCAATTTTTATGTAACTAGATAAATCAATACAATACCCACTAGTTAGGAAACTATAGACATATGAATATTGATTTGTATATGCAAGAATCAATACAATGCCCACTAGTTAGATAACCATAAACATATGAATATTGATTTTATTTTTGGAATGTCGGATTAGATATAAGCACCAAGGCACAAACACTAGGATGACCTGAATATCATGTCCATTTTGATGTAGCAATTTGTATAAGCATCAAAACATAGATGTCATGATAACCTGAATATGCCTTGTGGTACAAACACATCAAATAGTCAAGAGATAATTGTAAATCCAATGTGAATTACCCGTAGTGACCCTTTATCGTTCACATCCTTAGGTAAGATTGCATTTCACAGTAGGAGTAAGAACTCACTCAAAAAGGCAATAGTTAGATCAAACTTCCCTGAATTTTCTAGGTATCAATGGTCAAGGTACTAATGGCCATCCAATATGAGATAGAGGCTCTTACAGATGGACACCATTTCAATCCAGAATTTCCAAAGTTGTTAGACTTTCACTCAAAGCTGAAAACAAAGAAAATATTATGCCCCTAGTCATCACTCTCTAAATCTTGAAAAGGACATCATCAAAGAGTGTGAAAGGACACAATATGCAAAAATCTCAATGCGAATTAGTAAGCATACAAGGAGACAAAAGCATGTGAAGCATAGATTGTTTTTAGTTTGTTTTGATGTTTGATTGCGTTGTTGTAGATGCAAAATCCTTTCTAGAGAGGAGATAGACTAACTAACTCATATGTAGCTTTAAAGGACTCTGATTGGATATGACTCATCTGAGGTATACTAGAGACCATAAGATATGCCATTGATTTCCCCCAAGTTTGAAACATTGATAGGATATAGACACTTGAGCTGTTTGGTGTACAGACCAACTTTATTGAAAATAGGAATGCGGAAACAAATCGGGAGATATGTGCAAACTAAAGCAAGACTGAAAGCTGGGAAAGACCAAGATTGCACTGATAGATGGAGCATTCTGAAACAAGTGGCACCCATTTGTCAGGTTTTCACCATCTTGGCAGAGATTCTATTTTTTCTACCAAGGCACCTATTTCCAGGTTTTCACCAAGGCACTTTTTCTTTTTCTCATTTTTTTGTATTTTTCATTTTTTTCAATTTTTTTGTACTTACTTTTTTTTTTGTGATACGTCATGGTGTCTATTGCTAGGTTTTCACCAAGATGTTCATTTTTTTAGGACTTTTTCTTATTTTTAAGATTTTTTAGGACATTTTTTAATACTAAATGCCTTAGGCATATAATTTCTTTAGATGCAGAACGTTGATTGGTTCTCAGAGCTATTCTCCTTCAATCATTAAGAGTTGATAGGCTCTAGAGCCAAAAGTAGCAGTGATTACATAGGGACCTAGCCAGTTGGGTTCAAACTTCCCCTTGTGCTCTTGATGTGATTGATTTTTAGGATTTTCTCTCAAGACTAGATCACCAACCTGAAATTCTTTGTGTTTGACTTTCTTATTGTAACCTCTAGACATTCTCTTCTGATATACTCTAAGATGATCATACGCTACTTGTCTGCAATCATCTAGTAGTTCAAGTTCTTGCAACCTAGACACTCTTTAGTCATCATTAGTTACTAGACCATGCATTATGATTCTTAGTGATGGGATTTCAACCTCAATAGGCAGTACCACTTCAGACCCATAAACTAAAGTGAATGGTGTAGCCCCACTGGGCATTCTAATACTTGTTCTATAGGCCCAGAGAGTTGGATTGATCATGAGATGCTAGTTTCTTCCTATTTTATTAACTGTGCAATGCAAGATTTTCAATAGATTCTTGTTTGAAGCCTCTGCTTGTCCATTCCCTTGAGGATAGTAAATAGATGATCAATGTTGTGTAATCTTGAATTTGGCACATAGATCATCTAAGTCTTTGTTCTTGAATTGTCCACCATTATCTATGACTATAGAGTGTGGAATACCATACCAACATATGATGTAGTTCAGAATGAACATTGATATTTGCTTTACAGTTGCTTGAGTCAAAGGGACCGCTTCTACCCATTTTGTAAAATAGTTTGTAGCTGTTATGATATGGGTATGTCCATTAGAAGAATGAGGATATATGGATCCTATAAGAGAAAATTCCCATTGGTGAAAAGGCCATTGTGTATTAAAGGGAATTAGATTTCTCCCAGGTGCATGAATCAAGTTACCATGTACTTGGCACTTTTGACAATTCTTAGCGAACTTGATTGCATCTTTTTCTAGTTTGGGCCAATAGTACCCATCCCTAATAAGTTTTCGAGCTAGTGTTAAACCGTTCAAGTGTGACCCACATATACCTTCTTAGACTTCCTCTAATGAATGTTAAGACTCTTCCCATTCTAAACATCTAATTAGTGTACCATCTAGACCTCATTTGTATAGATCATTACCAATGATGACATACCAAGACACGTTGTGCATAAGGTATCATTTCTCATGGCGGTTAAAGGATTCAGGAATGATTTGGTCTTGGAGATAGGAGAAAAGGTTTTTGTATTGGGATGAATCATGACCAACAATAGTGTAGATCATGCGGGTGTCGAGGGAATCATATATAGGATAAGATAGTGCTTCCACCAGGAACTCATAACGTAGCTCATGTTCGGGCTACTATAGTAGAGGTGATAGCATTTCCATAGCATCAGTAGCTTTGTTCTCTGTTCTAGGAATTTTTTCAAAGGTGATAGATATGAGATATTTATTTAGATCATCTACCATTCTCTTGTATGGGATCAACTTTCCATCTTTCATTTGATACACATTATTGACTTAGAGTATTACAAGTTGTGAGTCTCCATGAATATTTAGTTTTGTCACTCTCCACTCAATTACTTTTTTCATGCCATTAAGAAGAGCTTCATATTCAACAATAATATTGTTTGTGCAAGGAAACTTGATTCTGAATGCTTTAGGGATTGAGTATCCTTGAGGTGTGATGAACAATATGCCAGCTCCAAATCTATTTTGTGTATAGGAGCCGTCAAAGAATAACTTCCAAGATCTAGAAGAAAGGTTCATGATAGAGGAATCTAGGAATTCCATTTGCATTGGTGTTTCATCAAACAATGGTGCTTTAGCCAATTGATCAGCAATGACCTATCCTTTGATAGCTTTTCTTTCAACATACTCAATGTCAAATTCACTTAATATCATGACCCATTTAGCTAATATACCTGCGAGGGAAGCTTTTCTTAGTAGGTACTTTAGTGGATCAATCTTAGCTACCAAATGTGTGGTATGAGCTAACATGTAATGTCTCAGTTTCTATGATGCAAAGATCATAGCTAGACAAGATTTCTCAATCATTGAATAGTTCTTCTCATATGCTACCAATGTCCTACTTATATAGTATATAGCTCTTTCCTTCTTATTCTCATCATGTTGTGCTAGTAATGCCCCTAGTAATGTATCTATGACCAAGACATATAAGATCAATGGCTTCCCTTGAATATGAGGCATCAAAATAGGAGGATTTGATAGATATTTCTTGATATGATTGAATTTCTTTTCACATTCTTTGTTCCATGCAAAAGTCACACCTTTATGTAATGTTTTTGTAAAAGGTTGTGATATGTCTGCTAGCTGAGATATGAAGTGTCTGATAGATTGTACTCTCCCTTGTAATGTTCTCATTTAACTGATGTTCTTGGGAGGTTGCATCTCCATGATAGCTTTAACTTTAGCTGGATCAACTTCAATACTTTTCTTTGAAACAATGTAACCTAGGAGATTTCCAGAAGTGACACCAAAAGCACACCTCTTAGGGTTCAATCTGAGACTAAAATTCTCCATTTGATCTAGTATTTTTCTCAAATCATTTAGATGTTTAGATCTTATCATAGATTTAGCCAAAGTATCATCAACATAATCCTGCATATTTTGGTGCATCATGTCATGAAAAATAGACATCATAGCTCTCTGATATGTAGCACCAGCATTCTTAAGCCCAAATGGCATGACATTCCAATAGAAGGTACCCCATGCACATGTAAAAATAGTTTTCTCTTGATCCTCTAGAGCAATTTTTATTTGGTTATATCCAAAAAAACCATCCATTAAAGAATACATCTCAAAGCCCATAGTCATGTCCACTATCATATCGATATTTGGCAATGGAAAATCATCCTTAGGGCATGCTTTGTTTACATCTCTAAAATCCGTGCACACTATGATTGATTTATCTAGTTTAGAAATAGGCACAATATTTGAGATCCATTCAGCATAGTCAATAACATAGATGAATTTGACTTTTAGTAGTTTCTCTAATTTAGCTTTGACCAAGAGTGCAACATGTGGATGTATCTTTCTCAATTTTTGTTTAAAAGGTTTGATCCTTGGAGTTATAGATAAATGGTGCATTATAAGATCATGATCCAACCCTAGCATATATAAATATTTACATGCAAAGTTGATCTTATTTTCTATTAGGAATGTAGTAAATTTTTGTTTTTCTTCGTCTGATAAGGATTGTGCTACATGGATCAACTGTGGTTCTTCTATTGTTCCCAAGTTGATAGATTGAGTGGGCTCAATTAGAACTTGAGATCTGTCCTATAGATGACTCGAAAGGAAATCAAATATCTCATCCTTAGGCACCTCAAAGAGGTTTTCACCTTCAGATTTTTCTTTTATTTTTACTTTTGTAGGTTCTGAGACTGCCACAAAGTGGCTTTCACCCTCAAAACTCCTTTTCTTTTTCTTTTTATTCTTATTCTTTTGACTAAGATACTTTATGTCTGACTCCATCATGCTAACACTCGGTTCACTGATGGAATTCATCATAGGCTCAACTACATTGAGGTAGCAAGCAAGGGCATAGTCATTTTTATAAAGGTATAAATACCATCGCTCGGATTCATGGAAGTTTGGTCAAGAAGTTTGGTATGTTGGATAGTCAAAGTGGTGAAGGATTGGGAAATAGTGTTTACGGATATGGATCTATCATCATTGGTCCTAACCTGACTCTCAAGTTCGAAGGTGATATTACAACTCAAAACTTTCAATTCATGAATAGGCCTAATGTCATTGTGGGAGTCCAATTCAGCCATAGGTGGATCAGACTCGTTAAGTTCATCATTCCTCTCTAGACTTACATTGGGTTTAGGTACATATTGGTGAATAACATCAATATGTTTTTCTATGATAAGCTCATCTTCCTCTGGAATGAATCCCCATTCATAGTCATTGGATTCCTCATCTATGCCTCTAGAAAAATTAAGAACATGAGTAAAATTGGGATGGATACCCCAAGAAGGGTTACCTTTAGATTCTAACTTGAATTCATACTCATGATAATCTATCTCATAATAGCTACCACCTTCTTCCTTGTCTGGTTGATTATCTTCAAGATCAGTTGGTTCTTGTGGTGTAACTATCTCTTGCTCCATAGTAGGTTCATGTGTATCTACCACATTGATTCTTTTGATTGGGTCATCCTCAGCTTCAAGAAGGTCTTTTATTTATTTAGGAAAACACTCATAAGGAATAATCTCATCAGTGGTGTCTAAATCATCATTGTCAGATTATGGTGTTTTTTCCTCCTTTGGTTCAATCTGTACTGAGATAGAAAGGCTTCTTCTTATATCCTAGATCTATTGTATTCTTTTTTCTTCAGCCATGATGATCAAGAGGTGATAGAAGACCTTTACCTTGTAGTCCTAGAGGTCCTTTTCTTGTATTTCCCATTTTTGTGATCAATTTGTCCCCTGGTACATATGACTTCTGAGGAATTTTTCTTGAAGTGGAGTCACATTTCTGGACTGATTGGGATTGAGACTCATCCTTGTATAACCATGCAAGCATGGCTTCATCTTCCTCAAACTCTTGTTTAGATGCTTTCTTTGTGACAAAGTTTCCATTGAATATGACTAGGGATTCTTTAGCATGAGGTTTCACTTTGTTTGATGGTTGTCCATAAGATTTTGGGGACAATGAGAGAGATGTGAGAGATAAAATAGGTTTCATTGTATATTCTCCCATACCATTATCTTTGATTTTGACCTCTTTAGCAATGTCTTCCATCTTGGATGTTGAAGCAATGTCTAGGTTTTTAGTGGAAGATTCTCTATTATTAGGAACAAGTTTAATACAACTTTCTTTCAATGCATTGCAAGTTGTAGATAGATCAACCAGAATAATCATCTCTACTCCTTCATAAGGAAATTTCACACATTGATGGTATGTGGAAGGAATAGCTCTCATTTCATGTATCCAAGGTCTCCCTAGAAGAATGTTGTAAGCCAAAGGTAGATCCAGAACTTGACATGTGATATCTCTGATAACTAGACCTATTCTGATAGGTAACATAATTGTGCCTTTGGAAAATATTTCTTATTCATCATATGCCTTGATAGTTATCTTTTTCTTAGGATAAATGATAGCTTTAAATAATCCCAATTGTGTGATCAAGCTGTAAGAACAAATGTTGAGACTAACACCTCCATCTATCAACATGCGTTTGACATGATGGTTTTGGATCAAGACTTCAATATGCAAGGGCTGGTTATGCAGATGGCTCAAGGAGTTATCATCTTCCTCTAAAAAGAAGATATACTAGGGGAGACATCAGATGACCAACCATAGTCTAGAATATGTCTAAATCAATGTTATCAGGAACATTGGATCTGAGTAGAGCTTTGTCTAGAATGGCTCTATGAGCTGGAGATATCCTAAGCAACTCAAACATTGATATTTTTGCATTGGTATGCTGGAGTTGTTGGACAATACTGTATGATGTTGGTCTCATGTCTTTAGGATTTGAAGATTTATAGGTATCCTTCTATTTAAAAGTGGAAGAGAGATTGAAAGGCATCTTAGGGACATTTGATGAATCTAGGATTTGTCCTTGTAGATGCACCTAAGCTTGTGATCGAGTAACTGCATTGGCTGATTTATTTTCTCTATCTTTTCTTATAATTGTGATGACATTGCAATGCTCAGATAGGCATGGTTCAACCATATTTATGATAGCATTGTTTCCAGAGTTGAGAAGATGAATCTCCTTGACCATGTTTCAAAAATGGCTCTATGAATGTTGTATGATCATTATGGCTTTTATGATTGTTAATTGCAATTTCTCCATTATCAATTTTGTCTTGTATGATGTGTTTCAAGTGGATGTAATTATTAGTTTTATGACCCTTATTGCGATGGAAGTCATAGAAATAATTCTCTCTCTACCATTTTGGTTTAGGTTCAGGATCAAATACTTTTATCTTAGGCAAGGTGATGATGTTATTTGCCAACAAAGTTTTCATGGTGGATTCCAAGGACTCTCCAAGAGGAGTAAACTTGCATTTAGGATCTATAGCCCAAGGTTTTTAGTCAAATGGCTTCTTGTTCAATTCTGTTGCTTTTGCCTCTAAGGCTTTGATGGCTTGGGTACCAACAGTGAGATTGAAAGCAGGTGCCTTAGATTGGGCACATATAGTATCAACAACACCATCTATGACACACCTTTATTCTTGTTCCAGTTTTTGCCTTTGTCTTTAGAACTAGATCCAGATTCATACATGTCTTTTTGAATAGATATGTCTCCTTTTTGGACAAGTACTTTCTCAATTTTGATTGCATTTTCTACCATTTTATCAAAGGATGTATGATTTTGCATTTGCAAATTGTAGTTGATTTTTGGAATAAGATTGTTGATGAAAATTTCTATCTTTTTCAGTTTCTAGAATAGGTCTAGCATATAGAGAAAACTTCTTTCTCTATCTTTTGAGAAAAGTCGGGAATGGTTCTCCTGAGTTCTATTTCAGATTACAAATGTTGATCATGGTGACTGAATGCTAGATGTTGTAGGAATATTGTTGATAGAATAGTTTGATTAACTCCTTATAAGTTTTGATAGTTGGAGGCATTTTTGAGAACCAATGAATAGTTAACCCTTCCAGAGATAGAGGGAAAATATGCATTAAGTAGGTTGGTTCATGCATGAACTCCATAGATTGAGTACAAAATTCTCTGACATGATCTTGAGGATCAAATTTTCCATCATACTTATCATATTTAGGCATCTCCACTCTTTTAGGGAATGGCGGCATGTACAAGTCTTTATCAAATGGAAAAGGGCATAGAGAGTCCATGGAGAACTCCTTAGGTTCCTTTTCTTTCTCTAGTTTGTTGAGTTTGACTTGCATGGCATGCATCTATTTCATCATAGCCATGATTAGAGTTTCTTCCTCATGCGTAATGATATCTTCAACATTAAAGTTGGGAGGAATTTTAGCCCCTTGACGAGCCAACTCTAGGAAGTATGTTTCTATGTCTTCTTTCAAGAAATGCCTCATCATTCTCTTGAAGTCATCATCATTTTGATATCAAGAAATTTTATAAGGTGTGGGTTCTTGGTCCGCACCATGTTGGGATTGATGTCCTTGGGACCCTTGGTTTGTCCCTCCTTGAGACATAGTGTTGTTATGAGAGCTACTAGGGATGGATTGATGTGGAGTTGTCTGATAGCTTCTATGAATTGATACAGGAGGGGTTTGTTGATTACCTGCATGGATTGATGCAAGAGGGGTGATGTAACCACCTTTCAATAATAAATTTCCAAGAGCATCTTCTCTAAATTTATTAGTGTCGTAGGATTGATGAATTGTCTAAGCAATCATAGAAGATGCAACTGAAGAGATTTTAAGTTGTTCTCTTTGTTTTCATGATGAAGCTCTAGTTTCCACCATTAACCTTGGGTGAAGCAAAAGAGAAAGATTAAGACAACTAAAGAATGACTTGATTCAAGAAGATCAAATGACGCAACCTTGTCAAGATTGGGTTGATTGAAGATTAGATTGGATGTAAATGAAGGATATTGTGCCCTAGTAGTATGGGTAGATGCCAAAAAGATGGTGGACACAAGCTCGCAACACTTAGCCATTTTTGGATGAAGATTGAATTGAAGATAATTTTGACAAGGTTTTGACACAAGATGAAAAAGACTCAAATTGATAAATCAGAAGGCTAGATCAGACTCAGGAGACCACTTTAGGAAAATGATTGAATTCTTTCTATTTTTTCCTCTGTTCCTGACATAATGATTTTTTTGACAGAATCTGGAAATAGGCTGTAAAAACTAGATTTCTTGCGATTTTGGCATTTTCTGGCAATTTTTCAAAATTCTCATATGACTTTCTCTAGGCTAGTACGACACTAGGTAAGCTCTAGCATGATAATTGACAAGACTTGTATGACAATTTTAAAGCTCGCATGACATTTGATAGCAGGTTTTGACTTTTTGCTTGTGATTTCTGATAAAACTCGTACGATAATATACAAGCTCGCATATGACAATCTGGGGGTTTTGATACGACAAAGTCTCAAAACTCATATGACTTTCTGATCCTCTGGGATGACTTTTGACTCCAGAAAGGAATTTTGTGTCATATTTGCAATTTCTTAGTTTTCAAAATCAGTGTGTTTTGCAAGGTTTTCTATCCAGATTTGAAGTTGGTTTTGGGATTGTTCATTCTCAATAACCAAGTAAGTAAACAAGCATGCAGAATAGCAGGCAAGTGATTTCAAACACATCTGAAAATAATGAATAGGGGACAAAGCAACCCTGTGCATGAACAATCAAGTGACTTAATGTGCTAATCCCTAGAAATGCTAGTTGTGTATGTTTGAAAAAGTTGTTCAATAATGCACATAGTCCTAGAAAATGAAAAATTTGGCCTCACTAATGTTTGTAGTAATGGTCTAACTCTACAACTTTTATGATCTCAAGAGGGCGAACTCCAATCTAGGTGCACCGGGGTTTTTACACAGTCTAAGAATTTAATCAATCAAGAGCTGCTAGGGAGATCTGACAGCCCAACAAGAGACCACACCTGTGAAGATTTCCTCCACAAGGACATTTATATAGTAGTTGTTGCTACCACGATAAAAATGGCTATTAAAACTTGAGGTTTCATCCATGTGGTTGATCCAATAAAGGGAATGTCCACTATGGTTAACCCTCTCTAAAGGTGACTCACAAAAGATACCACATGGGGACTTGGTCCAGATCCAAGGATTTGAATTTTTGATACTGCCCAAAAAGGGAGTAGAGCATAGTCCTCTAGCCTTATCACTTTCACCCAAACATAGTAGACAGATTAATCCGACATGCTAAGACTAAAATTATCTCACCAAGATTTTTGATCTCAACAACTATGCTCTATTGATCTCTCCGAAGAGAGAACATATCGATCAAAAGCTGAGGACAAAACCCAGTAGAACACAAGATAATCTCAGTATCTTCCCTACCTACAAGGGGATCCTTCATCAATAAGAGCTTCACATGTGTGAACAAGCGAATGAAGCCCACTCTCTCAAGATCATCCACAAATAGTGTTCATAGGGCCTATTTACTATGTGTAACAGATACAAAAAGAAAATATATGTTCATTTTATAGCCCAAAATTGAAGTGTGAATTATGAAAGTTGGAAAGGCACACAAGCTTGTCACGTGAGAGTTCATTTTATATCCAAATTGAAGTATTATCAGATTGAATAGAATACCTGAGTTCCTCACAATGCACTTAGTAGATTTTTCCTATTTTAGCAAAATTTCTTATGCTTTTCCAATTAGAATCAGCAAATACCAATTAGAAACAAAATATCTCAATTGCTAGGGTTAGCTGTCAGTCCAAATCCAAAAATCAAATCTAGAAAACTGCCTGAAAATTTGAAATGAAAATTGACTTCTGATGGCAAAAATTGTACGACAGTCAGTTACTTTCTGTATGACAATCTGGAAACTCCTACGATAGTGGGTGTCTTCCCACATGACAAAGTAGCTCTCAAATGATAATGTGTAAGTTCTGATACAAGCCTAGAAAATCTCAACTGTCATACGACAGTCGGGGGTTTGGTATGACTTTCTGACAAAAGTCGTACAAAAAATGTACAGACATAATCTAAAAATCACAAAAAAGGTAGAAAATGATAGAAAATTGATAGAAAATGTTAGAATAGAAATGGAAATCCATTTCAGGGCCCCACGGTGGGCGCCAGAAATGTGTGTGTGAAAATTGTACCTAGCTACATACACAACACTTCAGTAAAACATTAGAGGTTAGCAAAATCAAAATCTGCAAGTAATTGAAACTAAGCTAACCAGGTGATGTATTGCCTTCTACGAGGTGCGAGTATGGTATTCTCATATTAGACTAAGATCAGTGACAATGCAACACCTAAAAAAAGGATTTAAAATGATGAAAGCAATGAGATATGAATGCAGATTAATCTATTTTTTTTGATTTTGGATGCAATAAGAATGAAAAACTGTATTAAATTAATCTAGATGAAACTAAAACGGTATGCAGATTTAAGATATGAATGATATGCTATGAAAAACTATGACCAACAATGAAAAATCTCACAAATCGCCTGTCGCAAGTGCTCGATCCTTCAAACGCAAATTTGCCAAAGTAATTGTGCAAATTCGAGGTTGGTAAATTGTGAAGAGTTGAGCCTTGATTTTATAGAAATCCAGGGCTTGAGGATGCATAAGAAAAGCCATAAATCACTCTTGATAAACTCAGGTTGATTTTTGGGTCAACAAGAAATTAGAAATAGATCAACTCACAAAATCATGCAAATTCATGCAAGAACAACTTTTTAACTCAAATAAGAAGTTTAGATCAACTTTCAACTCAAAATAGATGTTGAGTTTCCAAAAGATAACAACTTGAATTGATTTTATGATTTAAAGTTTAACTACTCTTTATATGTGCATAATAATTATGAATTAATGAAATAAATAAAGTGATTTATCTTCAACTTAACTGATTTTTGAAATAAAATAATTGATTTATGGGTTAATCAATTATTAAATTAAACTTTTATTCAAAACTATAATATTAAATATTGACAACTGAAATTAATTAATTAAATAAAAATTTAATCAATTAGTCATAAGATTTTGAATTTATTCTCAAAATTAAATAATACAATTTAGGAATAAATATAATTAAATATAATTAAATAATTAAGCGGCAGTATTAAATCTGATTAATCAAATATTTAGAATATTCAATTAATCAAATTTAGGATAAATAAGATTTATCACCAAATAATCATTAAATTAAAGATAATTAGGATAAATTAGGAATATTTCAAGGAATATCCCCCGATGTAGAATTAGGATAATCAATTGAGATTTTGATAACTTGATGCGCAGATGTGCCTTAGGTTAGGACTTTGATGTCGATTTCATTTGATTTGAAGATGTAGGAGGTTAATGAACCTAGAGCCCATTTTTGGGGTATTATAGCTAGTAGCAGTAGAACCAAGAATGAAGAAGATAGGAGGATTGAAGAAGGAATTTTCTTGCTTGTGAAAAGAGAACCAGATGGTAAGAAAATTTTTTAATGTTGGACTTGTCAAGAATATGGTCATTTTGCATCTAAGTGTCCTAAGAGAGTAAATAAGTATAGAAAGAACTTTAAACCTAGAATATCTAAAGAATGTTATTATGCAAATGATGAAGAATTTAAAGCTAGTATGGAGAAATATCTAAGTGAAAGTGATACTGATATAGGATTTCTAGAAATAAAAGAAGAAAATACTAAAATAGAAGTTAAGGAAGAAAAAGCTTTAGTTTCTCAAGTAGAAAAGAAATCTTATTGGATTATAGATAGTGGTTGTTCACATCATATGACTGGAGACATGAAGAAATTCATAAAGTTTAACAATTATGATGGAGGAATTGTTAGAGTTGGAAATAATGCACCTTTTTCGATAAAAGGTATAGGATCTATTACTCTTGATGGAAAGACTAATACTGATGATGTTTACTTTGTGGATCGATTGAAACATAATCTTTTGAGTGTTGGACAACTAGTTGATAAGGGATATCAAGTTTGGTTTACTGAGAAAACTTGTGTAATCAAAGACAAGGATGGTAATTGATTGGTACTGGATCAAGAACTAGAGGTAATGTATTTTAGTTGAATCCTACTGAGATGACATGCTTGATTACTAAGATTGATGAAAGTTGGTTATGGCACAAAAGATTTTGTCATATAAACTTTGATAATGTTGTGAAAGTAAGTACTACACTTGTGGTAAGAGATTTTCCCAAGATTATGAAACCTACTAACATGATTTGCAAGGAAGGTGTGATGGCTAAGCAGAAGAGAAGCTCATTTCCCAGCAAGAAGTTTACAACAACAAAGAAGTTGGAAATTGTTCATACAGATTTGAGTAGTCCCACAAGCACTAGAGGATTATATGGAGAAAGGTATTTTATGACTCTTGTTGATGATTTTACAAGAATGGTGTGGATTGCATTTCTTAAAGAAAAGTCTGAAGCATTTGATAAGTTTAAAATTATTAAGAATAAAGTTGAGAATAAATATGGAATGAAGATTAAATGTTTGAGATCAGATAGAGGTGGAGAATTTACTTCAAAAGAATTTAATATTTTTTGTGAAGTGAATGGTATTAAGAGACAGTTTTCAGCCCCTAGGATACTTGAACAAAATGGTATTGTAGAAAGAAGAAACAGGTTAGTGACTGAAGCAACAAGAGTGATGTTATTTGAAAATGATTTGGCAAAGATATTTTGGAGAGAAGCAGTGAACACAACAGTGAATACAATAAACATAGTACAGATCAAAGTAGACACAGACAAGACACCTTATGAACTATGGTTTGGACATGCACCATCAGTTAAGTATTTTAAAATTTTTGGAAGAAAATGTTATATTAAGAGAGATGATGACATTGGAAAGTTTGATCCTAGAAGTGATGAAGGTATATTTCTTGGTTATTAATTGAAAAGAAAAAATTATAGATGTTATAACAAAAGAACTAAGACTGTTGTTGAGAGCCCAAATGTTAAAGTTGATGAAAAGTTTAAAATTGAGGAAAGAATGCTTGATTATGAATTAGATGAAGGAACTCATCCTAGAACTAATCCAGATAATGTAGAATTATTCTATGAAACTGATAGTGAATTGCAGAATGAAAGTTTCATTGAGGAAATCACAGAAGAACCTACAACTAAAGTGAGAATTGAGACAGTAACACCTAACAAAAATATATCAAGGAATCATCCTGTTGAGCAGATTATTGGAAGCATAGACATAGGAGTTCTGACACAAAATAAGGTACAAGAATAGTTGTGTTTAATTTCTCAAATTGAACCTAAATCTACTGTGAAGCCTGTGAAGATGAACATTTGATTAAAGCTATGAAGGAAGAACTAGATCAAATTGAAAAGAATAAGACTTGGGAATTGGTCCCCATGCCTAAAGATAAGAATGTCATAGGAACTAAATGGGTATTCAGGAACAAGATGAATGAACAAGTAGAAGTTGTAAGAAATAAAGCAAGATTGATATGTAAAGGATACTCACAACAAGAAGGAATTGACTAGAAGAAAATTTTACATCTGTAGCAAGAATTAAAGCAGTAAGAATGTTTTTGGCTTATGCAGCCTGTAAGAAGTGTAAAGTGTATCAGATGGATGTGAAGTCAACATTTCTGAATGGAGAGTTAGAAGAAGTTTACATTGAGCAGCCTGAAGGTTTTCCTCTAACTCATGAAGGAGATATGGTATGTAAATTGAAGAAAGCTTTATATGGACTTATACAAGCACCTAGAAGTTGGTATACGAAACTGGATAAGTATTTGATAAAATTAGGATTTACTAAAGGCACAGGAGACAACAACTTGTACATGAAAGAAATTAAAAATGGTTTGTTCGTTGTAGTTATTTTTGTTGATGATATTGTCTTTGGAGGAGAAGATGAAGCTAGTGATAAATTTGCAGATGAAATGAAGACTGAATTTGAAATGAGTATGATTGGTGAGATGAAATACTTTTTAGGATTCCAGATAACACATAACAGTGATGGTATCTTCATAAGTCAAATAATGTACTTGAAAAACTTGTTGAAGAGATTTGGAATGGAGAACTGTAAACTACTTGGAACACCTATGGTAACTGGACACAAGTTATCAAGCACATATGAGACTCATGCAGTTGAACAAAAGAAGTACAGATCTATGATTGGAGGATTGCAATATTTATCTCATACAAGACCAGATATATCACATGTAGTTCGAATTGTTGCAATCAAGCTGATCCCAAAGAATCACATTATGTAGCAGTAAAAAGGATACTGAGGTACTTAAGAGGCACAGTTGAATACAGATTGTGGTATGAAAAATCTGATGACTTTACCCTATGTGCATATACAGATGTAGATTGGGGAGGTAGTGTTGATGACAAAAAGAGCACAAGTGGTGGAGCACTTTTCCTTGGAGGAAGATTGGTTTCTTGGTTAAGAAAGAAGCAGAACTGTATTTCACAAAGCACAACAAAATCAGATTATGTAGCAGTAGCAAAAAATTGTAATCAGATAATTTGGATGAAACAAATGTTGAAGGATATTGGTATAAAATTTGTTGAGCCTATTGTTATACAATGTGATAACACCAACATAGTTAGTATGTCTAAGAATCTTGTACTACATTCTAAGACAAACCATATAGAAATAAAGTATCATGTAGTGAGAGAGAAAGTGGTAGAAAAAAAGTTAGATTAGAGTATATAAGCACAAAAGAGAAGATTGCAGATATATTTACAAAGCCTTTGCCTAAGGATACATTTGAGTATCTAAGAGGTATTCTTGGGGTTATGCCCCAACCTACTTTTGAGAAGTGATGCAAATTGTTGCATCCGTCCAATGGTATATGAGCCTTATTTTTCTTCTAGACTAGATGTTGGTACTTCCTCTATGGGGGAGTATGTGTTTCTGAGCTGAGTCATGAGGACTCTAGTGAATGTATTTTCTAAAAAGTGTGTTTTGACATTGAAGTTGTTGTTGACATAGTGATGAAGCATTTGTCATTGATGTCAGTGGGGGAGAAGGACACATGAAAAAAACTATAATGCCCCACCAGGGAACCCAAAAGAACTTAACCTAAAACATGCGACTAAGTTTGCAAAATAATTTTTTTTTTTAAGTTAACAATCAATAACATCAAATTTTTACAATGCGAAAGCAAAGCATAGAAAAAAACAACTAACAAAGGTTACAACTCTCAAGGGTTCCTTGACGAAGATCACGAAAGAGTTAATTAATTAATATAAGATAAAGATATGAATCCCAAGATTACATCTGAAAGATAAATACAACATCATAAACATGATTACATAAATACAATTGGTACCTTAGGGTAACCATAATAATTAGCATCCACTGCACAAGTCGCAGGGTATGAAATACAATAACTAAAAAGAAATACAACATGATAACTCTGAATAATTGAAACAATGATACAAGATCATAAGAAGAAAGAAGAATAAGAAATAACAACTGCAACATGGATCATCTAGCCTCAGTGCATGAATGTCGGAATCCCAAATGGTAAAAGAACCACTACCACCCGACCTCATGAACCTAAACGGCCCACTCCCACCATGCTGAGGAGATAACATCAGAACCCACTTGGATATCAAACAACAACAAACCAAGGAAGAGGTCCTGAAAACTTCTAACTCAAGGATACCAAAAGTACAACAAGGTTAAACATACTCTACCAGAGGCAAACAAAACACATAGGAAACCTAAGATGCATACAAGAAGTGTCATCGCATAAGTCAACTCTAAGGTTATCCTGGTAGTCCCTTCAGACCCTAGTGCCTTAGTGACTCTATGTGGTTATAGTAACCTCTCGTGTAGACAAGGTACTACCTATGCCATATCCAGTCCATATAGGTGGCAAGCATCATCTCAACTCCCATCCTAGTCAAACTTAATCAAGAACTCAAGCATGAGCAAGGCACACAATATCTTATTAGGTTCATTTTAGATTCCCAATGTTTATTAATTATCACTTATTAAACTACTTGTAATGGGATCTCCTGGTAGCTACTTCCAGGCTCCAACACCAATTCACAAGCCACTTCTTGATATACACTTAGATGACCTACTCTAGGGTTTCACATGAACATTAAGAACTTTGAGTTATCACAACTCATGAATCTCTACAACTAGATTCCACATGCAAGACCATAAACATGGAAAACCAGATACATAATAAAATAAGTTCACTGACACAATAGAATATGCATGGAAACCAAATAAGATAGATTAAACATTTAAAACCCCACCTCTGGGATTACATCTCCTAAAAGATAAATTAATGCTACCCATACCAGTAATTATGAAAACAAACCAAACACTCCAATAATAAACACATCATTATGAAATTCTCATAAAAATAATATTTAATTATATAGCATTATTCTTCTTCTTATTTTTCTTATTCTAAAAGAATTCTCATGTACGAATTTTATTTATTTCTAAAAATAGAATTTCTAAAAATAGTATTTTCTAAAAATAGAATTCCACTGCATGCAACTGAACATGCAACTGAATATATCTTCTTTAATTAACATGCACTAAATATATCTTTCCTAAATAACATGCAATTGAATATATCTTTCATAAATAACATGCAACTGAATATATCTTCATTAAATAACATGCAACTAAATATATCTTCATTAAATAACATGCAATTGAAAATATCTTTTCTAAATAACATGCAACTGAATATATCTTTCATAAATAACATGCAACTGAATATATCTTCATTAAATAACATGCAACTGAAAATATCTTTTCTAAATAACATGCAACTGAATATATCTTTCATAAATAACATGCAACTGAATATATCTTTTCTAAATAACATGCAACTGAATATATCTTTCATAAATAACATGCAACTGAATATATCTTTTCTAAATAACATGCAACTAAATATATCTTTCATAAATAACATGCAATTGATAACCACAATGCTATGCTACTCAAACAATCAAAACCAGCAAGCACAAGGAAGACACTTTCTATAATTTTCTATAAAGATCCGAAATAGAATAACCATGATAAAATCAAAACCTACCTCAAATCAAAATTATATAGATTCGATGATGTCCAGAACAAAGAAAATATAATCCAAGCTTTTCGAAGAATTCTCTCAAATTTGTCCCAAATCTATCTCCAAAATTCCTCCTCCAAAACCTGTGTCCTCCAATAATGGCCAACACCCCCAATACTTAAAGGAATCTCCTTTCTCATGCATAAAATAAAAACTCAACTCCAAGAGGGCTTTGCATGAAGATGAACTTTAGTTCACAGTTCAATCTCAGTTGAATTGAAGTCTCCTCTTCACTTTGACTTTAGTTGAAAAGCTCTTAACCAAACTTTAACTTAAATCATCAATTCAATTTCATTCAATTATGAATGTGCAACATAATGCATTCAATTAAATAAAAATTAGAACATTTAGTTAACATAATAAACACATGCCAAAATAACCCTCAATTTAATAAAATATTATTTAATTAAACAAAGGTTAATTTTATGATTAAATATTTCAAAAGTGAGGATATTTAATTAATTCACATTAATTAAATATTTCAACCACACTCCAAACTAGCATAAAATTAATTTCCAATTAATTTATGCATCAACTATATAATAAAAATAATAATTAAACTAAATAAATACATTTATTTAATTACCATTTAAATACTATGCCACAGCTAAAAATAGAATGATCTAAAAATAGAAATCACACCAAACGCCACAAATCAAAGAATCAAAAAGACCTACGAACCCACATTCATGCTCAAGACATAGGTGTAAACTCTTCCTAGTTGGATGAGTTTAGAAAGGTGGAAACACAGAATCTTGTCACCTACTTTAGGACAATAATTGGCTTAGGTTAGGATTTGGAATTGAATATTATCTCCCCTCTTTTACCATTGAGATTAGTGTTAGGGCACGCTCATCTTGATAATTCAGGGAAGTCGATGCCCGGTACCTGCGAACCTGCATAAAAGACAAGCATGTACATATATATATATATATATAGATATAATAGACAATGGTGGGGATCGGCTAATCGTGTGGATCTTGCAAGCAGCTACAACTCCGTCCCTCAACGACATCAAGCACATCAAACAAAAATGTAAAACAAACACATCAACCATACACATGCAAGAATAAAATCATAAGTTTTAATGATTCCCTAACATATATTCTATCATCCTAAAGTAATCATATCATTTATAAAATCAGACCAAGGGCAAGGTACTACAAAAACTATCTATTAAAGAGAATTTGAGGAAAAATGTTACAAGCAATATAAAATGGAAATCTAAAAGAGTTGAACAGGAAAACAAAGCAAGATTTGATTGATGAAAGCATTTTAGAGAAGCAGTGTTGGTATTCATGGAACTTCGATGTTTTTTCATCTATGTTGCCATCAATGCCAATGGGGGATATTTTTAGGAATGAATGCTGAATATATCCTATGGGTGAGTATTTGTGGTCATTTTATAGCAGTTGTTGTTGCATTTATGACTGTGATTATCATTGATGTCAACATAGTCATCTACTAAAGTTTAGTAGAGAAGTAGATAGTGTTTTAGTTAGCGTACGTGGGATATTGAAGATCAACCTATGTGGAGTTGAGGACTTACTGTAACGCCTCACCAGAGAACCCAAAAGAGATTAACCTAGAACATAATACTAAGTTTGGTGAACAATTTTTTTTCTTAAAGTTTACATACAAGATAAACATTCATACGGAAGAAATAACAATTTACTCACATAACACACATCATTAACATAGGTTACAAAACTAATGGTCCCATGACGTAGTATTACTTAATAACATAACTCATCTAATAACATCAACAAAAGATTCCATAAATTAAATTAAACATTTACATCATAAAATTACATTTCTCATGATCATCCATGAATCCTAATAAACTCACATCTATTGTACATGTCATAGAGTATGTAGTAATCACTCTAACATTAATATTACAATGTCTAGATTATGTATCACATGCGACACTCTAATACAAGATTTACAATAAAAGAATATAAGGAAAGAATAGCAATGAAGTATCATAAGGAATCCAACTACAGAATCACCAACAAGCACTGGCACCAGGACGTCGAATCTCAAATGGTAAAGAATCACTACTTTTCATCCGTGTAGAACCACAAAGGTCTACCCCACCGTGCTAAGGAGATAACAACAAATCCCACTTGGATAACCAATACCAAAGCAAAGGAGAACCACTAAGCAAGAGGATCCTGAAAGCTCTCTAACTCAAGGTAACCAAAATATAGTGATAGGTAAGACTCACTAATCCAGAGGCATCCAACACATGCAAAATAACTAGACTATGCATAGGTAGGTGTCATCATGTACATCTAACCTTTCAGTCTCATCTCAGTAATCACTCTGGATCCTGGAACTCAAGTGACCATACATAGATCAGTGACTTCTCATACAGATGAAGCCATTAACTATGCTATACACACCTCTCAAGGTGGCTAGCATCATCTCCATTCCCATCTTAGTCTGTACTAGCACTCAAGCATGGGCAATGAACATATCTTATTAGGTTCATTTAATTCCCCTTAATTTTATTAGGTTATCACTTGATTACAGATACTTACAATAAGTGATCCTGGCAACCACTTGTGGGCCCTGATGTTTATTGCAAGCCACCTCCTAATACATGTCTAGGTAAACTACCCTAGGCTCACAGATCTCACATAGATCAAGACATAGATAAAATCAGGTAGTCCCACATCGAGAAACAACATAGGAATCAGGAAAGACTACATATATGTGATTACAAAAATATAGTACATCATGAGCCTATAAGGTCAGATAGGGTATTAATACAGATCACACTCATGCCAAACATAAGCAGAAAATATGAACTTAGTAAACAATCCCCAAGCCTCTATACTTTCCCTAGGTCATCTAATGCCCATAACACAAGATAAAACAAGGAAAGGATGAAATAGCATTTCAACTTAAAAGAAAACAGCCAATTTCAGTATAAAATATGCTCATCTATAACATGCATTTAAATTAATCTAAAAATAAATAAAAAATCATGCGTTCAATAGAGCACACCAGAACTGTAATTACAAATTAATTAATTAAAAATTTACATTTATAAATAAAATTATTAACAAAAATTATTGATATTAAATAAAATTATTAATAAAATTATTAATATTAAATAAAACTATTAATAAAAATTATTAATCCAAAATAAAATTGTTAATAACTATTATTATTATAAAATAAAATTTTATTTAAAAAAATGTCAATGCGAAAAAAGGTAAGTGGGGAACCATGGGGCTCGCCCACGCTGCCATCAGCAGTGACAGGCTACCACGGCAGGCCTGCCGGTGCTGTGTACAACCCTAACACTGTGCACGATATCATGTACAATGTCAAGACTGCACACGGTCCCCTACATTGTCGCAGTTTGTGTCTGCAGACCTCAACTTCCGTGGGGAGGATTGGGGGGTTGGTGGCCCCCGCCCCCACCAATCATTTTTAATAATTAAAAAAAAAAAAAATTAAAATATTTCGTTAAATACAAATGCTATATTTTTTTTTATAAAGCATTTTTTTTCTAAAATGTGAGATTTCTGAAAACGGAAATTAGGATCTAATAGCAATATATGCCATTTTTTACTTGTTTTCTTTTTTTTAAAGCCTATGGTTTTTTTTTGTCTTTTTCGGGTAAGTATTTTTTTTACTATCTTTTTTTTTTTACAGAGCATTTTTAAAATAGAATGTTGTATTTCTACCCAAATTAGGTTTTTCTTCCTCAAACCCATTAATTTAATTCAATTTCTCTATAGTTTACACTATAGCTAAACTAATTTTTTCATTTTCTAGGAGATTTAGGATGAATTTTCTCACAAAATTTTGATAGCATAACCCTACTATGCCAAGTCTAAATAAAATCATAGAATAGTAGATCTATGGATTGTCTAACACCCAAAATCACTAACAAAGCAAAACAAATCTAATAAATCAAATAAAACTATCCAGACATGATAAAATTACTAAAATTTACATAGACAAATTGCAAAGAGGTTTTCTCAAACCCTACCTCAAATCCAATGCAAGAAATTGTAAAAGAATGCCTTTGAGAAGATGAAAATTCCAGATTCTCCAAAGTATGAACTCAGCCCTACAAATCTGAATCCTCCAAGAAAGCAATCCAAGAACCAGATGCACAACAATCTCTCACAAATTCCAAGCAATACAAAAACACCCAAGAAATCTCATAATACCAAAATCAAGCTCTCTCCAATTCTCCAAAACCTGTGTATGTGTGTGTAAACACCAAATAAATGTCTTTTCCCTTATTAAGGATTCAACACCTCCTTTCATGAAAACCCTAGATGACTCATTAGATAACTCTTAATCAAACTCCAACTCTCAAATTTGAAGTAAATTCCTAATTAATAATTAAAATATCTTTTATTTTGCACAACACAACTTAGACTCCTAAAGACAAGTTATTTTTTTGAAAATAATTTTCATTTCAACTCAATAAAAGTACATGCATATAATTAAAACTCACTTTAATTAAATCAAATACTTAGAGCACAATTAAATCACGCAATTAAAATATTTAATTATTTAATGGAACATAATAACTCAAATTTCACATAATTAATTAATTAAATCTAAATATTTAAATATTTGATCTTTAATTAATTAACCTCACATAAACATAAATATTAAAATTAATATTATTAAATTCAACTATAATATTATATTCCACAAATATAGAAAAGCCACACACAAACAATAGAGATCAACAAATAAACCAAACATACAAAAAGATGGGATCCATGAATTTATGTCACCTAGACAAATCCAAGTAAGGTAGTCATCAGATACTTATCCAATCTAAGGATAAATAGGTTTGGGTTAAGGTTTTGGGTCTGTGTATTATCTCCCCTCTTTACCATTGAGATGAATTTTTATGGACACGCTCACTCCTACCAATTCAGGGAAGACGATGTCCTGTACCTACAAACCTGTCATCACAAAACAAAGCATGTACATACAATATATAACAAACAATGATAGGGTACGGTCTGTTGTATGGATCTTGACAAGGCAAGTAACTATGCCTTCACCCTCTACCATATAGATACATTAAACAAGTACATACACATAATCACCATACACATGCAAGAATGGGGTAAGTACATCATAAACCACTATAAAACATAACCTAACATCATAATGATATCATCATCTAATCTACACAATCACATGAAAAACAAAGAATAATCATAATCAAAATCATCAACATCCACTGAAATAATAATATGTGCACACATGAAATGTGGCCTAAAAGAGTATGGCACTAAAAACTAAAAGAAAACTATGGGGGTACTACATCCACCCCCCAGGATCGGGCTTACTCCTTGAAGCCTAGATCAAGTAGGGATATAAGTCCCATAAACCTAGCTGCACTAAAAAGAAAACTAAAACAAGGATCACTAAGTAGGTCCCATCGGACCCTTCCCTGCCTTAGGGTTTGAACAGTGAGGATCATTCCCTACTGCAAAGGCCCTATGAGATCTACCTGCATCATCTACTATGGGCTCATAAGCTTCCGGCCTCTATCTTGAATGCTGGGGACAATTGTACGATTTATGACTTTATTGGCCACAAGTGAAATAATCTCCCTTAAAAACTGTCCTCGCTGCAGAAGCATTGGACTGATGGGAGCTACCTCTACTGGCACTCTACTATGCACTCTAAGCTGGATGACCAAAAGAATGATCCTTACTCTACTGACCATTATGGAAGTTCTTGGAGTGAGAACCACCACCCTGAGATGGAATAGAGAACCCCTTCTGTTGTCGATCCTAAGGAGGATTCTAGGGATTCACATTCCTCTGAGACTGATTCCCCTTGGAACCACTAGACTGAAAACCTCTCTGAACACTATGACCCAACACTAGGTTTGCCTCTGTAAGAGTAGCCCTAATAGCTGCATCTTTGAGGGTCATAGGCTCAAAGAGTCTAACATCCCCAACTATATGATCATTAAGCCCCCTCACAAAGTGTTGTACTAGAAGAGTTGTATCCTGTCCAAAGCCAACATACTGCTTGAGCTCAAAGAATTTATGCTCATACTCCCCTACTAACATGGTCAACTGTCTCAAATTATTGAACTCATCTTCTCTCTGCTACCTCCATTGATCAGATAGGAAGCACTCTTAGAAATACTCCAAGAATAACTCTCATGTCACAGTATCCATCCGAACTCCCAACTTCTCCTCCTCTATTCTCCACCATACTATTTCAAAATCCATGAGCTATGTCACTGCATACCTAGCTTTAGTATTAATACTAAAGGGATGCATAGAAAAGCTCCTCTCTAAAGCTATCAACCAAGTCTCAGCCTCTAATATAGTACCTTTCCCATCAAAGGGAATGGGTCACCCTCTCATCAAGTCCCTCATATGGTTCGCTGCCACAACTGAAGGATCCATAGTGAAGTTCCTCCTTGGAGGACTCCTGGATCTCTCTCTCTCTCTCCCTCTCATCCCTCTAAGAATGATGGGAACCATCCTACTCTACCCTATTCTACTCAGGACCAAGATGAGTAAGAATCACCTACAAGAGTTGTCTCATATCAAGATCATCCTGACAATCCTCTCTCTGCTCACCCCTAGACTGCTGGTGGTGACTTTCCTGACTGACACTTGTGGAAGGGCTAGGCTGTCTACCCCTCCCATGTTTACCAAATTGACCTCTACCTCAGCCTCTAGCTGCTCTAGTCTCAGGCATGACTCCCGCAACATAAAGAAACCCAATAATATCTCACAACATAGCTTGAAACATAAACAACGGTAATATGAACACAAAGCAATAGTATGAAAACAAAAATGTTATATGTCTAAGTTTTGTTTCAAGTTTAAACTATACATAGAAAACCTAATGAGCGTACATACTCAGAGCTCCTAGTGTAGAAACTCTGCTCTGATACCAAATGTAACACCCCACCAGGGAACCCAAAAGAGATTAACCTAGAACATAATACTAAGTTTGGTGAACAATTTATTTTTCTAAAGTTTACATACAAGATAAACATTCATACGGAAGCAATAACCATTTACTCACATAATACACATCATTAACATAGGGTACAAAACTAATGGGTCCCATGACGTAGTATTACTTAATAACATATCTCATCTAATAACATCAACAAAAGATTCCATAAATTAAATTAAACATTTACATCATAAAATTACATTTCTCATGATCATCCATGAATCCTAATAAACTCACATCTGTTGTACATGTTGCGGGGTATGTAGTAATCAATCTAACATTAATATTACAATGTTCAGATTAGGTATCACATGTGACACTCTAATACAAGATTTACAATAAAAAGAATATAAGGAAAGAACAACAATGAAGTATCATAAGGAATCCAACTGAAGAATCACCAACAAGCACTGACACTAGGATGTCGAACCTCAAATAGTAAAGAGTCACTACCACCCGTCTATGTAGAACCACAAAGGTCTACCCCACCGTGCTAAGGAGATAACAACAAACCCCACTCGGATAACCAATACCAAAGCAAGGGAGAACCACTAAGCAAGAGGATCCTGAAAGCTCTCTAACTCAAGGTGACCAAAATATAGTGATAGGTAAGACTCACTAATCCAGAGGCATCCGACGCATGTAGAATAACTAGAGTATGCATAGGTAGGTGTCATCATGTACGTCTAACCCTTAAGTCTCATCCTAGTAATCACTCTGGATCTTGGCACTCAAGTGACGATACATAGATCAATGACTTCTCATACAGATGAACCAATTAACTATGCTATACACACCTCTCAAGGTGGCTAGCATCATCTCCATTCCCATCTTAGTCTGTACTAGCACTCAAGCATGGGCGAGGAACATATCTTATTAGGTTCATTTAATTCCCCTTAATTTTATTAGGTTATCACTTGATTATAGATGCTTACAATAAGTGATCCTGGTAGCCACTTGCGGGCCCTAACGCTTATTGCAAGCCACCTCCTAATACATATCTAGGTAAACTACCCTAGGCTCACAGATCTCACATAGATCAAGACATAGATAAAATCAGGTAGTTCCACATCAAGAAACAACACAGGAATCAGGAAAGACTACAAATACGTGATTACAAAAATACAATACATCATGAGCCTATAAGGTCAGATAGGGTATTAATATAGATCACACTCACGCCAAACATAAGTAGAAAACATGAACTTAGTAAACAATCTCCAAGCCTCTATACTTTCCCTAGGTTGTCTAATGCCCATAACACAAGACAAAACAACAACAAGGAAAGGATGAAATAGCATTTCAACTTAAAAGAAAATAGCCAATTTCAATATAAAATATGCTCATCTATAACATGCATTTAAATTACTCTAAATAGATAACCAAATCATGTGTTCAATAGAGCACACTAGAACAGTAATTACACCACATTCATAATGAACTTAGATTAAGTTAAATAATTAAAGCCAACATCAAAGAGATAACCTAAGTCTCTATGGACTATACAGTTTGATTTTAGCATAACTCAAATAATTTAAATTTGATTTAAATAATAAACTATAGGTTAAATCAAGTAATCAAACCTTACTACACCTAGCTCATATTCCTATAATCCAAAGAACATTAATTGATAATTTTGATGTATTCACTATATATTTTATTATCAATAAAAACAAAGAACTATTAAAAACCATATTATAAGCTAACATAATTAACATACTTTTAAGTATTATCAAATAATACTAACAATAAATTAAAAAAAACCATTAACCTTTTTCTTTAATTAATTAAAAATTTACATTTATTAAATAAAATTATTAACAAAAGTTATTGATATTAAATAAAATTATTAATAAAAATTATTAATATTAAATAACACTATTAATAAAAATTATTAATCCAAAATAAAATTCTTAATAACTATTATTATTATAAAATAAAATTTTATTTAAAAAAATGTCAATGCGAAAAAAGGTAAGTGGGGAACTGTGGGGCCCGCCCACGCTACCATCGATGGTGACAGGGTGCCACAGTAGGCCTGTCGGTGCTGTGTACAGCCCTGACACTATGTACGGTACCGTGTACAGTGCCAGGACTGCACACAGTCCCCTGCACTGTCACAGTCTGTGCTTGCAGACCTTGGCTTATGTTGGGGGGGGGGGGGGGGGGGATTGGGGGTTGGTGGCCCCGCCCCCACCAATCATTTTTAATAATTTTTTTAAAAAAAATTAAAATTAAAATATTTCGTTAAATAAAAATGCTATATTTTTTTTTGATAAAGCATTTTCTTTTTCTAAAATTTTAGATTTGTAAAAATGGAAATTAGGATCTAAAAGCATTATATGTCATTTTTTACTTTTTTCTTTTTTTCAAAGCCTATTTTTTTTTTTTGTCTTTTCTGGGTAAGTATTTTTTTTATTGTCATTTTTTTTTACAAAGCATTTTTAAAATAGAATGTTGTATTTCTACCCAAATTGGGTTTTTTTTCCTCAAACCCATTAATTTAATTCAATTGCTCTATAGTTTACACTATAGCTAAACTAATTTTTTTATTTTCTAGGAGATTTAGATTGAATTTTCTCACAAAATTTTGATAGCATAACCCTATTATGCCAAGTCTGAATAAAATCATAGAATAGTAGATCTATGGGTTCTCTAACACCCAAAATCACTAACAAAGAAAAATAGATCTAATAAATCAAATGAAACTATCCAAGCATGATAAAATTACTAAAATTTACACAGACAAATTGCAAGGAGGTTTTCACAAACCCTACCTCAAATCCAATGCAAGAAACTATAAAAGAATGCCTTTGAGAAGACAAAAATTCTAGATTCTCCAAAGTATGAACTCAGTCTTGCAGATCCAAATCCTCCAAGAAAGCAATCTAAGAACCAAATGCACAACAATCTCTCACAAATTCCAAACAATACAAAAACACCCAAGAAATCTCAGAATACAAAAATCAAACTCTCTCCAATTCTCCAAAACCTGTGTGTGTGTGTGTTTGTGTGTGTGTGTGTGTGTGTGTGTGTAAACACCAAATGAATGCCTTTTCCCCTATTAGGGATTCAACTCCTCCTTTCATGCAAACCCTAGATGACTCATTAGATAACTCCTAATCAAACTCCAACTCTCAAATTTGAAACAAATTCCTAATTAATAATTAAAATATCTTTTATTTTGCTCAACACAACTTAGACTCCAAAAGACAAGTTTTTATTTTTTTGAAAATAATTTTCATTTCAACTCAATAAAAGTACATGCATATAATTAAAACTCACTTTAATTAAATTAAATATACTTAGAGCACAATTAAATCATGAAATTAAAATATTTAATTATTTAATGGAACATAATAACTCAAATTTCACATAATTAATTAATTAAATCCAAATATTTAAATATTTCATTTTTAATTAATTAACCTCACATAAACATAAATATTAAAATTAATATTATTTTTCAACTATAATATTATATTCCACAAATATAGAAAAGTCACACACAAACAACAAAGATCAACAAATAAACCAAACATACAAAAAGATGAGATGCACGAATTTATGTCACCTAGATGAATCCAGGTAAGGTAGTCATTAGATACTTATCCAATCTTAGGATAAATAGGTTTGGGTTAAGGTTTTGGGTCTGTGTATTATCTCTCCTCTTTACCATTGAGATGAATGTTTATGGACACACTCACTCCTGCCAATTCAGGGAAGATGATTTCTTGTACCTACAAACTTGTCATCACAAAACAAAGCATATACATACAATATATAGAAAACAATGATAGGGTACGGTCGGTCATGTGGATCTCGACAAGGCAAGTAACTATGCCTCCACCCTCTACCATACAGACACATCAAACAAGTATATGCACATAATCACCATACACATGCAAGCATGGGGTAAGTACATCATAAACCACTATAAAACATAACCTAACAACATAATGATATCATCATCTAATCTACGTAATCACATGAAAAACAAAGAATAATCATAATCCAAATCATCAACATCCACTGAAATAATAATATCTACACACATGAAATGTGGCCTAAAAGAGTATGGCACTAAAAAATGAAAGCAAACTATTGGGGTACTACACTTACTATATGATTTTTTTATAAGATCTTGGTTAAGAGCACGTACATAAATTCATTTATTCATGATAGTTATGTGTAATTCAATGGAAGCAGTATTCAAGCAGTGCTCCTAAGTAGCAGTTTTTAGAAATCAAATGATATCTCCTAATTGGGATAGAATATAAGCATGCAAAGTTGAAAATATGATGAAGACATGATAATTATGATGTGGACGGGGCAGAAAGGTCATAGCTCACATGAGTGAAGAGTTATCTTAATTGGAAGCTGACTGTTTTATGTAATTATGGAATTTTTATGTAACGTGTGGAAGATTTTTTTTTTTAATTTATATGCCAACTCATTTGTAATTATTTGAGTGTGGTATAAAGTAAGGAATGTTTTCCTTATTTTAATGTGAAATTTGGAATGTAAGATTGTGAAAGTGAATTGCGGAATTGTGCAATACTTTTTGAAAGAGGATATGTGAAGTATAGAGATTTGATGAAGTAGTTCGGTGTGGTTTGGCATAGTCAGAGGAGAAGTGATAAGTTGTTGAGATCAGTAATATTTTGGTATTATTCTGTTGAGTAATACAGAGATCAGTTGGACAGTGTGTTCAGTGATCTTGCCCTTGAAGCTGTTTGGACAGTGGGTCCTTCTGTCTTCCATAACTCCTAACAGAGTTAGAATCTTTTAGCAGGGATTCAAAGTCTTTTAACAGGGACTGATATGAACTAAATGTATTTCATAAGACTCTTAACAGATTCCATCCTCTCGCAAATAACTTTCATATTAGTGCATCTTTTGTGGGCATCATTCCCACTGGGGTTTACTCTTTGATCAAGAGGTTCCCTAGTCAACATATCTTGTGTTATTATGTTGTTCTGTATGTATATCTTTCTATGGTTGTTGATCACATTGCTTACATGGTTAAAATCTATTAAAAGTTTGTAAAAGCTATATTTATCATATAACTGATTCACCTGCCCCCCCCCCTCTCAGTTATCTTGGTGGAATTTACTTTCTAACAACCAAAAGTGCCATAAACATTTCTAAGAATCTAGTGATACATTCAAAAACAAAACACATATCTATAAAGTATCACTACTTTAGGGAACAAGTACAAGAAAAGCAAGTGAAATTGGAGTTTGTGGAAATCAAAAGAATAACTTGCAGACATATTTACTAAACCCTTGCCTAAGGATACAATTGAGTACTTGAGGACTAGACTAGGGATCTGATCTGCCCAACCTAAGCTTTACAAGTTTTATAACTTAATCCAAAATACAAATTTAATTCCCTAATCCAGGCAGTAATTGCATAGTTATGTATTTAACCGTTGAAATTACAAGATAGAGTTATACTTTAAAACACTTTAAAATCAATTATGTGTTTAATTACATAAAAGAGAATATTATCAGTAAGAAAAATGAGAGAACATAAAGATAAATAAGAGAGAGAGAGAGAGAGAGAGAAGAGAAGATGCAAACACTTTGATAATGGAGTTCGTCTGGTTAGGACTACGTCTTTGGGTCCACTTCTCAATTCAGGGACTGCTTTATTAATGTCACAAGGCTCAAATCGTCTTATTACAACATCCAAGCTTCAAGCCTTCATTCACAGTCTCCTTCTTTCTTTTACAATTTTTGGTGTAAAAACAACACCTTGTAATCTCCTCTCAAGAATTCAAAAATACTTTCTAATCTCACAATAATTCCTCCTCAGAGACTTACAATAATTCTCCAAGACTCATTGTCCTTCTAAGGGAAACTAATCCCCCTTTTATACATAAAATATGCCCAATTTGGCTTAAAACCAAATAACCATTTTCCCATTTTAAAATAACAAAAATATCCCCAAATATCCCAAATTTACCACTATCCTTAAAAATAATGGCCCTTATAATTTTGGGCTTACATTATAATCTCCGCTCCTTCAAAATTAAATCCAAACAATTAAATAACCTCCATTTGGCTTTGATAATTATGAGCCAAACAATTTAAATTGTGATCCCAAAATTAATAACCATTCACTATTTTGGGGGGCTAAAATTTGGAGGGTATTTATTTCTTTTTTGTTTAAATATTGTTTTTATTGGCTCTCCTTAGAAATAGCCATTATGTTTTTAAGGATTTGCATCCTTAATTATAGCGGAGTTATATTTCAAGGGAGCTTGCTATTTTATAGGGGTTTATTCATAATCCATGGTAAATGACATTTTTTTAATTTTATTTTTTAAAAGCTTGTGGCCAATTTATTAGGAAATATAGACCCACAAAAATAGGGGCCCATGAAAATAGGGAGCTCCTTCTTTTGAGGTAAAAGTATTTCTCTAATATCTTCCACATATTATCTCGGATTTTGATGAAATAAACACCATTGGAAAGCTCTCAACGAACTCTTCGTAATGAAATCAATATTGACCCTTTTTGGTGACTTTAATTTTTAATCTTTTCTTGATCCCTCTGATTTATCGATTGACCAGTACTTTGAATACTCACAAACTCTACATAAGAGTTCCTTTTGAATCCATTCAAGTTGCAATAGGTCCAATTTTTTTGAGCTCTTTGCAATAATATTGAAATTGAGAGATTTTGAGACTATGAAAATTTTAGGTTCTCTAGATCCACCTGGATCAAGGTCCATCCCCTATCTATCAATCAATAAGGTGATCAGGAGGTTGCATCAATCTATACTTAATTAGAATATCAAACGATGTTGATTCATAATGTTTAAACTTTGGGTTTCCTAAGGTTGTGAAAGCTAGAACAAATGTTACTGCATATCGGCACATGAAGGTACTTGATCTAAACTGAACACCAAAGATAACATTTTGGCTACTACAGAGTTCTTTACTCTTTTTGGCATTTTTGTTAATGGGAGAGAAGAATCAATGAAATATCTATTGAGTGGAAGAAAAGAATAAGGGAGAAAAGAATCAGAGAGAAGACATAATGGAAGAAGAAGATCAAATCCGCAAGGAGAGTCTGCATGAAATATTGTGTAGTGATTAAAAATATTAAATGAACAAGCTAGGGAGAGCTTACCGAGTTACACTATTTACTTAAAGAGTTGTAGAATAGATGTTTGGTATTCTATGGCATATTTCATATTTTGTTTTTATCAATGCCAAAGGGAGAGATTGATAACCTACAACTGACTGAATATTTTGATGGAAAGAATGAATAAGTGAAATATAATGATTGAAGGTCACCGAGCTATTAAAGTGATATGTAAGGAAATTAAATAATTCAATGTATTGTCATTGATGTCAACTAGTTTTGACTCTACTCATCATGATGGTTACAAACATCTGAAGAAGAAAAATGGTAAAGGAATGAGATATCTACATGAAGATGATATGGATATGATAGATATGGATATGGTATACATTGGATAACTTATTGATGATTCTATGGCATCATGTTGTTAACTTGATTGTATTACATGATTATTTTATGTATTCAAGATCAGAACTGAACAAGTTTATGTGGTCGGTAATTGAAGATTTTTGTAGACACCAAGCTATGTAGTGTATACCGAGTATAGTATTAAATGAATAGGTATTCACCGACACATTCTGGTATTGACCTAGTGAAAGAAAGAAATAAATATTATATCAGCTGACTGAATTGATGAGCTAGACAATTGCTTATGATTCCAAAGTAGAAGATAGAGTTTGTTATGATGATCTAATGACTGAAAAAATTCATGATTGAGCGGATGAATGAGAATGAAATGTGTTATAGATACAACTACCGAGGAAGGTTAAAATAGAAAAATGAACGATGAAGATTAAGAGGAAAAATCTAACGGATGAGAAGAAAATAGTTTATGAAGTTTATTTAAAGAGACATGAGATTCATTATTGAGTCTGGTATTATTGATACTACAAGAGAATTCATGTGAAAGGATTGTTTCATGCACCGCTAATCAAACTATTTAAAATACAAAGCTAAGTTGAATTACATACATTACCGAGCAACAGAGAATTATTCACCAAGTAGAATGAAGTTGGAGGATATGAAGGATTGAATTATTTATTGATCAAAGGAGGTATTTTGATCTTAGCATAGATTTGAAAATATGAAAATCTTAGTTGTATTTGAATCAGATCATTACTGTATCAGTTTAACCATTGTTACAATAAAATCTCTTAACCGAGTGGGACTTAACAATCTTTTGTATTTCAATATGACATTCAATGAATGTTGATTGTTTTCTTGTTAAACCCATAGTGAATGCTAATCAAGGAAGAACTATTGGTGATAAATCCTCTAACTAGGTTACACCTTACAGTGTGTTTTTCAACCTTTAACAGGGTTGGCTCCTAACTGAGCTCAATCAGAAGAGTGAATTGCTTTGGGTTACCGGTCCTAGGTGGTTTTTCCCCTAATAGGGTTTCCACGTTAAAATCTATGTGTTATGTGTATTTGATGTGATTGGATTGTTATTTTACTATACACATTTCATAACTAGTCAGATCGATAAATACAGTATTGAATTAACTATCAAATGATAGATAAAGATAAAGTTATTGTTGATAGCTTACCGAGTTGATAAATTGATTGAAAAGTTTGAATATATACATCTGCGAGATTTGAGACTATAGGATAACTAAAATTAACTGATTCACCCCCACCCCCCTTTCAATTATCTAATAAGAAGGGCCAAGGAGTAGTCATTGGATGTAGTTCCTGAGCTAGCACATCAATTAAATTTCCAAGATATTGACATTTTTGGCATATCTTTTCAAAATGACATATATCTTTCTCCATGGAAGGCCAATAATACCCTATCCTTAAAATTTTCTTAGCTAAGGATAACCCATTTGAATGTGACCCACAAATTCCTTTATGGATTTCTTGCAAAGATAATTTTGTTTCCTCCTTCTCTATGAACCTTAAAAGAATTCTGTCAAGACTCTTGTGATACAACATGTCAGATACAAGGGTGTAACAAGAGGCTTTTCTTATGAAGTTTCTTTTTTGGTTTTGCGTTTGGTCCAAGGGTAAGGTTTGGTCTTTCAAATAAGTATAAATAGATCCATACTAGGGAGAGTCATGTCCCACTAATAGGAAAATGATGTGGAAATTGGATAGGCCAAATGTAGGTTGTTCAATTTCTTCTACCAAGAATTCATATAACATGCTTTGATCCAACATCTGTAAGAGTGAAGCTAATGTCACCATGGCATTTGCTTATTTATTCTTTTCCCTAGGTACTTGTTCAAATGTGATCAAAATAAATTACTTCTTTAGATCATCTATCATATTTTTATAGGGTATCAACTTGTCATCTTTTGTCTGGTACTCATCATTATTTTGATTTATGACTAGTTGTGAATCTCCATACACTTGTAATTATGTCACTTTCCATTCTAAAGCCAAATTGATGCCAATAACAAGCACTTCATATTTGGCTATATTATTAATGCATGGAAATAGAAGCTTATATGATTCTTGAATTGTGGAGCCTTGAGGTGTGATCAATAATATGCCTTCTCCTAAGCCATGTTGGGTGTAAGAACCATCAAAGTAAAGTTTCCATGTTTTTGCTTCAATGTTGATGATTTTTGCATGTAGAAATTCCACTTGAATAGGGTATTTATCTTTTAAAGGTTCCTTTGCTAGTTGATCCACTATGACTTGGCCTTTTATTTCCTTTTTGTCTACATATTCTATGTAAAATTTACTTAGTACCATGACCCATTTAGATAACCTTCCTATTAAGGTTATTTTGCTCAATAGATACTTCAATGGATCAATCTTTGATATGAGTTTAATTTAGTAACATAACATATAATGTCATATTTTTTGGGAAGAAAAAACTACCACAAAACATGCTCTCTCTATGAAACTATAGTTCAACTCATACTTCACCAAACTCTTTCTTATGTAGTAGATCACCTTCTCTTTTCCATTCTCATCTTCTTGAGCCAAGAGTGCACCTAAAGAATGTTCTGTCATTGAAATATACAGTATTAAAGGATTTCCTCTTATTGGTGGCATCAATATTGGAGGATTCATGAGGTACTTTTGGAGGATTGTGAAATCCTCTTCACATTTGTCATCCCATTTGAATACTATGTCCTTATGAAGGAGTTGAGTAAAAGAGTTACACTTTTCTGCTAATTGTGAAATGAACCTTCTTATGGATTGGAGTCTTCCTTGGATAGATCTCATTTGACTCATTTTTATAGGTGCCCCCATCTCTATTATTTCTTTGAATTTTACAGGGTCTACCTCTATTTCTTTTTCCAAAACTATATACCCTAATAGTTTGTCAGATTGTACCCCAAAGACATTTTTTTGAATTTAGTCTCACCTTGAATTGTTCAAGCCTTGTGAATATTTTCTCTAAAATTGGAAAATGTTCTTTCCTTGAGTGATATTTTACATTTATATCATCTAAATAATCCTCTAAGAACTTGTGCATCATGCTGTGGAATATAGTGGTCATGGCTCTTTGGTAAGTTACTCCTGCTTTCTTAAGAATGAAGGGCATAACATTCCAACAAAATGTCCCCCAAGCACATGTAAAAGTTGTTTTGTCTTGGTCTATGGATGCAATTTTGATTTTTTTGTACCCACTAAATCCATCCATAAGAGAGAACATAGAGTTACCTGCTGTTAGATCCACTATTGTGTCTATTCTTGGTAAGGGAAAATCATCCTTTAGACATGGTAGATTGAGATCTTGGAAATCCATGCAAATTCTAATTGATTTATTTGGTTTTGAAATAGGTACAATTTTAGATATCGATTTGGCATAATCAATAGCTCTAATGAACTTTTAATAACTTTTCTAATTTAACTTTGACAAGTAGCGCAATGTGTGGGTGCATTTTCCTCAACTTTTGTTTGACTAGCTTGATTCTTGGTTTGATAATCAAATGATGTATAATCAGGTTTGGGTCCAATCCTAGCATATCATCATAGGAACAAGAAAAGTTTATTTTCCTTTTAAAAACTTCACAAATTATTCTTTCTCTTCTTTGGATAATGAGGCTGCAAGATGTATGACTTTAGGCTTTGATTTTGTCCCAATGTTGATCTTTTTTGTTGGCTCTATCAAGATAGGTGGTCTTTCTTCATAATTTTTGGGCAAATTATCCAACCTCTCTTCCCTAGGTGCCACAATTAGGTTTTCACCTTTAGAAACATCTTTTATTTCTTTCTCTTTTGAGTCTAACACCATCACCTTGTGTTTTTCACCATTAGACTCTTTCATTTTTTTATTTTCTTCATTTTGTTTCTTTTATTTCTTGACTAAGAGATTAGATACTTTTCCTCATCATTTTGCTTTGATAAAATTCATTGGTAGAAGAATTTTCAACTGTATTTAGGTATAAGGCCAAATAATTTTCATTTGCGAATGTAGGAATGTCATTTGGCTCCATGGAATCCCATTAAATAAGTTTTGAGTATATGAGAGATAGTGTCTTATTGGCTAGGTTCAATTCAGTAGGGTTTAGGGACATGAATTCATTGGATGGTTCATACATTGTATCATTTAAGTCTATGACATGTGCTTATTTTAGGTGTTCCATAGAACTTGGATCAAAATCTCCCTCACTAGAATCATCTTGGGTTTCTTGAGGGTAAAAATATCATGGGTTAAACCTATTACTAGATTCTTCTATTGTTGGTAACCATGATGGTACATAGGGTTCTCCTACCCATTGAGATCCTTCCTCATCTTGACTTGGAGTAGACTCTTGAGTAGAAACTATCTCTTGGTTAGAAATTGAATCTTGGTTTGAACTTGATCCTTGATTTAACTCTTGCCTTTCACCTAGGTTAGACATAGGAGCATAAGTATGGATAACATCCACCTATTTTTCTTGACAAGATTTGCTAGTTAAAGAATCCCATTCCCATTCATTAGAGTCTTCATCACTTTGGGAGTTCAATTGCAAGATTTGTTCAAAAAATTTGGGATGATTCTTTTGGGTATATCCTTGTTCAAGTTATCCTAATCCTGATTTTTGTTTGCTATCCCTCCAAGCCATTTCTATAGGTTTGACCAACCCTTCATTTCTATTTCCTAAAGGTCATCTTACTTTATATCCCATGTTTTTCATGATTTTAAAAACTTTACCATATTGGTGTGTGGGAATACTAATGTTTTGAGTTCATTTTTCATTTGCATTTGATTCATCTTCTTCTTTATAGCCACGTTAGGATTTCATTTTCATCTTCTTCCATGGATGAAGAAGTGCTATCTCTTACGAAATGGTCATTATATGTTTTGGGAGGATTGGAGCTACAAAGTCTACCATGAGACCTAGGGAAGAGTGGCAAATCCATCATTGATAAGGAATATTCCCCTATAGCACTTTGCTTAATCTTGCATTGATTTTTAAAATTCTTCATCATAGTGTCCATCTTTTGATAATGGATCTCTTTGGCTTGTATTTGAGAATATTTTTTATTTTCTTCTTCTTTTCTTTCCTTAGGATTTTCCTCACTAACTTTCTATTTTCCCTTATTTGATGTAGTTAATTTAGTGGGTTTTTAATTTTCTCTAACAAGAGTGTCTTCTTCCTCCATCTTCCCTTTTCCTTTTTCTAAGGAAATTTCCTTTGAACTTTGACCTTGGTTCATTTTCCTTGATGTAGTGCATTTGTTATTGTGAGAAACCAATGAGTCATTTATAGGCTTGATATTATTACAATATTGAAATGGATTCAAATCTCCACTCACCATAATTTATTGACCCATGTATGGAAACTATAAGCATTGATCCAATACATTGAGGGTACCATTTTCATCTCATGTATCCATGGTCTTCCCAAAAAAATGTTATAAGTCAATTTCAAATCAAGAACTTGGAAAATAGTTTCCTTTTGAATAGGACCAACTCGAATTGGAAGAAATATTATCCCTTTGGAGGACCTTTCTTCATCGTCATAAGCCTTTATAGCTATCTTTCTTTTATGGTCAATAGCTTCTTCAGAATACCCTAGAGCTTTGAAAATATTCAAGGTGCAAATGTTTAGACCAGCTCCTCCATCAATGAGGATCCTTTTGACATTATGTTTATGTATCAAAACTTTGATATGTAATGGGAGATTTTGGGGATTCTTTAAAGACATATTGTCTTTCTCAGAAAAAAGATAGGCAATGAGGTGCAATAAGGTGTCCTACCATATTTTCAAACTTATCGACATCCAAATTAAGTGGAACATTGATTTCAAAATGATCCTTCTCCAAGATTTCCTTGTGGATGGGTGAATTTTTTAACAACTCTAAGATTGAAATTTGTGCAAGATTTCTTTGGATTTGATCCAAAAGGTCATATTTCTCTGATGATGTGCATGTTTGACTTGGTAGAATAATTTTAGGGGTACCTCCTTGCAAGGTGATTTTGGATGCTTTCCCCCTAGTCACAACATTAGAGGTTTCTTCTTGTTTCTTTTCTTTCACCACTATGACATTGATGGTATTTTCATACCTCATTAAAGAATTTATAGTGTTGTCATATGTGTGGGAAAAATTAACTGTATCATTCCCTCTTTTTTTGTTTCGATTTGAATTTGAGGTTTCACCTTTCTCATGATTCAAGAAACTAGTCTTAAATGTTGTATGATCTTCATTGTTATGAGGACCCTCAACTTTAATCATGCCATCATCTATCAAATATTGGACTAGGTGTTTGAGTTTCATAACTTCATCGGTCTTATGCCATTTATTTTGATGGTATTCATAGTGATGGGTGTCGTTCCACCAAGATGGTTTAACTTGGAGTTCATATGGTCTTGATTTTGGTAAGATGATGATTTTGTTTCAAACAAGGGTCCTTAAGGCATTTTCCAAAGGTTCTCCCAAGAATGTGAACTTTCTCCTTTGGATTGGATTAAAGAAAGGCCTTGGTTTATTTATAGCTTGGTTATTGAAAGAGTTATTATTTTTATTGAAAGGGGTTTTAGGTGTTTGATTAACATTATTTGTTTGATTGGACCCACTTGAAAAATTAAAAGGGGTGGATTTGAGGTTATTGGCTTCTAAAACCCCATCATTTACAAGATTTTTGTTAGTGTTTTTCAACCAAAATCTTAATTTATCATTGTTGTTGTTAGCACCCCTATTATTATTATTATTATTAAAATTATTATTTGTGTTAGGATAACCTTTATTCTCTTTGAAGAGTTTGATTTCTCCTTTCTTCACTAACACCTCTTAAATCTTAATCCCATTTACTATGATCTTTTCAAAGGTTGGTAGACATTGAAGTTGTAATCGATAGTTCATTTCCATGTTCAACTTGTTCATGAAAATTTCCATTTTCTCCTTTTTGGGTATGCTTCTTGGATATCTCACAAAAACCATTCTCCATCTTTGGAGAAAGAATAGAAAAGGTTCACCATCTTTTTTCTTGGTATCACATAGGTTTAGCATGGTGATTTTGTGCTCAATGTTATAAGAGTAATGAGTCACATACTTGGAGGCCAATTCTTCAAAAAATTTTATTCCTGGGGTCAATTTCAAAAAATACTCCATTGCTTTCCCTCCAAGACTTCTTGGGAATAATCTCATTAGGTATGTATTTTCATACATGAAATCAATACTTAAAGCACAAAAATCTCTTAAGTGGTCTTGTGGGCCAGATTTACCCATGTACTTGTCATATCTTGAAAAGACTACATTAGGGGGAAAAGGCACCATAACTAAATTTCTATCAAAAGGAAAAGGACATAAGGCTTCAATCAAAAATGGTTTTGGTTCAACCACCTTTTTCATGCTATCAATTTGGGCTTGGAACAACTTGAGTTTTTTTTTCATGACTCCTAATGGATTCTCTTCTTCCTCATCCTTCTTTAAGGTTCATGTAGCATAATCATGAGGAAGTTTAACTCCTGATTGAGCTAGGTTGAGGAAATTTCCTTCTTTATCCCTTTCTAAAATTTTCTCCATGACTTCAAGGAATACTAGATCTTGGGCTGCCCTATTATCCCTTTCCTTAGTTATCTCTTCTTGTCCTTGGTTTCTTTGTCAGTTCTCATCTTGGTTTTCATGGTTTCTCCCATGGGTAAACTCATATAAATCATTATTTCTTTTCATGAGATCAACTCTTTCTTTGAATAGGTTGGGAATTCTCTCTTATTGTTCTTGTTGTTCTTCAAATGGGGTTTATAATATGAAGTCTTTGTATGGAACCTCTTGACTAATACAAGTGTCATCTTCTTGAAGATATATTTTCAATCGATGGGATCTAGTGAAAATTGACATTAACAAGGGTTGAGTCAAGTGAAATTCATCTCTTAGTGATTGTTATTTTGGAAGATTTTTAAAATATTAATTGATTTGAAATGGATGCTTCTTCCTTGTAACATGTATTTTCAAACACAGCAATAACAAGAACACTTTTCTTTTAAATGACCTCTAAACACAAAATGTTTAAATATTTGAGAATATTTTTATGGGTCTTTGACAAGAAATCACTTCAAGAAATCTACCTATAGTCAATTTTGGATTGTAAACATGGTTCTATTGAGGTAGGATTTCTAATTAACAAGGAGATAATATGGATTCCATTCAAAAGAACATCAAGTTTCATTCCCTATTATAGGGGCCTCCCACCACCGATATTTGGAGTTTTATGCAATCCTGAATAACTACTCGAGGAGGTTCGATTCTTTATATCCCTTTGTCACTCACCCCATCAAGGATGAATGCATTTTATTTTATAGTGGGTTGGATTATTGCACCAAAATCAATTGTATCCCACTTTGGGCTATCCTTGTCACCAGCCTCGTTAAGGCATGTTCTCGGGAGGTGAGCCCACTAAATCTCTAACATGTTCATGAAAGAAAATGAAATGAAATGAAAGAGTAGGTTTTGGTATTTTATTCACCAAAGTTTCAGAGCATATCCCTACTACTTTTCACTTCCAAACACAATAAAAAATTTTCAATTACCAAGCCTCTTTGAATCTAGTGGGAATTGAGTACTTCTAGCTTTATGATTCACCTAAAAGGTGAAGATAAAAATCACCTAATACTCTTTTCCACAAATAATAGGCTTAATTTAGTGTTTGTTCATTCCTTTGACCTTTCTTTTAATTGAATGGTTTGATAGGTTTGGCATTTTGATTCACTAAAAAAAAGTGAAGAGCATAGTCCTACTACCAAATCTAACAAACAATAATAGGTCTTCTAATTATGCTAGATTTAAATCAACTTGCCATAATTTAATCAAATGCATAAGGTTTTAGGCATACCTTTTTTGAAGATAGCAAAGACTAGGGACATTTTTTATTTCATTTATGCATTTTGATACTCACCTAGTGGCGATTGTTCCATCTCCAAAGAATCCTCTTCTTAACATTAGTTAGTCCAACACAAATTCCAAGCAAAGTGAATAAATCCAAGAAAATCAAGTTTTTACTCCTTTCTCTAAAATGATTAAAATTGATAAATCTTAAGGAACAAAGATCCAATTAAGAGAAACAATTTTGGATTTATAATCTTTGATTATTTGCAAGTATCTTTCATAAGCTTCACCTTCATGCTTTGAATCCTCCAAGAAATTGTTGAGATGAAGTGTTTTCTCCTTTTTTAACCTTCTCCTTATTTGTTTGTCTTCTCTGTTAACCCTAGCTTCTAGTTTCTGAACCCTTTTATGCTCCATCATCTGCAAAAAAAAAGAGAATTCACCATTTTCTGTTAGAAATTAAATTTTTAGAAAAATAATAATACACATTACAGAAAGTATTGTAAGCGCTATTCTGGACACTGTACATGCTACAAAATGAATTAACATTTCTATTTAAACAATTATATGTGCTAGTCAATTAGGTGAATGCTAACAAATAATTCCTGGAAATCAACATTTTAAACATGAAAAATATTGTATACGTTGATACAGAGTGTGTACATGCTACAAACTCAAGGTGTATGCATTGAAAGAAAGTTAGATAGAAGATGGAAGGATTTTCTACGCACTAAAATCCTATGTAAAGGAATCAAACTTTATCGTGCATGCATCATTTGACTATGTAAAGGCATCATACTTTGACTGATACGCGCTATTCCAAGCCTTGTACATGTTATTTCACCTATCTGACAGATATTTAAAATAAAAATTCATGCAAATTTAGAAAATAAACATGAAATTTAGTTAGTAGAGGCAAGATTCCCCACGATGGGTGCCATTTTGTGTAATAGTAATACATTCATAGGATTAGTTTTTTAATACATAAATTCTATTATGCAAAATACAACAATTTAGGAGCTATTGAATGGAAATAAAGACAATAAACATCCTATGGCTCTCTAATTAAAGATGCTAATGAAGAGCTCTCGGCAAGCTTCCATTAGAGACAACTCTAAAATGAGAAATTATGCTAAATGATGAATGATTATGCCTATCTTTTCTCAAAACATGCTAAATTAAGCTTCCAAATCAAATTCACCATAGTAATGATGCAATTCTAAAATGCTCTTGGAATCCATTTCTCCTAATTTTTGCCTTCTATTTATAGATTTCTCTAAGCTTAGGGGGTGGAGTAAGTTTAATCATGATTAAGTTTCGGTTAAGTCCATGGTTTCAAATGTTGAGACAATTTATATATTTTGTCCTCAAAGCTTGGGACAATGAGACAAAATGAATGGTCAAGATGCATTCTCCAAGTGAGTGATTGAGATTCAATTTGGATTTGATCCATGTGAGATCAATTCTCAATTCCTATTGGTTGATGTAATTCCCTCCCATGTAGTAGGTGAGAAATTTTAGGATTTAATTAATTGATTTATTTAAATTCTTTAGCCATGTGTACCCCTTGAATGGGTTAGATTTGATTTAATTCAACTATACAATTGATTTTATTAATTACATAACTAAATGATTTATTTGATTTAATTCATCTTTTTTCCTTTGATTTCAATTAATCTTTGATTTTATTTTGATTGCTCACTTGGATTAGCCTAACCATTTTTAGGTGTGTACAATAATTACAAAGGGATAGAGAAGAGCACATCATGCTTGGCACTATGCCACTAAAAGTAGTCCACCACCTATACATCAATCTCTAATAGTGATGTGAAATGCCACCCAACCACATGGTAGCCTCAAGCACACCCCATCATGCTCACTGAGATAGTCACACAACCCAAGAATACATAATGCACATAAAAGAAGTAGGCTAACACACACACACCATACAAGTACAATAATCAATGCATGGCATATCAATCCCAATAAAATCACTTAGATGAAATACTAGAATACAAGTACATAAGGTCACTACTCATTACTAACAATGCTTTTGTGCATGGACTCCAGAATAGAGTTCCATTACATGGGACGTGGTGGCCAATATAGCATTGAGCCTCTCATCAATGTTTGTAGATGACCAAACTCAGTATGTATCTTCAATCAACATTCAAAGATGGCCATATAATATGCCTTTGATTAACATCCTCAAATGACCAGGTAACATGTCTTCGATCAACATCCTCAAATGACTAGGCACTAACTTACCTTCGATCAATTTCCATAGATGACCTAGTAGTCATATTAATTATTGTTAATGTATTTTTACCAATTCATTTATTGAGTTTCCACTTTCTTAAGACTTTCCACAGGTTACTCTAGTGACCCCTATGTGTCCTAGCCCATCATGGAGAGTCAATCCACTCCGCTACCCAAAAACCTAAGGTCATCTCATTTCAATAATGAGACACTAAACCATAATTGCAATACAAGTATGATGCAAGTAAAGACTCTCAAAATCATAACCAAAATGAAGCAAGGAAAACTTGATTGGTCTCCAACCAAGACCACGGGTCTCTCAAAGATCTTGATAAGGAATAACTCTATTTTGATCACGATGTGGTCTCAACACTAACATCATTGAATCAAGATGTGATCTCAAATCAAGAATCAACAAAATCAAACAAACCAAGACAATAATAGGAGGATAACTTAACCCTCAAAATGCTCAAGGCATAAAGCTAAGTGAACACACATGCAATTAAACATATCAAGTTTCTGGATTGGATACTTTACCAAGAGCATGGATTATAATGAAATTCATAAAACATCTTTCTATAACATGAGGATGGCTCACAAGGCCCCAAATGTGCAAAAATTCCCAAATACTAGAAATAACTAGCAAAGTATGAAAATCATCAAATTTGTAATAAAGGGGCGAGTTTAGATCATGATAACTATTGCTCAAAATTTTCTCTATCCATTCTAATCAAATAAACCTATCACAATCATGGGATAATACCAAGACAATCATTTAAAAAATGCCAAACATGGTGATAGCTAAATTAGGAGATCATGAAAATGAGGCACACCCAAAAATGTCCAAAAATCAAAAGTGGAATCTTGTGATTCTAGGAGAACCCATTATCTCTAACATATTCAACATCCCAACCATATAATAAAATCAAGATTGAAAGCTCATCAAAGCAAAGGACGACCAAAATACAAAGTTGAAAGGTTAAGCTTGGGTGCACGCTCACATGGCTAAATTACTGAGGAAACAATCATGAATCCTCTTGGGATTAAAATTCTATACACTAATATCATTACTCCACAAAATAATCAATCGTCAGAATGACAATATTCCCATTTTTAGGTCCATGGCCAAAAATTCCATTAAAGCCATGGATAAAACTTCAAAATTCAAAAATTTGAAGACACCCTTTGGCTTAAAATATGCCCAACAAGGTAAGGAAGCAATAAAATTCAACTTCCATACATTTCTAAAATTCTGACAGCATAACTTTACATAAACTATTCATTTTTTAATAAATTTGTACAGGCCCAATTGGGCAAAATAATGGAATGAAAACATGAGAGAATACCAATTCTCATCCTACAAACTAAAAGAAATTTACTTCAAAGACAAAAACAAAGTAAAAATAAGGTTTTAGGAAGCCCTACCTCACCACATGGTGAAAACTTTGAAATGAAGAGAATAAATAAATTACTCTGCAAAATTGTAAAGGGGAGAAACTACAACATGAATACATTGAGCTATTACCCCCAAAACTCCCACCCCTTATTCATTCCCAACAAGAAAAATATAGATTGCTCAATAAGAGGGTTGGAGCAATTTTTTTGTCCAAAATGCATAAGTGACATAAGAAGTCTAATCCTTCATTATAAAAGTTACTTTTGGCCAAAATAGAAAAAGGCACTAAAAAGCCACATAAGAAATAAAATTAAAACAATTAAATTAAATGAAATCCCCAAATGGATCAATTCAACTTGATTCTATAAATAGGAATGCACTTTGGTGCACTTGCTAGAAAATAATCAAATAACCAAAAGGATTAAAAATAAGCATTAATTCCTAGCTTTCCGCGACAACTGTAGACAACTATAACGCACAAACAACCACTGGTATAATCATGATAATGCAAATGAAGTCCAGATTTTACCCATACGATATTGAAGGTATAATATATCAATTACAAATACACTTTCCATATAGGGATGATATTGACTAAGTCATGAATGACCAATGTAACTATCTCCTATGCCATTGTTGGGGATAAAGACAAGCTCAAACCTGTAACTCACATGGAGACAATGTCTAGTACCTATTTTCTAAAACATGCACACATAAAGTGCAACTACACACAATATATATAGCTTATGAACATGCATATAATAATCAAAGTGCACCTAATACAAGATATTTCCCTAGAGGCATAATCATTCATATGTATTAGAATATTTTTTTTAGCTCGATAGTATTGATTTTTATTAATATTTAAATAGAAAAGTATATTGCATATGATGAATAACAATATTTAAAAAACCCCTTTACAAACCCTAGCTCCATACACCAGACCACTATAGTAGCATAATAACCCTAAACCACTATTCTTCCCAAACTGCCTATTAACATTTCAAAGCCACCAAAATACCACATTTACCATGGTCTTTCCCAATCTAACAAAATTACCATGAGTTGTACCACTACATACATTCCCAACCTTCGTATCACATATTTCCCTATAGCAGATTTGCATCTTCATCACCATACAAAGAAAGGAAAAAATTCACCATTCATGTCGAGAAAGAGTCCCATAGTATACTACTAATAAAACCAGATTTCCTCTTCAATTTCAAAATGTAGATCTCCATATACCCTTTGTCTAACAAAAAATAACACCAAAAGAAAAGATCGCATACCTATTCCACCCCTCCATCTTTAGTGCCAGCAACAAACCTCACGCACAACCATTTGATCCTTGTAGACCATTGACATTACCACATGGGAATATCCCCATTACCTTTATCTTCTTGCCTTACTTCAAATTCATGAAATTCTTTCTTCATTTCCTCCCACACCTCCCTAACCTTAGCATAATAGGCACCCTTATTCACCATTCTAGGCCCAAATAAAGGGCACAATACCAAATTCCATTTCTTTTTCAAGGTCATCGATACCTTTGGAGACATAAAAACCCTCCCCTGGGACCACCCATTGAAATACATGGTCCAAACCCAATAACATGTCTTTTGTCACAAGAGTCCTTAAAACCCACTTTATCACTTCAACATCTTCTCTCAACTCCAATGCCTAGCTGAGGATAATACTGATGATGTCCACATTTATTATGTATTGGTGCTTCACATTCATAAATTCCTATCCCAGCAGTTTCCAAATCAACTTCAAATTTTCTTGTGTTTACAGTGAGACATCCTTCGTAGTCTCCTCAGCTTCACTTCTCCAAATAAATATCGATGTTTCCTAGTTGTCAACTGGGTAAAATTAGCATCCATCTCTTCAACACTAGATTTGAGGTTTGTAGGAAAGAAAATATCTTCACAATTAAGCCTGACACCCTTTTAAAACCCACCTCACACCTTCCCTTCATTCCCATAAGTTTACACAAATAAATTTTTCTTTATCAATTCTCTAGCTTCATTAATGTGTCCTTGATAAAGATAGTGTAATCATTTCCCATTGCCAAATTCAAATTACAAAAATATTGAAAGCGTACTTCACCTCCCATTTTGATATGATGTCTACCACCTTGTCCCTTCTCTTTTTGTATGTGAGATTTTAAAATGTTCAAATTTTGATAATTCATCTATGATTGCATTGATATACTTTTGTAGGTGCCATGCCTAAGAAGCTCTTGCCATAATTTCCTTGACCACTATAAGAGAATCATCTTCTAAGTGAAAATTCGTTACTCATAATATTTTCCCCATTCTGATAGCTTATAAAGAAGTTATTGCCTCTGCTACATTGTTTGTCCCATCATTAAGCCTCTTAGCTTCCAGACTGAGGATGTTTCCTTCATAATACCTATCCACACAACCAATCCTTGATGATCTTAGGTTTCCCTTAGAGACCCCATCAAATTTACTCTTACACCATTCTTTATCTGATTTAGTCCATTCAACAACCACCATCTTCACCAAAGATAGATGAACCCAACCTTGTCTATTAACATGCCTATATGTATTATAATGTTATGAAACTAGTCATTCCATATTTAATCCTCAGTGTACAACATAAATAAACATCTCATTTAAATTAAAATATTAAATAATTATTTTATAAAATTTAATCGTATATCAATGAAAATCCTAAATTAGATATCCATCAACATGATAAGGCACAATATCACAAGGAATAAATAATAACATCATGACAATAGTATATCCTTAGATATAAAATAAATTAGGTACATTTTTAGAAACACCAGTGATACCAAAATGAACATAAGAATGCACAATAATTAGTTCAATCCCATAATATCAATATAAAATTATAACATCAGAATAATCACACCTAACATTGTAAGAGAATCAACTTGGATCTAGATCCCCAAGAGAACAATAAGTTCACATAACTTATGAATTTTGGCATCCCAGATCAAGTATGCAATGAGATAAAGCACAATGGTTATCACAAGTAGACATAAGGACATATGCAACTTTCCAATACAGTGACATAAATTCGATGCCCTAAAGCTACCAACCTCTCATGGGTCTAACATGATCATACAATACAAGCATATATCCATCCAAGCGTAGGGTGAACTTAACCAATCACATAAGAAAACAAAGAAACATCTAGATCTAGAACATGAGATCAAAAAATAATGTCGAAGATACATCCATAGGGATGTCAAGAAGAAAGCAAATGGGAGAGGTACTACATTTTGATTCAAACTCAATGACACATGTTTCATGGGTAGTGGTTCACAAGAACCTATCTCTCATAAGAATGAATGGAACACTTAACACTCATTGCATCTAGGTGATGCGTGTAAAGGTGAAGCATCAAAAATTCATGGAAGGTCACCCATCCTAGTACTATTTCAGCTCAATTTCTCTTAACCACATATTTTCCTCCAATCTTAAGCCCACTTTTCTTGCAAACCCATTTGTAAAACCTTCAATAAGAGGTTTTCCTTAGGAACCATTCATTATAATGCCTCTTAAGCTCATTTATTGATAGCTAGGATATATTTTCCACAAAAACTCAAATTATGATATTACTATTAGGATGCAATTGTATAATTTTTGAGTCAAACTCATTGACCCATGTTTTATGAGTAGTAGTTCACAAGAAGCCATATCTCATGATAATTAATGGAACACTTATCCCTCATTGCATCTAGGTGATGCGTGTAGGGGTGAAGCACTAGGACTTCCTAGGAGGTCACCCATCCTAGTACTACTCCAACTCAAGCACACTTGACCACAAAGTTGCCTCCAAGGCGAATCCCACTTTTCTTGCAACCCCAATGGGTCAATGAGTTAGCCTCAAAAAATACACAGTTGAATCTTGATAGCAATATCACAATTTGACTTGTCATGGAAAATATCTCCTACTTATCAAGAATTAGGCATCATCAACATATTATTTTTTGAGACTTGCATATTTGTCATAATACCATTTGAAATGTAAATACTTATTATCTTCTTCATATTTGTCTATGTAACTCAATTATCCAATTGTAAGATCTCTCCTTAAAATTTAACTAGCATTCCAAATTGATATTTGAATGTAATTACTAGTTTAATAAATATGAAATTTACAACATGGTCTTATACAAGTCATATTATTATATATATTGGACCAATTAAAAATTTAAACACCTAATGCATCATAAATCTTAAAAGGATAGTAAAGTATCTTAAATATTATACTCAACACTCTTTTCTTCATGTTGTACTTCCTTTGGCACCTTTATTAACTAAGCATAATTTTAATTATTTTGCATCAATTAGAGACGCAATGCCTCTTGAAATACAACATAGAAAAACCCTTCTCATAGCTAGACATCATTCCTTGTTCATTCTTAATTATTTTTTATCACCATTAACTCTAGGGTGGTGTACTTATGTCCTCTACACAAGACCATGCATGTAACACCCACCTCTTTACTACCATTTATGTTTATAATGCCAACCCTTTTAAGACCACTTTTTTATGAATATTAGATCTTTAGTTACATTTAATGATTTAATGCTATGATACTTTAATCATTTAATTTATATCATGTTAGTTAGACGATGATGGTTATTTACATATGATGATGTTACTTATGTTATGGTTTTTTTACTAACCCCATACTTGCATGTGTATGGTTTGCGTGTATGTTTTATATTTCTTTTTGATGTGCCTGATGCAATTCAAGGACAACTTTGTATTTATTTTCTTTTGAGATCCACGCGATCACCCAATCCCTACCATTGTCTTACACACACACACACATGTTTGTACATACTTTTCCTTTATGCATAATTTCAAGTACCGGGCATTGACTTCCCTAAATTGTCGGGATGAGCTTGTTCTATCGCAATATATCAATGGTAAGAGAGGGGAGATAACATCCAGGTCTAAACCCCCACCTAAGCCATTTATTTTCCTAAAATAGTGGACAATTATCTTATTGCTACCTTTGAAGTCATCAAGGTGACATGAATTCATGAACCTTCCTTTGTGCTTGGTTATGGTATTTTGGCTTCAGTCATTTTTGCCTTCATGTTTCATGTCAGGTGGTTTGATGTGATTTTGTGTTAACAATGCTTTAAAGATTTAATTAAGACTAACTAAATGACTAGATAATTAAATCTTATTATATAGTAAAATATTAAATATAAGGTATTTAATTAATGGAAATTAATTAAATACTTATGTTTAATTAAAAGGAGTTAATTAAAAATTCTAACTATATAAATAGATGATTTAATTAAATATTGAATCCAAAAATTTAATTTAAAGGCATAATTAATGAATTGATATTTAATTATCAATTTTACATGTTATTAATATGCTAAAAATATTTATTATAAATTAAATATTAATATGCAATTAAAGTTGCATATATAATATTAGTAAAATTAAAATATAAATTTAAGTAAAAAGATATTATTTGAAAAAGTGCATGTAATTATTATTAAATTTAAAATTAAATCATGCAAAAAGGTGTTAGTGAAAACAAAGTTAGGAGTTGTGTTCTAATTTCTGATTGTGAGTTGCATGTTTGAGTTCGGTTTTTGGTGTTTTCTATATTAGAGTCATTTTTTGCCACTATTCTTTACATAGGTTTTGGCTCTAAGGTTTAATTGAAGGAAATTATGAAAGCTTGGAATTTTAGGGTTTTTGGATGGTTTCTTCGTGACTTTTGTCAATTGGTGGCTTAAGGTAGGGTTTGAAACTCATGTAGATCTAATTCTTTAAAAAAGATTATTTGCTTTGTGCCTGCCGAATTTTGTTGATAATTGTATTGTAATTATTCTTTTGCAGAAATTTCTGATTTGAAAACTTTTGTTTGAAGAAATCTTGTATTTTAAATGTCTATTCCTCCTAGAGAAATTTAATGAAACTATTTTGGTTATATATATATATATATAATAAAAATTAAAAATTAAAAAAATATGGGGGCTTTGTCCCTATGGCTATCATTGGCAAGCCACTCGGCAAAGCCATTGGGATGCCTTAGTGGCCAAGCCACAAACATGGCTCAACAACTAGTCGTGGCCATGCCCAACACCTCTATTGTGGGCATGGGCTGCGGGCTCCCCACTTAGTGGGGTGGTTTTATTAAAAAAGATTTATTTACTTATTTTTATATTAAATTAAATGAAATTTATTAATTTTAAATTAATTTTTTTAAATATAAAATTTTAAAAAATTAAATTTTATTTTAATAATTTATTAATAATAGATGATATTTATAAATTTGTATTATTAATTATTATTTTAATGTGACATTGTTTAATTGACTTAGTATAATTATTTATTTATATTATTTTCTAGTAATTATTTTTAATAAATTAATTTATAAAGATTAATTTGGTAAGTATTTGATTTATTTGTAGGTGGAGTTTTGATGTTAAATAGTGTTTTCTAATCGGGGTTTATTTTATTTGGCCTTGTTGAAAAAGGTCAGTTGGGGTAGATTGATGCCCTAGGTGGATTTTATCTTTTGTGACTTGAATTACTATTATAGCTTTGAACTTTTATTCTTTGGGCTTTTGTGGTGGGAATTTCATAACTGTACTATGTCACGATTGGTTCCGGAGTTGTTGGGTGCATCTGAAAAATGATGTCTTGTGTTCTATTTAGTTTTGATCATTATGTAATTTAACTACAAAAGATGATGACCATTATTGTGTCAGTCTTAAGTATGTTAGGAATAATAACCCACCAACACAACTGAGAGGGGGGGGGGGGAGGGGGGTGAATCAATTGTGAAACAAAATATTAAACTTTAAACTTTATAAACCAAAACACTTAATCAGAATATCAACACAATGAATGAAACACCATAACACAATATTTTGTTGTTGAGGAAACCCTGTTAAAGGTACAACCCCGGTGGGAATTGGCACCCACAAATGATGTACTAAAAGTATAGTATCCCTGCTAAAAGATTTAGCCCTCTTAGGAGTTTATTAATGCATACAGTACATAGTCCTTGTTAAAGGAAAAACCCTATTAGGAGTTAAGAGAAAGAATGGTAGGATCACTACCCAGACACACTACCTAAAGAAGGTTAAATCCACCTTTAGGACTCACTGTCTGAAATACAATTGTATAGAAGATATACAATCCAGTGAACTATCTGCTAGCAAGTTCCTTTGCTTGATCAAATCTGATGAAGCTCCCCAATCACAACCTCTTCTCTACATCTAGTAGACTTCACAAATACAAGCTCACAACTTACATACATACACCACACTTTATTCTCCAAAAACAACTCTTCTTTATACCCTATTATAATAATCAATTAGGTCGGCCAATTAAGACTTCCCCGAAGAACAAATAATTAAATAGACCCTTGCTAAGATACACATGGTACCTTACACAAGTATATAAAAGTTACAGTACATCAAATACACTCTAGGATCTGAAATCCATGCTTTCCATCTTCACAACATGTTACACATCTCCAGTCAGCTCCAAATAGGTCTTCGCAAGACCACATGCTTCAAATGATGTTACTATGAACAAAACAACTTCATAATCACAAATAATATTCTCCAATATGTCTTCTATCATGCCTTAATCTTTTATGTTACAAATCATGCTCACATAAGAGTTATCTAAGAAATATAGAGACTATTTATGTAACTATCCACTATCACAGTCCACTAACCAGTCTTCACTAAAACAACTATAACTCTCTCCATCTATAATATTAAGCCAAGTGACCTTACACTTAAGGTCACAACTCATCTTTGTACGTATTCTTATCTTCGCATGCTTTGAAATAATCATACAGTAGCCATACACTTCTATCAGTCATCCATATATCACTGTTAACTAGTCTGTCTACCTTCATCTGAAACATATGTTGATAACAATGAAAAACAATGAGAGTCAACACATATTACAAAACCAATTCCAACAAATTAACTTGGTCACCTTGTTTCTACATTTATGATGATTCTATGTTCTAAATGATGACGTTTGTGGATTATGTTTTACTCCATGTTTGGAGAGAGATGCTTTGATACTTTTGGTGATCATTTGATCTTGTGATATGAACTATGCTCATTGGTAATTATTTATTGAGATGTCCAGTATGGGATGGACAATTTGAATCCTTGTATAGGATGAGCTATTTTTTGTTATGCTCCAACACTTGTCTTTGATGACATTCATGGTTTACTGATTTATAGAAGTCTTTTATGAGTTTAGTTTTTCTTTCTCTTTGGTTCTTTTGTTGGGAACGTTAGGGTAGGTTATCTAAGAGCATAGAAGGGAAGTGACATACTTTGGAGGTGTCGAATCCCTAAAGTGGTTTCTTGGGTATTGTTTATAAGTAAACTTAATACGTGATAACGTAATAAATTTATTCAAAGAAAATATTAATAAGATAATTGTGCCTCACCCATACTGTGAGTGCTAGTACATGATAGGATGGGACTGGGAGAAGATTCTTTCCCATCCAGAGAGACGTTCAGGTCTGACATATTTGGTTTTCCTTGTATGTATGAAAGGACTACTGATATTGTATTGAGTCACTAGGGTGTTGGGGTCTAGAGAGACTACCAGGGTAACCTTAGAGTTGACTTGTGTGATGACACTTCCCTATATGTTTTCTAGGTTCCTACGTTGCATTTGGTACACATGATTTGTGTCTTGATCATTTATTTTTGATAACCTTATAAATGATTACTACCATTTTATCCAATGTACCTTGAAATTAGATTTGTATGTTTTGGATGTTTCTTTGAGTGAGGCCTAGTGTTATCTCCTCAGCATGGTGGGAGTGGAATTCTTGGTTCCACACGGTCAGGTAGTAGTGATTCTTTTACCATTGAGATATGACATTCGTGACTTTGTTCTTGGATGATCCTTGATTCTAATTTTATCTTCTTGTTCACTTCTTGGAGACTTTATGATTATCATCTTGATGTGTATATACTTGTTTTGTATTATTGTAGTCCCCATGACGTGTGAAGTGGAAGGTGTATTATCTTGAAGACTATGATGTATCAGTTTGTATCTTGTTGTATGTACCTTTGATTACATTGATGTAATGGATATATCTTATTATTCAGTTGAAATGAATAAGTAAAGGATTAGGAATATTTCAATTTGGGTTTAAAATAAATGTAAGCTATATCATGTGATTATGTTATGAATTTTTTTTAGTAGATTAATTTATATTTACGTAATTCTATGTCATGGAACCCATGAGATTTGTAATCTGTAAATGAGTTACATTTATAAGTATGTATTATCTTATGTTATATTGCTTTTTCATTATTATTCATTATTGATTGTAAACTCTTAAGAAAAAAATTATTCGGTAAAATTAGTAACATGTTTTAGGTTGATTTCTCATGGGTTCCTTGGTGGGGAATTACACTTGGTATCAAAGCCTAAGTTTCTACACTAGGAACTCTAGAGATTTGTATGCCCATTAGGTGTCTTATAGTAAACTTGAAACAAAATATAGACACATAACTCTTTGGTATTTGAGAACCATTATATTGAAACTAAATATTTATGTCTTTTCTTCTCTTAGGATTCTTTGAGATATCACTTTGTCTATTGATTTTTGTAGGTGAAATACCTACTCAGGGTTGATTCATTGTTAGGACCCATGTTAAAACACTGGGATCTTTGGCCACATCATTGCTCATGAAGTTGGTAATCATCTATGTGAGTGTTTTGTTGTGAGTGATTAGTTAGCTTGCTTCTTGTAGCCCTTGTGTGGTTTGTGCATGTGAATAATTGTCGATCATGGTTAGGTTACCTTGTTTGAATTAGCATGATGCTTGATGAGTGACATTGTTTAGGTTTTATATGATCCTTCTTGGTGTTGATTGTCCTAGTTTGACTAGCTCCTTATTGATGACCCATATCTCTTTAAGAATTATATGTCCTTTGAATGACCCTATGACTATGTCCCTAGTGACATGATATTATTGTTTGTTGATAATTAGACTTGTATGTTATTGATTGGATCTTATTTGAGTGTTTCATACTATATTGTGTGAGTGTTACAATCAGATTTGAAAATATAGGATTGATTTTGAAATTAGGAAATAATTAATAATAACTTCATTTACATTGAAATGCATTGCAAATTAATTAGAAAAAATGTATCATTTATTATGAGATGTGCATTTATAAGATTAGATGGTTTTTCTTCGTAGTAGACCAATTGGGTCAAGGACCTAGGTCCCCAATTTAATTAGGTATTGCATTTATATGAGAACTATTGTAACATATAACCTAACTATAGCATTTTGGAAAAATATTGAATAGATACATTTTGCATATGATTACATAAAAGATTATTGTAGAAAAGTATGGATGTTTTAGTTGTCTATTGTGTTTGGGTACATTCTCTAACGTGTCTGGTATATTTGATCCCTAGATTTCATGAAGTGATTACTTCCTTGAGTGTGACTGGCACTAGTCACCTTGTTATGTGAAATGTGTTGATTGATAAATTTATTTTGGTTATTGATGATTTGTTCATTTTGTGTGTGGGCTAGCATTAAATTTTTTAACTTTCTTATGCCTGGACTAATCACTCAACTCTCTTTTCACTACCTATTTTGTGACATTGGTAACACTTGATTTATTGTTGAAATCAGTGCACTATTTGTATGATTTAATGTTTAATTTTTTATCTCCCCCACTTCAATTTTACCTTTTTGAATTTTTGTGGTGTCTATTCTGAATGTTTAGTTTTGTTGGCCCTATGTTTTGATAAGTGTTTTTTCTATCATGTTTGTTATGGACCTCTAATAGTATGTGTAAGGGAGGATACTGCAGAGATTGTACTATGTTTGTATGTAAAAATGAAAAGCATTTTGTATCAAATAGTCTTGTGTGAGTGTTGCATTAACTAGATTTGCATGAACTTCTCAACTTGTTATTGGATGTAGATATAAATGTGTGATTTATATGATCGATTACTAGATTTTTTCTATAATGATGAATGAATAAAGATCTAGATCTATTTAAAAATGAATAAATGAGGAATGATTTATCAATGTGATTTTCGGTTTATGCTTAAACCATAATTATATTGCTCTTAGTGATAGGATATGTGTGTCCTTGTGTGAATGGATAATTATGGAATGTTTTGTATTAGTTCTTGTGTAAAGTGTGGTTGAGTGGTGGTTATGTTCATTTTATTCTTTGTGTGACATCTATAGGTGGTACATTTCGACTTTCAGTCTATCTTAGTCATTATTGTTGGCTTCCAGGAGTAAGCCTAATTTAAGGGGGAGAGGATGTTATACCCACCTCTTTACTGCCATTTATGTTTATAATGCCAACCCTTTTAATACCACTTTTTATGAGAATTAGATCTTTGGTTACATTTAATGATTTAGTGCTATGATACTTTAATCTTTTGATTTATATCATGTTAGTTAGATGATGATGGTTATATACATATGATGATGTTACTTATGTTATGGTTTTTTACTAACCCCATACTTGCATGTGTATGGTTGGCGTGTATGTTTTATATTTCTGTTTGATGTGTATGATGTGGTTGAGGGATGGAGTTGTAGTTGCTTGTGAAATCCACATGATCAAACAATCCCTACCATTGTCTATTATATATATACATGTTTGTACATGCTCATCTTTTATGCAAGATTTCAAGTACCAGACATTGACTTCCCTCAATTGTCAGGCTTAGTGTGCCCTATCACAATATTTCAATGGTAAGAGAGGGGAGATAGCATCCAAGTCTAAACTCCCACCTAAGCCATTTATTGTCTTGATATAGTGGACAAGTATCTTATTTCTACCTATGAATTCGTCAAGGTGATGTGAATTTGTGAACCTTCCTTTTGTGCCACGGGCTCCCCACTTAGTGGAGTGGTTTTATTTTTTTTTTAAAAATTATTTTATATTAAATTAATTAATTTTAAATTAAGTTTTTTAATATAAAATTTTTAAAATTAATTTTTTTTTAAATAATTTATTAATAAATATTAATAATAGATGGTATTTATTAATTAGTAATTTTAATGTGAAATTGTTTAATGGACTTGGTGTAATTATTTAATTATATTGTTAATTAGTAATTATAATTAATAAATTAATAAGTATAATGAATATTATAAATTAATTTATAAAGAATAATTTGGTACGTATTTAATTTATTTGTAGGTGGAGTTTTGATATGAAATAGTGTTTTCTGATCAAGGTTTGTTTTACTTGGGCTTGTTGAAAAGGCCAATTGGGGTAGATTAATGCCCTAGGTGGATTTTGTCTTTTGTGACTTGAATTACTTTTATAGTTTTGTACTTTTATTCTTTGGGCTTGTATGGTGGGAATTTCACAACCTTCTTATGTCACAATCGATTCCTGAGTTGTTGGGTGCATCTAAAAAATGATGTCTTGTGTTTTATTGAGTCTCTATCATTATGTAATTTAACTACGAAATGTGACAACCATTATTATGTTGAGTCTTAATTAACTTGGTCATGTTGTTTCTATATTAATTTATCATGATTGTGTGTTCTAAATGATGACATTTGTGGATTATGTTTTACTCTATGTTTGGAGAGAGATGCTTTGATACTTTTGGTGATCATTTGATCTTGTGATATGAACTATGAGAATTGTTAATTGTTTATTAAGATGTCTAGTATGGGATGGATGGTTTGGATCCTTGTATAGGATGAGATATTGTTTGTTACACTCCAACACTTCTCTTTGATGACATTCATGGTTTCTAGATTTATGGAAGTCTTTTATGGGTTTGGTTTTTCTTTCTCTTTGGTTGTTTTGTTGGGAGCATTAGGGTAGGTTATCTAGGAGCATAGAGGGAAAGTGGCTTACTTTGGAGGCACTAGAGCCCTAAAGTGGTTGCCTGGATATCCTTTTTAAGTCAACTTAATAAGTGATAACTTAATAAATTTATTAAGAGACAATATTAATAAGATGATTGTGCCTCACCCATGCCTTGAGTGCTAGTACATGATAGGATGGGAGTGGGAGAAGATTCTTTCCCATCAAAAGAGATGTTGAGGTCTGGCATAGTTGGTTTTCCTTGTCTGTATGAAAGGACTATTGATACCGCATAGAGGCACTAGGGGGCCAGGGTTTAGAGAGACTACCCGCATGACCTTAAAGTTGACTTATATGATGACACTTCCCTATATGTGTTCTAGGTTCCTACATTACATTTGGTACACCTGATTTGTGTCTTGATCATTTATTTTTGATAACCTTTTAAACCATTACTACCATTTTATCCAGTGTGCCTTGGCATTAATGTTGTCTATTTTGGATGTTTCTTTGAGTGACTCCTGGTGTTATCTCCTTAGCATGATGGGAGTGGACTTCTTAGTTCCACTTGGTCGGGTAGTAGTGATTATATTACCATTGAGATCCAACATTCATGACTTTGTGCTTGGATGATCCTTGATGTTGCTTCTATATTCTTATTCATTTCTTGGAGACTTTATGATTATCATCTTGATGTGTATATATTTGTATCATATTATTATTGTTTGTGTGACATGTGCAGTGGAAGATGCATTATCTTGGAGACTATGATGTATCAGTTTGTATCTTGTTGCATGTACCTTTGATTACATTGATGCAATGGATGTATCTTATTATTTAGTTGAAATGAATATGTTAGTGTACTTTATGATTTTTGTTCTTTTCATTATGATTAAGTAAAGGATTAGGAATATTTCAATTTGGGTTTAAAATAAATGCAAGATATATCATGTGATTATGTTATGGATTTTTCTTAGTAGATTAATTTATATTTACATAATTCTACATCATGGAACCCATGAGGCTTGTAATCTATGAATGAGTTACATTTATGAGTATGTATTGTCTTATGTTATATTGCTTTCACATTGTTATTCATTATTGATTGTAAACTCTTAAGAAAAAAATTATTCAGTAAACTTAGTAACATGTTTTAGGTTGATTTCTCTTGGTTTCCTTGGCGGGGCATTACAATGCACACTAGCATCCTTCAAATTCAAAATATAACTTTCATTCTTTAACACATACCTTTCCACGCCCAAAACCTTAATTCATCTCCATTATTAAAAAGTAATCAAGATCATTTATAAAGAATGAGTTCAATATAAAATGAGAAAACCAAAAGAGAAAACTTAGGTCACACACACCTAGGCATCTAGTATATTGAAATATCATTCTCACAAATAGGATAAAAGCAATAAGACCTCCATTAATAGGCCAATATTATTGTAGTTTCCACAACTTACCTCAGGTTTATTCACAAATAAATTATAGATCATATTTTTGCATTAAAATCATTGAATTGAGTTAACGATTTGATTGAGGTAGATCACCAAATTTACCATGGGCATCATTTTTAGATATGCTAGTGTTAAACAATCGAAATATTGAGAGGGGAGGAGATGAATTAATATTCCATTTACAAATTAAATTCAATTCACTTTATCCTTTTCAAGTTATTCTTATTAGCCATGTAATAGAAATGTGTAATCAAATAATCAACTGAAACGCATACATAAATTATAGAGCATATTTTTGCATAAAATCATTGAATTGACTTAAGGATTTGATTGAGGTAGATCACCAAATGTTCCATAGGAATCATTTTTAAATATGCTAAGTGTTGAACAACTAGAATATTGAGAGGGGGGAGGTGAATTAGTATTCCCTTGTCAAATTAAATTCAATTCACTTTATCATTTTCAAGTTATTCTTATCAACCATGTAATATAAAATGTGTAATCAAATAATAAACTGAAACACATACATAAGAGAACACCATATTTTTATTATGGAAACCCAAATGAGAAAAACCACCAAGAGTATTATCTCTCAATATTATATAACTAGTTATGGAATATTACAAGTGCCCAAGAGATAGAGGCTCATTTCCTAAGGGATCACTTCCCAAAGTAGAATAGATAAATAAAATGAACTGTACCAATTGCATCTGACATATGTATAAATTAGTTCCTTTGAAGTGAAATATACAAACTTAATATACTTCATATGCATTTCAGTGATTCCCATCTATTTCTACTACATATCACTATATATCCATTTGCAACTTCACATCATAGTTTCACCACACCCCAAAGATGGTGTATAAACTATCTATATATGAAATCCAATTGAATTCCAAGTTGGCCAAACATGCTCCATTAAGTAGTTAGCTAAGATTATTCATCACATGTTACATCCAAATTATATCATACATTTTACTACCACAAGTTAGCAAAAATACAACAAATAATGATTGAAATTTGAGATTACATGTTTCATCCATTCCTTAACCTTGTCCCAAAATTATAGGACCAAAAACATTCATGCAAAGAAATGCGAACACACTAAAGATTTATCATATTTTGGAGGAACAAAGTAACTGGAAAACCAAGCTACCAAACAATATAGAAATCTATTTGAAGCACTAAAACTCATGAAACCTTGAATACAGAAGCATTAGATATACTAAAACACACTATTAAAATCTCATACCCATAGCATTAAATGCGGAGAAACACAGACCAACACGGTATCATCATCATCACTTAATATTTGAAAGCCATAGAAAAGTAAGTCAACAAAAGTATGTTGATATCAATGAAAACCAACATGGCATATGATATGACCACACCATTCTCCTTCAACAATGATAAACTTCCAACACTAAGTGCATGCATAAGGGAACCTATCAACACTTGTCATTGTATGTCAAAATTTATAGTAAGATGTTATTGTAACTATATAGGATGCTAACATGCCAATCATACATGTAACATCACTACATCCAAGAAGATAAGACCATGTCCAAACATACAATATTGTGCCTAAGAGACAATACCACCTATAACCCCCTCCTTGTTGACACTAAACCAAAACATAAAGCATAAATCACAATAAAGGTAATCAAACTCCAAAATTCTTTCAACTACTAATGTTTGCATCAAACATTGAAAATAAACATTAAGCTTCTTTACATACTATTTATACTACAATCTTATCCTCAACTCCTAATTTTATTTTATTTTAAACTCTAAAATAAGATCCTAACCAAAAAAGAGGGTAATGTCTATCCAACATAGTCGATGTCCATTTGACTCTAACTACTATATTAATCAATGAACAAATTTGATGCTCATTTGACCATAATAGCTAATTAATTAGAATTATAGACTCAAATTAACCAAAAAGGGGGTAATATCATCTAGTATAATGGATGTCCATTTGATTGTAACTATTGTGTTAATGTATGAACATGTTGGATATCCATTCGAGTATAATCAATAATTAATTGCAATACATGACTTTAATCTAACCAAAAAATGGGTAATGTCTATCTAGCATAGTAAATGCCCATTTAATTGGAACTTCTATATTAATCCACAAATATGTTCAATATTCATTTGACTATTATTAATATTTTTTATTGGAATTCTTGACCTTAATAACCTAACCAAAATAATGGGTATTGTCTTTCTAGCCTAGTAGATGTTTGTTTGATTATAACTATGATATCAATCTATGAACATGTTAGAATCCCATTTGACTATAATTGATTGTAACTACTATATCAATCCAGAAACATGTTAGATACCCATTTGACTATGATCAATAATTAATTATAATTCTTGGCCTTAATCAAACCAAAAAATGGGCAACTAACTACCATATCAATCCACACACATGTTGGATGCCCATTTGACCATAATCACCTATTAATTAAAATTCTTGACCATAATTATTAAGGTCAAGAATTCCAATTAATTGATGATTTCAATCAAATGAGTATTACTGTGTTCAATAGAAATTAAAGAAAAAGAAAACATGTGCTAATTGAAAGTAAATCTTAAACTTTTACTTATATTAAAAAAGTAAAATGCAAGAATTTTAGTATTTCAAATCTACCCAATTTTCCTAATTGTAACATTATTCAATTTTATCAAGATTTTACTTTTACATTTGATTATGAATATTTTGTATTGCCAACATTTTATTTTTTTTAAGTAATGATAGAACATTTATTATTATAAAGTCAATGAATTTCTTTAACTAATAATATAGTCGAATAAATGTCCCATAAAAAATAAACAATACCTAAAAATATATAATAAACAAAAGTAAATCTTAAGATTCTTTATTATATTAAATCTGAAAAAAAAAAAACAATAATTTAAATCCTCACAACTTTTATAAATATTATCTTTTAATTAAATATTATCTTTTAATAATAATTTCAACTTTACTCATTTAAAAAAATAATGATGATAAAACATTTTGTTATATTGGAATCAAAGTCCCACATATTTGCAAACAGCCAAATGCGTGTGGGCCCATTTATAAGTCAAAACAAAGTATTTACCGAAATGAGTACAAGTAAAGTGAACCTAGGAAAAACATGATAAGCGTGGGTTCATACTTCACATGACAACGTGTTAGGATTATAGTGGACACAAATAAGTTAATCGTGGATGAAAAGGGACCTTGTAATAACGTGAGAAACATGGTCTTAATCCCTAGAAAAACTATGGGGGGATTCATGCATGCACCATGGGTTCCTTCTTATCATATGGAGCTAAAGACAAGGAGAATGAGAATGACCTTTGAATTGATTTGGGCAAGATACAAGGAACTTCAATGTTGAGTGGGCTCCATATGACTCCCAGTTGGTTTCCCCACCTTTTTCATTGCCTTAATCAATGTCAAACATCTGTTTTTGGTGCATGAATCCTCTGATTTGAAAGCCCAAATTCAGATTAATTGCCTCATAAGTCCTATGGATGTTGTAATCTTATAGGTTTCTTTATTGAGTCAGACAAGGGGGCATATGGAGGGAAAAGTTGGTGTGAATCTTGCTCATTTGGGTATTAATGCATTGAATAGAATAAACAAAAGTGTGGATGCTTAGGATTGAAGGAACCTTTGTTGGGTATGGTATCTATGTATTTTTTTAATCTTTTATAGTGTTTTATAATGTGTAAGGTGCTAAATATATTATAGTACATGATTTAGTATAAGAAAAGTTTAATCAAGTGTTTTATAATGTGTAAGGTGCTAAGTATATTATTATAATACATGATTTTAGTATAAGAAAAGTTTAATCAAGTGTTGTATAAGTTGATTGGTTTTTATTATTATAATTAGTTAAAATAATAGTGATAAAGTTTTGTTGTAGATATAGTCAAACTTAACTTGTTCTTTCAAAATGTATTACTTCAAAGACAATTTTATTGTGTATGCTTTCTTTTATCAATATATACAATTTTTTCAAATTAAAAAAGAGTATAGATTAATCCAATAATATATTTCCTTAGTTTTGAGATATGGGCATTAAATAAAGCATCTTTGAATAATTGACTCACTCAAATAATATTCAAAAATATAAAGTTACTGGGTATGCCGCTGCTGGTGCTCGTACGGAAGGCCCTTGTATCTGTTGGATATGATTGTAATTAGTTAAAAGATTAGTAAGTATTAATTAGTCTAGTAATTCATGTTGGATACAATTGTCTGAAGGACATTGTTGGATTAGCTATGTGTTGTCTTTGATGTCACACAAATGTCATATCAATTATCGTTCTCAGTATCCATTGAGTTCAGTCGGTCAGCTAAGCGATTCTCAGTATCTACTGAGCTCAGTCGGTTAGCTAGGCGATTTTTAGTGTCTACCAAGTTCTCTCGAGTGTCTAAAGGAAACATGACAGGGTAACAATGTTAACTGAGCCTCCTCAGTTATCGAAGGAAAATTAGTGGTTACCGAGCTCTCTCGGTCTCCAAAGGATGTTGCAGAATTCGTTGTGGTTACCGAGTTCTCTCGGTCACCGAAGGAAATCTTTTCAGGATTAATGTTTACCGAGCAAGGTCGGCCCTTTCAAAGAATTTTTTTATTACAGATTGTTTATCCCAGCTAACTATTATAATAATTATTAGTGCCGACTTGACAATCTAGAATGGAATATATATAGAAGGTCAAGTGGTGAATAAAATATATACAGCATGCAAAAATCATTTTAAAGAAAGGTGTGTGCGAATTTTGAAGGATGGTCAAATATCCTTAAGGAGCAGCAAAGACTTAATTGATCAGTAAGGATCTAGTGAAACAGAACAGAGATCTATATTCAGCAATTCAGTTGCAGGTCATTTCATTGTTACTCTCTAGCAATTGTAGCAGTGATATCAAATCTCTTAACCGAGTTGGTTTAACAACCATTTTGTAAATCCTCTAACAAGGTAACAATTCTATTGAATTGTTTCAAGACCTCTTACAAGGCCACTCCTAGCAGGGTGATTAAATCCTCTAACAAGGTCACACCTAACAGTGTGTTTTGTAACTTTTTACCGGGTTGGCTTCTAACCGGGCATCACTTCAAAAGAGTGAAAAATAGTAACTAGTTACATTGGTGGTTTTTCCCATATTGAGTTTCTATGGTAAATCTAGTGTCTCTTGTGTTCATGTTATTTTCTTTATTCATGTAAGTTAATCAGTGATGAATGCTTAAGAACAGTTTAACTATTACACACTTCAAGGATCAAGTTTTCAGCATTTCTCTGTATTTTTACCGAGTGGCACAGTAAATAATTTGTTAAGATATTTAAGGGATCAGTGGTAATATTTTTGTGGTTAACTAATTCACCCCCCCTCTCAGTTATTTCATCTATATTTCCAACAATTGGTATCAGAGCTTTTGGTGCTTGCGGGAAGGGTTTCAAGGACCTAAGCTAAAGATCAGGATGTCTTACAAAAGAGAAATTCCAAGGCTTAACAGAAATAACTTTTCAGCATGGCAAGGTCTCATAAGACTACATCTGGCTTCCATTGGTGATTCAGGATGCAAATATATTGATCAAGAATATACAATTCCTACTGGCACATTAACTGTTGAAGACATTGCAGAGAAGAAGAACCATAACACTATGATGATAGACATTGCATTAGCTCTTAGCTATGAAGAATTTGATGAAATCAAAGACTGCACAACTGCTCATGAAATGTGGAACAAGCTGAAGAAAATCTATGGCGGTGATGACAATGTGAAGAGAGCCAAAGCAGAGAACCTAAGAGGATAGTTTGATCAAATGAAAATGAGAGAAGAAAAAAACATTGCAAAATATGTTGAAAGGATCAAGACAAGTGTTAGTGCAATCAGAGCTTCTGGAGGAAAAATTGATGATGAAACGGTTATAAGTAAGGTTCTTAGAACATTACTCCCTATTTATGCAATAAGAGTTTCTGCTATTCAAGAAAGAAGATGTGAAGAAAATCACAATATAACTTTGGATGCCTTAGTTGGAAGATTGACAGCCTTTAAACTGGATAACTATGAGAACTATATTCCGACTTCTAAAAATATTGAATCAGCTTTTGAGGCCAAACTTTCACTCAAGAAAGGGAAGAAAATCCAATCAGAAAGTGAAGAAGAATCAGAGGAAAGTTCTGATAGCGATCTTGAAGTTATTGAAGCATTACTTGCAAAGAAGTATTCAAGAGGCAGAGGAAAATACAAAGGTAAAACTCCCTTAATCTATTTTTCATGTGAAGAAATTGGTCATATTGCAGCTAGGTGTCCAAACAAGCAAAGCAAAGATGAGAAGAAAAATTACAAGTACAATGGCAAGAAAAATTTCAAATCATTCAAGGATAAAGGTAAGAAAACATGTTTTTTAGCTAAAGATTCGGATGATAGTGAAGAAGAAATTGTTTTCATTGCTGTAAAAGATGAATCTGATAATGATGAAGATGAGATGGCACTTATCTCTCATATAAGCAAGAATGATACATGGATTATAGACAGTGGATGTTCACATCATATGACTAGTGACAGGACCAAGTTTGAACACTTTGAAAACTTTGATGGTGGTAATGTAAGGTTTGGAAACAATGAACCTTGTAGTATAAAAGGAAAGGGACGAATTTCATTAACCAAAGAACTTATATGTGATAATGCATATTGGGTCGAAGGACTAAAGCAAAATCTTCTAAGTGTAGCACAGCTAATCAACATTGGATTCAAGGTTGAATTCATGAATGGAAAAGCAAGACTGCTGGATGACAAAGGAAAACTGATAGGATCAGGCAAACAAACCAAAGGTAACCTGTTTTATCTTGATCTTGGTGATTAGTCATGTTTTATTGCTCAAATTGAAGAAAGTTGGTTATGGCACAAAAGGTTATGTCATGTAAATTTTGACAACATGATGAAAATAAGCAAATTCAAGAAAGTAAGAGGTATTTCTACTTTGAAAAAACCTGATGTTGGTCTATGCAAGAATTGTCAAATTGGTAAAATGGGAAAGTCTAGTTTCAAAAGTAAAAACTATCAGTCTGAAGATATTTTGGAAATTGTGCATACTGATTTATGTGGACCTATTGGAATTGAGAGCTATACTGGAGAAAAATTATGTATTCTCTTTGTTGATGATTATTCTAGAATGATGACTGTTATGTATTTAAGAGAAAAGTCTAAAGCATTTGAGAAGTTCAAATGGTATTTAGCAAGAGTAGAAAAGGAAATAGGAAAAAGATTAAAATGTTTGAGATCAGACAGAGGTGGTGAATTCATCTCCCATGAATTCAATAATTTCTGCATTGAAAGAGGAATCAAAAGACAGGTATCAGCCCCAAGAAATCCTGAGTAGAATGGAATAGCCGAAAGAAGGAACAGATCTATCATGGACTGTGCAAGGACTCTAATGATTGAAAAGAACATTGCTATGAAATACTGGAAGGAAGCTATCAGCACTACAGTTCATACCTTGAACCGAGTACAGCTGAGAAAAGACACATTCAAGACTCCATATGAGCTATGGTATGGCTACAAACCAAATGTAAGTTACCTAAAAGTATTTGGTAGTAAATGTTACATCTTAAAAGAATCTAGAAAAGGAAAATTTGATATAAAAAGTGATGAAGGAATATTTTTGAGATATTCTTGCAAAAGTAAGGCATATAGATGTCTAAATTTGTCTACTCACAAAATCATAGAAAGTGCACATGTGAGAATTGATGAGTTTGCAGAAAAGATTGAAGAAGAGAGCAAAAAGGAACCAGAGGACTACAAAAAATTTGTTTACATTGAACTTGATACATTGCCAGACACATGTAAGGAGACTACATCTACCGAGCCCAGTATAGTAATCGAGTCACAAGAAGAAGTTCAGACCGAGTCACAAAGTACCGAGTCTCAGTCTGAAGCTACCGAGCAAGTATCTACCGAGCCCAAGCAATCTGAACCTGAAGATGAAGAAGATGACAATGTAACTCATTCAGGAAGCAAGGAACCTGTATTAGCCAAATACATTAGAAAGCATCATAAACTAGATCAGATTATTGGAAACAAATCAGATGGTACCATGACAAGAAGTAAACTAAAAGGTACATGTTTATTTGCTGATTTTGAACCTAAAAATGTCAAAGATGCATTAAAAAATGAAAGTTGGATTGAGGCTATGAATGAAGAAATAGAGCAAATAGAGAAAAATAAGACATGGACTCTTGTACCTAGGCCTAAAAATAAAAATGTAATTGGGACAAAATGGGTATTCAGAAATAAGTTGAATAAAGATGGTCAAGTATCAAGAAACAAAGAAAGATTGGTATGTAAAGGATATTATCAAGAAGAAGGAATAGATTATGGAGAGACTTTTACTCATGTTGCAAGATTAGAAGGTGTGAGGACTTTACTTGCATATGCAGCACATAAAAGATTTAAGGTATATTAGATGGAAATCAAATCTATTTTTCTCAATGGTATTCTTGAGGAAGAAGTCTACATTGAGCAACCTGAAGGTTTTATTGATCCAGACAAAAGGGATATGGTCTGCAAATTACACAAAGCATTGTATGGTCTGAAACAAGCTCCTAGAGCATGGTATGAAAGATTACATAACTATCTTACTCAAATTGATTTCAAAAGGGCTAATGACAACAGCAATTTATACATCAAAGAAAGATCAGATAACAAAATTGTTTAGGTAGAAATATTTGTGGATGATACTGTGTTTATAGGAAATGATGATCAGTGCAAAGAATTTTTAGAGCTTATGAACAAAGAATTTGAAATATCTATGTTTGGTCAGATAAAATTCTTTGTTGGACTTCAGATTCAGCAGAACAAAAATGGTATCTACATTACTCAGTCTAAATATATCAAGGAAATACTTAAGAAATTTGGTATGGAAGATTCAAAACCAATTGGTACACCCATGTGTACTGGACTGAAGCTTACCAAAGATGATGATTCAAAAGAAGTAGATCAGACCTTATATAGATCAATGATTGGAAAATTATAGTTAGTAGTACACACAAGGCCTGATATTGCCTTAGCAGTTGGAATAGTGGCAAGATTCTCGGCTAAACCCAGAGAAAATCACATGATGGCAATCAAAAGAATCTTCAGGTATTTAAGGGGAACTGAAGATTATGGCTTGTGGTATAAATTTGGAGGCAATTTAGATTTAAAAGTGTTTACTGATGCTGATTGGGTAGGAAACATTGATGACAGAAAGAGTACAAATGGTGGAGCATTCTTTCTTGGCAAGAGGTTAGTATCTTGGACAAGTAAAAAGCAAAACTACACATCCCAATCCAGAGCAGAAGTAGAATATGTTGCTGCAGTAGTAAACTGCTCTAATATTATATGGTTTAAACAGCTTTTGGAAGGCATGAAGGTTGAGATCAAAGAACCAGTTGTTATGTTTTATGATAATACAAGTGCAATAAATATTTCAAAGAATCCAGTAATGCATTCCAAAACCAAGCACATTGCAATTAAATATCACTTTGTCAGAGAATTGGTGCAAGACAAGGAAATCAGATTGGAATATATTCATATAAAAGAACAAATTGCAGATATCTTCACCAAGCCACTACCTAAGGATGCATTCTTGTATCTAAGAGGCAAGTTAGGGGTCACTCCCCTATCCGAGGTTCACTAAATAAAGTTTTAGTGATGCATCAACTAGAACATGTTGAAGGTCAATCAGTTGATGCAGCATAGTCAGGGAATCATTGCATATGAATCAGTACATAAGGTACATTGATATTTACTGAAACTGTGTAAGTTGTCTTTGGCATGTGTTGTCAAAGAGGGAGAGTTTGCTGTCATTTCAAGAAATTTCTAAGAAGAATAATTTGAGAAGTTAAGAGGGAGAGTTCTCAGTCAGAGAAAGAAGTTTGAAGATGATGGGAATCAGAATGAAGCTAAGGATATGTTTCTTACTCTTGGTTTCTCTGTGAAATTTCATTGTGCTATGACAAGTTGTGTTGCCATCAATGCCAAAGAGGGAGATTGTTGGATACAATTATCTGAAGGACATTGTTGGATTAGCTATGTGTTGTCTTTGATGTCACACAAATGTCATATCAATTATCATTCTCAGTATCCACTAAGTTCAGTCAGTCAGCTAAGCGGTTCTTAGTATCTACCAAGCTCAGTCGGTCAGCTAGGCAATTTTTAGTGTCTACCGAGTTCTCTCGGGTGTCTAAAGGAAACATGACAAGGTAATAGTGTTAACCGAGCCTCGTCGGTTATCGAAGGAAAATTAGTGGTTACCGAGCTCTCTCAGTCTCCAAAGGATGTTGCAGAATTCGCTGTGGTTACTGAGTTCTCTCGGTCACCGAAGGAAATCTTTTCAGGATTAATGTTTACCGAGCAAGGTCGGCCCTTTCAAAGAATTTTGTTATTACAGATTGTTTATCCCAACCGACTATTATAATAATTATTAGTGCCGACTTGACAATCTAGAATGGCATATATATAGAAGGTCAAGTGGTGATTAAAATATATACAGCATGCAGAAATCATTTTAAAGAAAGGTGTGTGCGAATTTTGAAGGATGGTCAGATATCCTTAAGGAGCAGAAAAGACTTAATTGATCAGTAAGGATCTAGTGAAACAGAACATAGATCTATTTTCAGCAATTTAGTTGCAGGTCATTTCATTGTTACTCTCTAGCAATTGTAGCAGTGATATCAAATCTCTTAACCGAGTTGGTTTAACAACCATTTTGTAAATCCTCTAACAAGGTAACAGTTCTATTGAATTGTTTCAAGACCTCTTACAAGACTACTCCTAGCAAGGTGATTAAATCCTCTAACAAGGTCACACCTAACAGTGTGTTTTGTAACCTTTTACTGGGTTGGCTTCTAACCGGGCATCACTTCAGAAGAGTGAAAAATAGTAACTAGTTACATTGGTGGTTTTTTCCATATTGGGTTTCCACGGTAAATCTGGTGTCTCTTGTGTTCATGTTATTTTCTTTATTCATGTAAGTTAATCAGTGATGAATGCTTAAGAACAGTTTAATTATTACACACTTCAAGGATCAAGTTTTCAACATTTCTCTGTATTTTTACCAAGTGACACAGTAAATAATTTGTTAAGATATTTAAGGGATCAGTGGTAATATTTTTGTGGTTAACTGATTCACCCCCCCTCTCAGTTACTACATCTATATTTCCAACAATTCATTCTTCTAAGT